>JAPSGF010000019.1:2833050-3132603 GCA_035772895.1 Perdix hodgsoniae | reverse complement strand
TGTTTCCTATGGTCCGACATGTATGACAGCGTATGCAACAGAGGAGGTTAAAACTTTCCAAGACCTTGCGTGGGCACATCGGAGTCTTCCGTGCCGTCGCAGTGTTAATTCACTTCGACCTGAGTTAGGGCGGTTTGCATGCTGATCCGTGCTTGTGTTTCAGACCTATAGTTATTGCGTTCAGATACTTAAGGGTGGAACATCCTTTGTGCTTGAAATGACAATGCTATTGTGTTTTTAAGCAGGAGGATGACTTTTTATCTGTAGCGTGAACCTTTTATCTTTAGTGTAGACCTTTTATCACGTGGCTGTAGATACTCTGTTTTTTAAATCTGCTGCTGATTTGCTGCGTGGCTTTGCAGAGGTCACTTTGCAATTTGACTTCGCTCCCCTGTGAATTGTGTCTCTTGATTAAATATGGTACTGGGTTTCATTTCACATCCATATTTATGTACCATAAGAGCCATGCTTTATAGGGCAGCTCGTTGTTGGTTCTGCCCATGGAGCCTGCTGGTACTTGGTGCATGGCACTCTGTGGGCGTACAGTGTGCCTTGTGTCTCACGTTGTGTCCTACTTATTTAAAAAAAAGTTTAGAGCTCTGAAAAGGTCAGTGTAATCCATACCACCCCAGCACACAACTGGCTTAGAATTAACAAAACCCTTCTGAGCACTTCTGGAGCAAAAAAAAAATGTCGTCTTAATCACTGCGGTGGGATGAAGAGATGACCATTTTTGAAAACTGTGCTCCTCTGTTGTTTGAGTGGGCAAGTGCTCTGCTTTTGCAAAGCTTCAGTGTGAGCTGGTGAGTCCATTTCTGGTGATGGGGGCTGAGAGAAAGAGATGAAGGATCATTGGTAGTCTCTGTGGGGATGATGGCTATTGTTTGCCATGGTGTGCTTTGGTACTGTTAGAGCTGTATGCTGACTCTGACAGGCGTCCCATTATAGAGGATCATAATTAACTATGACATTTGATATTTCATGATGCGGTATTGAGTCTGTGGGTACAATCTCTGTGGGGAGGGGGTAACAGGAAGGTGCCCTTGCTCTCTTCACAGCTTTGTATTGTAGGTATACCAGGAATGTACTTTTCGGGTGATTTATTGCCTTGATGGAGCTGATAGCCCTCAGCTGCCTTTGTGCCAGGACACTTGCAGATAATGAGAGAAATCGTGTCATGAGTCAAAGCTAAGAGGGGAATGGTGTTTTCCAGGCACATACAGCGCTCATCTGCTGTCAGTTTGCTGGAGTGGCTCTTACCCTGTCCTGTTGCAGCTCATCTGAGCCCTCTCTCCCTGCGCCTTGGGGCTGATGGCATTTCAGGTTGTTCCTGGAGGGGCTCTGTACAGGTGTGGTTTTACAGTGGGTGTGATGTTGCTTTCTACTCAAAATTTACATTATACTCCAAAACCAGGAGGAGTGAATTTCACTTAATGAGGCAGAAGTGCATGAAGTTATGAAACATGGCTCTGTAACTGTGGTTGGTTGCTTAGAGCTACAGAACCTATTTGAGGTATGGTGCTAACATGAAAAAGGATAGTGCACAAAAGTCTTCCTTTTTTAAGTATGCTTCTAAAAATGGTCACATATTTCAATGTACTGATTGGTATGCAATCTAATTATCGTGGGATATCTTTTGCCCATTAACTGTACAGGAATGGGAGGGCAGTGAACTAAGGCTTGTATGTACACCCTGCCCAGAGCTGTATGTCATATCTTCGAGCTTTTGTTCTGGAATGTTTCTGGTCTCTCCGTGGCTGACACTGGATCTTGCTTTCCATCACTAGACTATAGCTTTGTTCCACAAGGTGCACGTGTTGATTAGCTACAAGTTAATCACTGTGAATTAAAATGAGGGATAAATGTGTCAGCTGCGAAGTGCTTTTATTTCAGAAGGTCAAGTTCTGAGAAGTTAGAGAAACTAGTTTGTGAAGTCCACTAAGCTAAAGACCTACAGGTCTACAAATTTGGAGGGGAAAAAAAATGCTGGGTTGCATTAAATGAAGGGTACGATACCTGCTCAGAATCTGCATTTTAAGCAGGAGGAAAAGTTTTCCAAGGGGACTGTGGACCCTGCTGCAAGTGTAAGCATCTGAAAAAGATACCACAAGTTACCAGAAAACCTTGAAGAACTGAAGTAAAAGAGGAGCTTTACAGTCAGTGGGCTGAAACTGCAGGAGTAATGTGTATTTCTAAATGCCAGACTGTGAAGAAATTTAACATGAACAGAGACTTTTTTTTCTTTAAAAGGTGGGGGGAAGAGAAGTTGAGTTTGATACTGTGAGGACTGGGTTGTAGTTGAAGAATGTGACTTTAACAACTGCAGAATTGAGCGTTTATGGCCAGTTTCCTATAGAAATGAGGATTTGAATATGGGTGACAGACAGCATGATAAACAAAAATGTCTTTGGCTTGTTTCGAGATCTAATGTTGTCAAGCAGAGGAAGCAAAGAGTCTTTGCTGTAGGACTCTGAAAAGTGTTGGCACAAAATATTGGAGCCAGGTAAAAAAAAAAAAGTTTGTTGTCTGTCAAATTAGATGTAGTGGCTGTGATAGCAATAAAGCAAAATAATTACACTTGTGTTTATTTTCTAAGGAGAGAAGAATGAGATCTATTCACACTTCTTGCTCTGGTCTTAATATTCAGGGATTTAGAACAAACTTAGAATGGAAAAAATAATTAAATACACAAAGATAAGTGGAAAACAGGATAAAATGCATCATGGATTTGCTACAATTAGGTCATGGAAGACTAAAGATGTATTATTACTGGATAAATACTGAATGTTGTAGTCAAAAGGAACAGAAGACTTCAGTTCAGTGGTGCTACAGTGAAAATAACTAGACTGGAAATATGAGGATTGGCTGAAAAATGGTGGAATAGCTTAGGAGTCACCAAAAAAGAAATTGTGACTCTGGCTGCGTGGATAGAATTGCTGCTTGGGGTTGGTATTGCTGGGGAGCTGGTTGTTTTTCCTTTGTACAGGTAAGATTAATCTGTGCAAGGGGTGACTGCTGATGAGGCGAAGTCAGGGAGCACAGTCAGCACTGAGGAAGGTTGGATTGTTGCACAGGAAGACTTGAATGTCCGTGATGACTGAAGCAGTAGGAATGAGAGGAAGTTAAATAGCTCTGAAAGTGAGATTGTCTGCTGAGTGATTATTAGCAGCAGATCTGCTATCAGCTGGGAGGTCATCCTTTAAAACAGGTCTTCGGGGAAAGGCCTACATGCTGTAGTCAGACAGGGATGACTGATGCTGGATGCAAAATGAAAGCAAATGCCGTGGTCGCCAAGATCTCTTCAGTGGAGATAGGCAAGCTATTATACAAGGCACTGGGGAGATTTTTGTCTAATATTGTACACAGCTCCAGTTGTGTATAGAGAATAAAAAATTCCAGTAGAACATCTGGGGGTCATCCAGACTACAGAGATGATGGGCGCAGTCTGGATTAAGATGGGGACTAAAACTGAAGCTGTGTTGGCTTTTATCTCTTAGGGCAGACAGGAAGGTAGCAGCTGCTAAGAAATTCCCTGGGGCAGGTTCTTAGAAAAGAGGAAAGGTCATAAACTGAAATTCATCTGTAGTTGTTGATTAAAAGCTTGTTGTACAGGAGGATGACTGGATGACTAGTTGAATGAATGTTAGAAAATATGTATGTTGAAAATCGAAACGAGTATCCAGAATCTGGTAGCTGGGAAATTCTCCCACCTCTTGGTCTGTTCAGTCAGTTTATGTTTAAAGTTTGCGTGTGACCGCTGAGGAACCTGCTCAGGTAACTCAAGATATCTTAAGTTTATTGCTTCAATCCTTGGTGTAAATCAACAGAAATAGAAAATGCTTCTATGAAGGAAGCATCATGAGCAGATAGGCTGGGTTTTTTTTGTTTTTTTTTTTTTATTTTTTTGAGGATGAGTGTAGTCCAGTCACATGATGGTGAATGGAATTTTTAGCAAGTAAAATGCCTGTCAGTACCATTAGTAGCTGCTGCTTTTTTTGTTTGTTTTAGTGTATAATGGAGTCAAGTCTAAATCATAAAATATTAAAGATAACCACAAATTAATATGCATGGAACAGAAAATAGAAGGAAGAGCAGGCTGGAGGTGAGGATGGCTGATGAATACGTAAGTAAGGACCATGCTCTCCTGTTGAGTGGGTGCTTACATCCATCCTCTGCTGAGCCACGCAAAGGCCAAGGAAGCCTGGTCACCGGGAACACCATGAAGCAGGAGGCATGGCAGCTCAGATGCTTTGTTCAGGGTTTCTCTTCAGCTGAAGGCTTGTCTGGTAAGAACAGAAGGCGTGTGCCTCATGGAAAGCTTAATGATGGCATATGTGATTTGATGGCCCCACCATGTTGACTTTGATCTCCTCTATAGCATTGGGGCCTGCCCATTTGTAAGCTCTCCTCTGGCTGGGCTTTGTAGACACAATCTGGTTTCTGGAAGCTTCAAGAGGACTCTTTAAAAAGGAGGAAGAATGCATGTCATTGGTGCGGATGCATCTTTAGAAGAATCATTTTAAAAAAGTAAGATGCTTTGAGAGTGTTTGTACATCAAAGCAAGATCAGTGTCTTGATACTGTTTTATGTCTGTTTGTTTTGAATTTATAAGGCAGGTGTCTAGCTTCCTTAGAAATAATACAGCTGCAAACTCCTTTCCACTGTACTTGTGGAAAATTTAGTAGTTCAAATTTTTAATGTTTGCTTTAAATACATGTGTTGTTTCCTTTTTTTTCCCCTCTTCTCAAGTGGAGCTGTGTAATGAGCTCAGCGTGTTGGCATCCCCCATAGGAAATAAACGTGAAAAGATTGTGTTGAGCCATCAAAAGAATAATTTAACAATCCCAGGGAAAATTGAATTTATTGTCTTGGTAGCTTTTAGCATGTATTATGCTATTCATTTATTGTGATTTTTTTTCCCACTTGCTCCTGTTGCTCTTTTATACGAGCGATGAGTATATCATTAAAAAAGATGAGACCAGGTCTATGTTTCGCGTTTGTGTAGCATCTTTTATTTGACAACTTTCAAGTTCCAAATGCTAATGGGTGAGGTGGATAAGTTGTTATTTCAGGTTTATAAAGGAGAGATTCAACCTGAACGGCCTCCGGCAAATCAGAGAGCTGAGCACACATCTTCTGGTGTTTTGTTGAGTTCTTTAAAACACCAATAATTTCCTGTTACAAATTTGAGGTCTTGGAAAAGTCTGCATTAAGAAGTGGGAGGAAATGTTTGAAGACCTTATTGGTCAGGGAAGCTAACAGCTACATCCAGTATGGTCTGCAACTTGAGCAAGTGGAAAGGAGCATCCTTGTTGTTACTACTGTGTTGATGGGAAGCATGGTTAATCTGGGAAGCAGGGAAATGGATTGGAGCAAGAGGGGAATGGTTTAAAGAGATGGAGGTAAAACCTGGAGCATGCACAAGTGGAAGAATACAAGAGATGTGATTGACAAAATAAGAGAGAGACTCTGAATGAGCAAACCAGTGGAAGGGGAGATGACAGAATTGCTTGTGATACACTTGAACTCAGTATGCGTATTAATGCGTGTTCGAATTAAATTGGAAAGCTCATGTTTTATTCATCACTGTGATGTAACTGTGGGATAGCTATTAGCTGGCTGGGGTTGCGCTACTTAGAGGAACGTGTCTGAATGAAGAGAGGGTACAGTGGGGAAGGAACAAAGCAGAACCTTGCAGCAAACTGCGGGAGAACCTTTTAGGTGTGAGCATCTGCCGATTACATGGCATTTTGTGTACTTCACAAACAAAGCAAAGGAAAGGAGAAGAATTGTGGGAGGAAGAAAGGGGAAAGAGAGGTTGTTCTTTAGCCTTCCAATGCTCACTGGCACCTTTCTTTCAGATTTCCACCTGGTGTTTTTCTTATTCTTGTGCAAACAGGAGCTGAAGAAGCATCCTTTCATTGTGAAAGGACCATTGGTAGCAGCATTGTTCTTTCTCCAGTACCTCTACATAGTGTTAGGCAAGTCTGCCTTAAATAAACTACCTGAATTCATGAATGGACTTAGACCTTTGGATTCAGAATGTCCGTTGTATGTTGTTGTCCTTTCTATTTGACAGCTTAATCAGTGTGTGCTACCCAGGGAGGTCTGTGGACCATTGAAAGTGAAACTGTTTTTCTTGCATGTGCTGGTGCATGTATGTATGTGCAGCTTAAACTATGCTGTAGGATTGTTTAAATAATGGTTGGGTGAGCAGTCCTTGAGATATGTGTTTTCTAAGTGTATATGTGTGTATATACCTGCATATATGTATAATGCTTTCATGATCCATTTGCCACTGTTATTCCTCCTGTCCACCCTCAGTAATTTAGACCTGTTTTCTGTCTCAAATAAGAGCACCTTGCCACTTTTAATGTATGCATATGCCACTGTGAGACTATATTTAGAAAAAAGTCACATTTAATACCAGCATTTCTAAGTCAGTCATGTAGATACGAATAGTTAAAATGTGATGTATTTCGCTTCTATGTTCAACTTAATTGCAAGATTCCTATTATCTATGTTGTTTTACCATTCCGAGCTGTGATACTGCTGAAGCGTATTGCTGCTGAGCTCTTCCAGTGAGTTGCTTCTACGTGTTGAGAGACAGCTGCAGTTGAGTGACAATGCCGAATTAATTTAAATGGTATAAAGTGTGAATGGGAGTTCATGGGATGCTTTCACTCAATTTGGACATGTCTTATTTTTAACTTATATCTACTAGTGAGAAACTGGAGTCCCAGTTCTGTAACGCATGACATGTCTGCAGTGTGTTTATGTAAATGCACAGGGATCATCTGCAGATGTGAAGGTCCGCTTGCTTAGATTTTTCTTGCAAGACCACAACACAAGCTTTGCTGAAGGCTTTTTTGATGCTTTCATTAGTTCTTCCTTTATTTATTGTTACTGTTGTCCTGATCTTGTAATGTTTGCTGTGTGAGTTCGGGGGATTATTCCCGCTATAGTATTGAGTCCTAATTGAGCAAATGAAATGATGCATATTAGGTTAAGCTTCAGCAGTTGTAGCTGAAGTGAATTCCACAAATCTTTGTATATTTAAAAACACATTTCAGCCTTTTTTTTTTTCCTCCTTTCTTCCTGTTTGGTAGACTGTAAGGGAAAGAAACTGACTCTAATGAAGCAGAGCAAATAGGAATGCACAGTGTAAGCAGTTGAATTTGGAGAGAAAATGTTTTCCTCTGATCTTTGCCACAGTGGTTTGAGGTATTTAGTGGTGATTGTGTTAAGCAAGATGTACATATTTAGAAACAAATCTTAATTTGATTTCTTTTTTTTTTTAAATAAACTCCATATTATAGAAAGCTTGTGCTATCAAAAAGTTTCTATTTTTGGAATGAAGTCTGCTTTTTTTCTTTTTAATTGGAAGACGATCAGTGTCATTTCTCTCTTCCTTCCCTCTCTGTCCCTTCCCCTTAAAACAAAACTTGCAGTCTTTAGACAAAAGTGTCTTTGTTTTTACATTTGTTTTATGAAATCACTTAAATCCTTTGGGAAAATCTTTCCTCTCACAGGAAGGGGGGGGAAAATTCTCCTATAGCCAAAAACAGCAAGCTTGCTACCAGACATAAGTGTTTTGCTATCTGAGTAGTAACAGATTGCATACAATAATCTATTTTTTGTCTTAAAATGAATGAATAAGTGCAATTGCAGTAATGCACACAAATAGGAATGTATTTTTCACCCAGCAATTGTGAAATTAGGAGGACTTGGGGTGGAAATTGCTGTGGGACTTCCTTGAAGCTGCTTTGGTCTGTTGCTAGTGGGGGGGGGGGGCGGTGAGGCTGATGGATGGTGACTTTAAAAGAGGTATTTCAAAGCTTCACAAGATTAAAAAAAAATCTCTCTTTTGGACTTTCTGATGTTTGGAACCCACTTTATCCTAAAATCCTCCTGGTTTGATATCTTCAGGCTGTTCTGATGCTGTGGCTGGGGTTGTGAAGCCATCCATCCTAATTTTCAAAAGACAGCTGCTACAGTAGGCAGATGTGCAAATTACCCTTTACTGATCTAGGAGCTTGGCAACTGACAGGAAGCATTAGCAAGTGAGAGAATGAACCATAAAGACCAAGAACTATGTGAAATATCACCGTGCTAATTTGTCTGCATAGGCTTTATTCAGAAAATATGCTAAAGAACAGGAATGCTGATGAGATGGAACAAGATTATTGCAGCATGCCTTCCCCTAAATGTAATAAAAATGCAAAATTCTGCCAGTGGCTTATTCTTTTCAACCACCTGTCTTGTTACAGGGATCTGAAGGGGTCCAAGATAAAGGGAAGTAGTGTGAGTAGGTTCTGAATGTGGATGAAAAATTAAGGAGGTCTCACTTGAGGCGAGGAGGTAATGGTGTATTTTCTGTAAAGGAGGAAATCAGACACTGGACTGAAACCATGATATAACAATGACCTAGGGGGCACCTTTGTTAGTGTATGGAGAATGCGTAGTGTGGTGACTTCTGAGGCATACCTCACCTAGCGTCTCCTTGCATCTCAGGCAGTTCACAGTTGGCTTGTATGTAGCATGGTGGTGAAGGCACATACTGCTTATTTTCATGTCCTGCCCCTGCAGGTATCCCTGCTCATCTTTCTGGTGCCCAGTAAGGGAATTGTGAGACCTTGGGGTATTTTGGAGTAGGATCCATGCCACTTGTGAAGAGGCATATGGAGAGAATGCTCACTTAATATTTGATCCGTTTCTAAGTATTCTTCCTAAAGACTAGACTAGAGAATTAGAGGCTCTGGGGACACAGAAGCTCAATTAACTCCTGCTTAGCTGGCTAACCAGCAATATCAGTGCTTGGCCTAAAATGCGAGAGGCCAGATACACCGGGAGAAGCCCTGTACCCCATCAACTCTGAGTTTACCAAGAGTCTTTCTTCCTCTGAGCTTTCATTATCTCTAAGCTGCTATGAAGGTGTCAAATGATGCTTTTCTGACTGCTGGAATCGACTCAGTTGTTTTCCATATTACTTCTGCATCACTGTTACTGAAGGGAATTGGTATAAGGCCCTGGCTTGAAATCAGATGCAGCTCCACCTCTAATTGCATCCTCTATCATTGTGATCCTTACTCACCAAGTGCTACTAATGGCAGTATCTGACTTTGCAGCCAGATATCACAGTGTAATTCTGTAGTGGCACTGCAAGGCTGTGAGGTATCTATGTGGTGCCCACTGCTGTGCTTTGAACATGAAGAACTGCTGTCCAGGTGAGACAGGAAGGCAGGGAGACAAACTGCATGTTCACATTAATTCTGCCTGTTTTGAACTGCCTGTCTGATGTTTTCTATTGTTACTCACGTGATTGAAATGTATAAATACACCATTCTATTAATTTCAGAGGTATTCAGCAAATGCAGTAATTGTAGAAGGGCATTCTTAAGTGAGGAATGTTAGTGTTACGGCAGTAGGGATAGGGATCCTGTCTAACGCAGCACTAGGTGCTGTAAGGTTTCAGAATTTCTGCTACCTCTTTCTCATGTTTCAAACTTCTACTAATTTAAAGTTGAATTTCTAATGAGAAACAAAACCTGTTCCTTAATCAGCGTGACTTGCTTTTATGGAATACTTCATTCAGCTTGGTGCAAACTGAAAGCTGCCTACTATTTGAAAATAAAGCCCACTGCTTTTGGTGTTGAAGCAGACTGAACAGTACCCAGTGAAGTCTTCCTTCAATTAAATACATTAAATACAGGTGTATTGAACTGGAGGAAGTAGTAAAATAGTTTTATCCTTTGTTGTAAATAGTCCTGTTTACATTTCAGTTTTGGAGTTGTAACAGTGTGTCCATCACCATTTTCATAACACCCTTCTTTCAAAACAGACCGTATGCAGAACACTTAATTTGGGGTGGAAGATGTATCTTGTTCTTTAGTGGAGCAGTCACCTATATATAACATCTTTCCTTTATGTGTTTCCTTTAAGTTGTTTTGTAGAGTTGTGCATAGTTGCACAGTTCTTGCTTGGCTGGGGCTTTTCTGAAATCAATGTCGGGACTCTTTTATACTTGTAGATGTTGTGGTATCTGATATTGAGATGATATACCTCACTTTAGTTCTGTTTATCTTGCTTACTGTGTCAAAAAGCTTTTAAAATTATCTGTGATCTGTTTTTCTGTCATGAGAACGAATAAAGGTATAATGTAAGAAACTCTGTGGTTGCAACCCTACAAAATTCACTGGGACTTGCAGTGAGTGTGCTCCAGGAGTGGGCTGGTAAGTCTGTGGATGAGGCAATTATGGTGCTGGAGTATGGCTGGGCTCCTCCTGGCTTCTGGGCTTTGTACCACTGAAAGCTCCTGAGAAAGCAGGGAGTGTGCCCCTAGGTTGCAGTCCAGCGTCTGACTCTCTTCTTTTTGACATTATAATGTCTTTGATCACAGCTTTGCAGCCTTTGGCAGCCTGAATTGTAGAAGAACATCTTTCCCCTGTTGAGAAGTTACAGAATGTAAATATCTAATTGTTTTCTGTTGTGTGATAATTTTTGTTTTAACTAATTCTGTTCTGACTTGGGAAGAAGACAGATGTGTTCTTTCTGGAAAAAAAAAAGGATGTGTTCTGCATGGAAGACTCCGTACAGCTTTTTTTTCAGGTAATTAAAAGCATGTTTCAGAACAGATTTGAATTATCTTGAGTTATGTAGTTAGTCTTCAACCTAAATACATATGAAATGCAAAATGATGTAAAATGAAGATGCCTAGTTCAGTGTGTTGTCATCTTGTAAAATACAACTAATTTCTCACAAGGAAAAGTCTTTTTGGGAAAAGATTCCAATTATACACAGTCTCTCTTCTTGGTTATTACTTCTTAGGTTTTTTGTTTGGTTTTGTTTTTGCTTAGACAATTTTTTTTCTCCTACTGATCTCTAGGGTGAGTATTTAAATTGGTCATTAATGTTTCATTTTTGATGTCTGTAGTACTTCTACCTTTATGCTAATGTATGTAAATGTACAGGTCAGGACTTGACCTATATAGTAAAATGCCTTAACCTACTCCTATGTACATTCCTGGGTGTAGGTATTTAAATAAAAAGGTGAGCTGTTGCTTGATGCTGTAATTTTAGTTGGAGACTGACATGTATGAAACGAATGTAGTTGCAAAATATTCAGTTTCTAGGACCTGACTTTCCATTACTGCAGCAAATGCAGCTTACAGAGCACTTTCAGGTCACAGTCAAGAATTTGCTTTGCAGGTAAGAGAAAGTAGTAATGCCTACACATAAAACACAAGGAGAATGGCCAAAACATTCCCACAAATATGTGCATACATGGGGCAGGGAAAAGGAGTTGACCAGAAAACTCTTGACTCACTTCTGGCATTGGGACCAGCAGCACACATCAGTATCCACAGAATCGTAGAATGGTTTGGGTTGGAAGGGACCTGTAAGATCATCTCATTCCAGGCCCCTTCTATATAGGCAGGGACATCTCCCTCTAGATCATGTTGCTCAAAGCCCCAATAAACATTGCATGTGTGGATGTCTCCAGGTAGGCTTGTGTCATCCTGGAGAAAAAAGGCTGAATCCTTCTTTGTATCCCTTTGTATTTCTGCCATAACACGGTGTTGTCCATATGTGTGCACACAAGTAATACTCTTCGTTCAAAAGCCCTGCAGGGACTTGATCCAGTCCTAGATGAGCTTTTCCTTTCTGCAGCTGATTTGGGCTGGATCTGGGAAAACAGTTACAGTACCTGGTCTGCATCCAACAGCGAAGTGTTGCTCTTCTGAGGACTGTTAGCTGCAGTAGGAATGTAGTCCTTTGTGGTGGGGCTGGCTCACTCATCTGCCCTGGGCACTGAGGATATGGCACATGGCCCTCAGCCTTGCTCCCCTGATGGCTTCTGGTGGTATTGAGCAGGCTGGTGGCAAGGCAGTATGTAGTGGACATCCAGTGAGACAAATTCTCCAGGTCCTTTTCCAAGGTGTCTTCAGAAATACCTCAAATGCTTTTAATTTTCACTTGATTTCTGTACTCAGTGTTGCTTTGTCTGGAAGTCGTTACGGCTTGTAGAAATTCTCACTGGTGGTGTAAGATAACTTGGCAGTGTCTATGAGAAAATGGTTATATAGGGAAGAGGCTATTTCGAGATTATTTTTTGTCATATCTGGAGAATTACCAAAAGCAGGGAAGTGCAAAATAGTGGGTTTTTTTCCCCCTGAAATTTCACACTGCTTTTCAAAACAAATGCTTCAGCCTTTAAGTGGGTGAGTGCTTGCTTGAAAGTGGTGACTCCCAAATGTTCACGTTTAGCCAAGAATAAAATCTTTTTTAATGCAATCCTGCCTTTGAGAAGAACTTAGTCTAATTCTTTTAGAGACTTTATTCTCCTTGTGGAATGTAATGATTTTGTTAGCTTTTCAAAGAAAAGACTGAGAATGGCACTGAAGATGCTCATTGCATTTTTGGTAGGACTTTTATTCAGAATAAAACTGTTAAGCATTTAACGCAGTAAACAGTTTAAAAAGGGTAAGTCATGTAATTATCAACTTTCAAATAAGCATTAGTATTAATACCTGGTTGTCATCAGTAACATGCTATAATATTGAAAAATTAGCAGATACAAGTAAGTCTGAGCCTTTCTTCCTACTGAGCTGAAAATGCAGCTTTATAAGTAGGAAAACAGATGGTGATGCAGTTTGTACCTGCACTGTTAGGGACTTTTAGTTATTCCTTAAAGAGGTTTTGCACTTAAGAGGAGACAGAAAAGAGTATATTAATTATGTGCAAATCTTCAGTTTGGAAGCTGATGTGCTGTTGTGTTTCTCCAATCTTTTAGTATTCATGCAGTGAGGACCAGGTTTAGGGACTTGTTAACTTACCTTGTTCATTGCTCAGATATGGCAGCTGATCTCTGCTTTAAAGTAGTAATAAAAAAAAAAGTAATTAAACACTATGAAGTTGTTTATATGCTTAGTAACTTGGACATACAGATGCTGTTGTAGCTTCATAATAAACATATGCATGACATATATTCACAAATAAGAAAGTAATTCCTCAACTTGTGATACCTGCTTGTGGACTGCAGTTGACTCTCCAGGCAAGAAACATGCGTGCTGGTAAAATATGGAGAGGGATTAAAGCAGTCCAAATGACAATCAGCTTGCATTGTGTGTTTGAAAAGAAGGGTGAGAAAATAACTAGCAAATTTTTCCAATTCCTGGTGCTGAATTGTGGTTTTATTGTCAGCGTTGGCTGCACTTGAACCCAGTGTATGGTTAAGTCTTGCAAAGTGAAATTTTACTGTGCATTTAAAGAAGCAATACCAAAAGTAAGCAGACCTGCTGCTTCAGTATTGAAACTTCCATGGCAGGATGGTATAGGACTGAAGTACTGTTTTCCCCCAGTAGAAAATGGTGTCTTCTGAAAGCTGCTGTGCTGCAAAGTACTTCTTCTGTGTTGTTGTTGTTTTTTTTTTTAAATTATTATTGTGTTGTTTTAATCCAGTCTGTGTTCAAGCAGTAATCACAGGGTTTAGATTTTCCCTTCATTCACCCAATGCACTTCATGACGGTGATCCCCATCCCAGTTCTGTAAAACAGGCAGTCTGTGTTCATTCGGTATAGGTGCGACAGAAAAGCCCCCATTTGGGGACAGCAGTAATTTCTGAAGTCCAAAACCTGGCTGGCTGTTTCCTGCACTTTCGCTTCTTATTATGGTATAAAAATACTAGAAATGATTGCATGTGGCTGTGGGAGGTGGTACTTAAAGATAAACCTTTTTCTTTCCTCCTCTTTTGCTAGGCATTTTGCAACATCAGGTAAATAATACTATATTTCAACATTATTTTATTGTTACAGGAATTCTGTTGTTCCATTGTTTGTGAAGTGGTTTAACAACTACTAAGACTTCATCAATTAACTAAGGATTTTGCTGCAAAGTAATGTAAAGTTGATGCAGTGATGTGATGTGGTAGTGCCAACTTGAGTTGTTTTGTGGGTACCCAAGCACAGTGTTTCTGATTAATCGTGCCTTGTTTTCTCACCATCAGGACCATTCCCAGAAGTTGTGGGGTTGAATGCACATCTGTCCGGTGCAGGTATCCTCTTCTAGCAAAATTGCTGAGAAGGCTTGAAGCATGTGGTTTTGGTTTGTTTTTGAGGAAGGCAGATACTGCACTTCTTAAGCCAAAAGGAAACTTGTCAGATGAAGCTTGATCTTTTCGTAAGCATTTTGAATCCTGCCTGGGTATTGCAGGTGCAGAGCCTGTACCACGTGCTGGCTGCTGATCGCTCCCTCTGTGGACAGGAGGATTAGAGCAGAGTTTCAGCCCTAATCCTGGGTTTCCTGTGCAGATTTGGTTTAGTCTTACTCCAGTTCAGCTGCCTGTGTGTGAAAGAACGTGCTTTTATGTATACTTCCTCTCAAAAAACAAATAAACTCAGTAAACTTGAATGGGACTGTGTGAAGTTTAAATGGTAGTTTGATGTTTATTGTATTGATGAGCTGTTTTAAGCCTTATGCCTCCTCCTCCCCCCCCCCATGACACACATGCACACACTCTGCTCTGACTAATAACGCGGCATGTGCTTTGAACAGTCATACATTTTAATTAAAATGATAGCAATTTTGGATTTAGGTTATTTCTAACTATCTGGAATCTTTTTTTTTTTTCTTCAATAAATACTTGTTTAGTCTACTTCTTGTTACGTTTTAATTCACTACTAAATATATGTGGTTCCTTTATGAAAATAATATCATATGATTTAAAAACTCAGTAGTAGACACTACAGAAATCCATTGTAACTCATACAGGAAAATGTATGGACTTGAGTATAGTTAAAAGGCTGCTTGGAAAAAATTGGATGTTGACAACTTCACTGATACACTTCTCAAAACCACTGCCACTGTTTCCCTCATTCTCACCATTGAAAGAGGTGCTCGAATTAAAATGAAGCTGGTCTGGAAGCAGTGTTAATTAGCTTCAGTGTCTCACACTGAGGGAGCTGTGAGCTGCCCCTGTTTGGAGGAGGGAAAAGAGTCTCTGATCCATCGGTGTGTAATCTCCTACTGTTATAATTCAGAGGCCTAAAAATGTACTGGATTTTTCTTCAGAAAGGATCTTGAATGTAAATTATAGCACGGGCTGTGTCAAAGCCAGCTTATTCAAGAAAATAGTTGTATAAAAATACCTGCATGAGTGACGAGTCATTCATTGGCATGCGCTGAAGACAAATTGATTTGTTTTCCACACAAGTGAATACTGCTTTTTTCTTTCAGTTCTCACAGAAGCTCAGTGATAAGCCTTGAACACAGAATCAATGCTTTATCCTGTGCGATTTGTATGTATTTGGCTTTTAAATCTGTTTAACAAAGTAGTGCAGCAAATTTAGGGATTAGCGACATGCTAGTTAGCTTTGCTGAAGGAGGCTGGTACAGAAAATTGGGGGAATTCACTTTTTTTTTTCCTTTGCATTAGGTATGATTAGCTGGCACAAAGATTTAGCTGTATCACATAATTCTTTTTATACCTGACCTCACGGTGATGAGGAAGTCGTGATCCAGCTGTAGCAGTATCAATTTGGCAGAGAAAATAATCATGGGTTTTGTGCGGATCTTTAATATTGGCAGTAAAATATTCTAAGCTCCCCAGCTTTCCTTTCACTTCTCAGATTTAAAAACAATGTTGATTTAGTGCTGAGTATCTGTTGTTATACCTGCTGGTTTGTGTTTTAGTGCTCTTTATTGCTTTTAGAATTTTTTTTTTTTAGTTCCACCTTCCCCCCAGGTTCAGTCTCTCACAATACTGAGGGCTGTTAATACTTCAATCAGATATTGCTCACAAAAGTTTCTGATAAACTATGAAATGAGTTTTGAATTTTGGTAATATAAAGTCTGGACTGTAAAATCTTACTTTGAATCCAGGCTTATTTGGTTAGGCGCATTAAACCCATTATTAAAAATAGTGGAGCTTTTTTGTTTTTATTATTTTTGTTTGAGATCAGAGCTCTTTGAACCACAGAGACACGCACCTGTGCTCATTTTAATCCCTGTGTAGTTTTCATCAATTATCACAGCAGGCAAGAAGAAATCAAATTGTAAAATGCTTTTGAAGAGTAAATACATTCAACCTGGGGTTCAAGTTTCTATTTTAATCAAATATCATATCATCTGTATTCATGTTTGTATGCAAAGCTGAGTTAAGGCTGTGTGAGAGAGAGAGAGGAAAAAAAAAAGCCTTTTTTGTTTTCATTGTGAAGTATCTGTTTTGAAGTGCTTTGGTGTAAGACAAGTGTAGAATGTTGGTGTTTGTAGGAGAAGGCTGGCTGTGTGTGTGTGTATACACAGATTTTATTTATTTATTTAAGCTAAGAGAAAATCTAGGTCAAGAGATTTCATTCTTATTAATAAGTTAAGGCTATGTTCAACAAAAATCATCCTCTGTGGCTAGGAAGCTTCCTGGCTTGAGAAGCTGTGGTGGGGGAGGAACTGCTGCTCAAAAAGGCCAGTGGGGAGCCTTTCATATTGTCACTGTTCTAAAATGTTCACCTCCCCGTGTTGCGTTTTTGATAATCATGGTGAAAAGCTCACCAGATGTGTGTTTCTCCCTTCAGCTCTAGAGCTGATGTTAGATGGATTTCCTCCATTCTTGGCCTGTTTTGGCACCCTTCTGTAAAGATGGCGGGGCTGGAGACCACCAGAGCGTGTCTATGTGTGGCATGGTATCAAGGAGTACAATTTGAAGAGAAGAAATGCCATTTTAAGTTAGAAAGTCGGTGCACAGGACTCTTGGTGCTCTGTCCTGTTCTCCTTTTTATTTTTTCCCCAAATGGTGTAGATGTGGGAAGAGGTCAGGCAATCTGTCCGTTTGCTTCCTCAGGAGCTGTCAGTGGTATGTTTGAGCCCCTTAATACTTGGTTTTGTGCAGACAGAAGTCAAGGAGCATATCTGTCAGTTTTGGGAGATTTTCAAATCTTCAAATGCATGGAGTTGTGGGTCCATACTTCCCAAAATGAGATGCGCATAAGCCTTACATGTAACAGACAGCCCATATGACTAATAAAATTGCCTCGTCTTGAATAACTGCTGTAGATGTGAACTAAACTTTGAAGCAAGTTGGTTGACACCCACACAGGACTAAATTACAACATCCCAAATAAATTCCAGTGCAGTTTAAGTGCTGAAGTAGCATCAGTACAAGCAAAGTTTGTTCCCAACAATTATTCATATGTTGAATATTGCTTGAAAATTCTTGGTTTAAAATGTTAATTTTGCATAGTGGGTTTTTTTTAAGTAGGATGAGCAAAACTTCAAGGTTGTTAAAACTGGAAACATAGAGAAAAATCTCAAATGTATTTTAAGAATTTATCAAATTCTGCTCATATGTTGTATATTTTACTGTAACTTTTATAGTTAGTGACTAAATGATTACTTTTGGTATACTTTTATTTTAAAGCTTTGAAAGAAAAAAAGAACCCTATTTAGTGGCAAGCTCTGTCTTGAATTACATGCAAAACCTTTCCAAAAGATCTAAGGAGGCACACATCTATAAACTTACCCCCTTTTATTCCTGGCACACAAATGTAACTAGATTTTTAAATGCATCATTTTGCAACATGGAAATGTAGCAGTAGAAATGATAACATTGTAGTAAATGATCAAGGTAGAACTATCCTTAGATGATGTTTTGTTGTTTTTTGTTGTTGTTTTTTGGTTGTTTGCTAACAAAAGGTGGTTCCTTTCTTTTTTTAGTGTTTTTGATACTAATTCTGTATTCTGTGAAAACTTAGTTATATTTGAGTTTGAAATTCAGAATGTTCAAATCCAGTGCACAGGGTTGAATGCTTGCTTGCCTGTCTTTGTATTTAAGTTATAATTTTCTACAGTACTGTCTGTACATCTATTATAGTCAGTGTTGAGTTTTTTGGGGAGAATGCTATACTGACATTTTGTTAGTCTCGTGAAATCATCAAAATATGTATTGTCAGCTTA
The DNA here is from genome assembly GCA_035772895.1 of Perdix hodgsoniae. Classification (NCBI taxonomy): domain Eukaryota; kingdom Metazoa; phylum Chordata; class Aves; order Galliformes; family Phasianidae; genus Perdix; species Perdix hodgsoniae. The sequence goes on along the minus strand of JAPSGF010000019.1, from coordinate 3,114,657 downwards.
AAGTCATCAATCTCCAACTGTTCCCATTGTTAGGAGTTGTTGTCATCTCTGTCAAAAAAATACATATTTTACTGTACGAAAATGTTGTGTGCATTTTTTGAGATCTTTTTATATCTCAAATGACCAGCATTATTTTCTCAGCCATATAATCATTTGAAATAAGGTTAACCAGTGCAGCTGTCAGTGGAGTGGACCTTCGTAGTCCATCTTTATTATTTAAAAAGGAGTAACTGGGTAATTGCCGAATGAGTGACAGTGTAGGATGGGCTCTCAGTTGCCTTTTTTCTTCATGGCAAGAGAGACCTCACCTTATGGGCTGTTGCACAGTGTCTTCCCATACATTTTTCTTCCTCCTTTGTGTCTGCTGCTGTGAAATCTCTGAGCAGAGGTCTTGTGAACTGTTGTGCCTAATAGTGGTTCTACTTCTTAGTGATTGATGAATTCAGTTCTATTTTAAACACTTGTAAAAAAAAAAAAAAATTGCACGCTCTTTCATTCATTCATAACCCCAGTGCTGTTAAATGTTGTTAAGAGTTGTCAGTGGGAAACGATGTATGTGGCACACCATAGTAAAGCCCAATTGGCCATCTGTGGCTTTTTCACGCTGCATCTGGTGGTATGACAGGACAGTGGAGGAAAAAATGATTGATACTTCAGTTTATAAGATATAAAATGTGTCAGAGGCTTACGCTAATGAGTTACCAAATTGTGTGACAATAGAAGTCTCTTATGCTTCATTCTTGATTTGACACTTGACAAAAAAGTGGCCCAAAGCCAAGGTCAAGTGGAAGTATCATGCTATTGTTGCCTCCTCTGTGTCTTTCTGTAGTGATCTGATGGAAGGCTGATAAATAGTTATAAAAGAAGCAGTTAGGGCTTAGGACCTTAGAAAGGAAGTGTAAAGCCTGATTGAGAATGTTGATTTATACTGCTCTGAGCATGAGTGGTTGGTTTGGCTGCTTGCCTCTGGCCCGTATTTGCCAACTTCCCGTTGCTTAGAGCAGAGCAGTTGCTTGGATCTATTTCTTCTCACATGTGGAAGTACTGTACTACTGCACTGAATTTCTGGGTAGCAACAACTTGTATTTTAATTAAATTACCTTTTAACCAGTAACCGGATTTTGTTTGCTAATTTTAAAGAAAGCAATCATGAGATCCTACACATTTTTTTACTTGTAGAAACAGTGGTAACTCTAGTGACTCATTTCTAAGCTAGAATTGTATCTATACCAAGTTGATTCCTACTCTTCTTTTGAAAACAGTGCATCATGAAGAGATTGCTATTAAATGCCACTGAAGAAGTTTGACTGCAGAGCTGACAGCTTGTATTTAAGTCCTGATCGCATGGACATCTGCTAAATTTTCCTACGGATGGGGTCCATAGCCTGGGGCTGATCTCTGCTCCTGAGGCTCAGTGAGAAAGGCTTTTGGTAAGATGTCCTAAGAAAATGGGTTGCTGGGCATGGTACAGGGATTGCTTGGCCCTGTGGCCTGACCCAAAGTCAAAACTTTGCATGTCCTTGTTTCTGACAAGGTGGAGTGTGGATTTTTTTGAAGCTCAGCTGTAGGATTAGTGTGTTCTATCATGGTCAGTATAACTGCTCTGTGTCTTCTAGTATACTAATGTTTTGTTAGTTAGTTTGCATGATGTTCAAACCAGAAGTCATCTGTTTATATCCTCCTCTTCTCCAACTGTAAAACATCCAACCAAGAAAAACTACTGTTGATTAATGAAGCTTAAAGCTTATCTGGGCTGATGTATTGCAAGGGAAATAGGTAGTTTTGGTGTAATGCAGGTTAAGTAAGTGGCTGTCCTCAAGGGCATCTGTATCAAACTATATTCTTGCCTCTCATGGGTTTTGATAGGTTACTGAAGAAAATTCTTTAACTGGAAGAGTGAGAGTTACATGTATGAATTGCAGAGTCTGTCAAGCCAGGAGAAAGTTTGCCTATATGCCTATATTTGCCTATATTTGGCTATAACATCTATCTAAATTTCAGTCATGCTTAATGAAAAAATGAATTGATGACCAACTCCCTTGCCAGTTTTCTTATTTCTTCTGAAACACATAAGTTTTGGTTTTTTGTCCACGGTGTTTGCATATGTCTCATTAGTAATTATTTTTACTTGTGATATGAGCTTGAACTAGAGTAAGTCCAATTCTTGTGTTAGACATTGAGCAAGGATTGAAACTGCTTCAGAACATATGTATAGCTTGTTCCAGATTTGCTTAAAAATCCTTCTACCCCAAATATGGTTGGGTTTGCAACAAGCATCGTCATGAGTCCAAATCTGTTGAAGGCTCTAGGTGACATTTAATGGACTTTGTTATAGCAAAGACTTCTGAAAGTGCCCGTGCATTCCAGAGTATTTGCTTTAACATCATAGTGGTGACACTACTGAAAGCTTGAGAGAAGTGTCATGGTGTAAGGTCTAAATGTCTTTGTCAAGTTTAGATTGTGCTTTTAGTTATATGCTTCTCTTTTGCTTAGTAGAGTTCCAGCTTTACTTGTTACGTGCTACGAATTCTTGAAAAGTTTCTTGTGAGAATGCAGTCAGAGTAGTGTAATGTACCTGATTCCCTCTTCAGCTTCATTTAATTGCTCTCATGTATTTTTGGGAATGCCTTGTCTTAAGATTTCTCCTAAGTAACAGGCAAAGATGGTGATGGCGTATGGCTGCCTCTGTTTGTCCTAAAGTCAAACCAATTACTTTGCTTGCATCTCATGAGCTGTACAGTGGTTTTGCTTTCATAGGGACTATCAAAAATGAATTAAGCTAAATTGCAAGCCTAAAAAAGAAAAGGAGGAAAAATGCTTCACGAAGGAATATATGTCATGCACTGTAAGCATCCAGGAAAATCAGTGAAATATAGCTCACCTTTCCCATTCTCCTACTTGCATGAAACTTAAAACAGTTCAGAATTTGGTTTATTTCAGGTGTTATACCTAGACTGTAATTCAGAAACTTCTGTATTTTGGACCTAACTCTTTAATAGTGTTTGTTCCCAGAGCCTTCAATAGACACAGGGGGTACACTGTTTATTAAAAACAGAAATTGTGGTGGGTATCCAAGTCTCAAGCCATTTTCAAGACCCCTCAAATCAGGAATCTCATTGGCAGGCATGTCGGGATTTCTGAATGAGTCACTCTTAATTACATTGTTGCATCTGTCTTACTCTGTTTAGGAGACTGCAACTAAAACTACTGAAAAATCAGTAGAAACTTTATAGCGAGTCGCCTTTTGCCTTAATTTCAACTTCTGTTTTTTGTATTTTTATAGTTCTTAGTAATATTTATAGTAATAAGGCAGTGCGATCTTTTTGTTTCCTTTCGCAAGGAAGAAGAAATCAATTGTTATGAATGAATTTCCTGGTATTTGGTATATCAGTCCACTACCTAAGCCTATCTTCTCTTGTCACTTGAAGTGTCATTGTACTTGTTCCTCATTTAATTTTATATATATATATACACACACACACATATATACATAACATATATATATATGTTATATATATATATGTTCTCTGCCGTCTTCCAATGCCATCCAATGCAATTTCTCCCACAAAGGATACTGCATCTCTTTTTACACATTTGGGGGTCCTGTTTTACTTGGATGTCCACTGATAATTAAGAACCCTAATTGCTTCTTTTATAATGTCTGTACTGATTTTTATTTGTTTTTTTAATTCCAGATGGGGAAAAACCCCTACCCTGTGAAGATGGGTGACACATTGGTCAGCAAATTTGTTTTTCTGTATGCTTTCATCTTCTATTAGATTTTCATGACTGTTTGTGATTCATTCCAGGAAAATGCATTAGAAGGTTCTTAGAATAAAGGTATATTTTATCCTTTTATTTTATAAGAAGTTCACTTTAAAAGAAGTAAGGAGAAGTCTGGAAGGTCAGAAGCTGTAATTTTGTAAGCAGTCATATGATTGTATTAAGGACTCTGTTCTGATTCCTCTCTTGATAAATGGTGCATGTCATAAAATGACAGCTTGTCCGCACCTGATGCATTTCCATGGACACAGAATGCTTAATCTGTAACTTCAAGTCCTAAATGAAATCCTCTTGGAGAGTAGGAAAGAGAATATCTGAGAATATGGGTAGGAAATTAACATGGTTTAAACTAAACTGTTTTTTTTCTTCTTCTGTGCTTATGTATGATAAATATATATAAATGCAGGCCATCAAACAAAAAATTAGTGTGCTGGACTTGGTGATCTGCTTCTCACTTAAGCTTTCTGACATTGTAATTAACATTTGGGAGATTAATGGAGTTTCTGCTTCTGTAAGCACACTGTAACTTTCCCTGACGTATGCTGTGGCTGTATAGCTGCACTCATCGGGTGCCTCGTGATGAAGTGCTTGCAGCTACCAGCATATTGATAGTGAAGCTCTTCAGGCTTGTGAAGAAATTGCTGCCTTCCAGTTGATGCAACTTGTGTTCCAAAGCATTAGGAATGGTTTCATCAGACTTCGTATGGAGAATAAGGCTCTTAGATTCTTGCAGGTGTCTTTCTTCGGGATGAAACTTGGTGTTTGTGGGTATCAATGAGGTAAATTGTTTCCAGCTCTGTATAAAGTCAGAAAACATAAAAGTCAAGGTCCTCAGCTCAGAAGCAAAAGCTTCTATTTTCAAGACAGTTCTGTGTGTGTTCAGCATAGTTAGTCTGAAGTAATATTATAGTACTGTGTGAAATAAGAATGTGTTAACATCACTTGTGGGAAATATGACTTCTGATTTGTTTTGGGTTTCTTCAGTTTGATTCCTTAATCTTCTCAGTAGTTTAATGCCAAATAGGAGTGAATTAATTTTGTTTTATTGTGTTTTCACTAAAAAAAGAAAAAACCAAGCACCACACACATCTGTGGAAACTACCAGAATTAATGGATATGGCTATTTCCTAACTAAACTCCACTAATGCTTATGAAAATTATGTTCTCTAAGTTGACTACAACTCCTCAATTATGTCTGAACTGAGCTTTTGTTTTCCCCTAAGCCTCTAGAGATATAAAGAATAGTGACTCAGCTCTCCTGCCTGTGAAAATTTAGGGTATATTTTAAACAGACTAAATCTTTTTGGCATAATGCCCACTGGCAAATATTTCCTTCTTTCTAGCTACAGGTATGGCAGAGGTTTCCTTTACCTTGTCTACGTTGTTAAATAACATTATTCTCTCAACGATCTGTGTTCTGTTTGGGTGCAGAAAGCGCTCGTATCTCTTTTTGTGTATAAAGTGAATCCTATTCATCTGAGTAGCAAGATCCTTACAGCCATCTAGTTTTGGTTTCCTGACTTCAGTTTCTCCCCAGTGACAGCGATTAAGGTAACACCTAATCAAAGCATCAAGTTATCAAATGTTTAATCACCTGCTGCCGAGTTCCCAGATCAGCTTATTTCCTTGTCAAGAAAGCCTACATTTTTAAAGACTTTACTTTGGATTATAGAAACCTCAGGGTAGACTCAAGTGAGGTTTGAAGGTTTAAGTAGGTGCCTTTGGGATTGTTAAAATAAGAAGTCCATTCATTCATGAATCCTTCTGATTTAGGTTTGGCTTTCCTTCCTTGAGATGTGTATTTTTGTAAGTACTGAAACTTTGATTTCACACACTTAGCAAGAGAATGAAAGAAGAGAGGAACATAACAAATGAGGACAAGAACTCCTTTTCAAAAGGAAGTCCAAAGACTTGTTTATATTGGACAGTGAAGCAGGAAACAGCATGTGTCATAAAAGGCTCCAGCTTGTTGGCTAAAGGCTGAAACTTGAGATGTAGTCTATATATATAAAATACATCAATATTCATAAAAATATTTCCAAGTGAAATTCTGAGAATCTCAGAAGCTGTTGACTGATAACCGTGTGGATACTTAATATGTATTTGTTTATGAATGTGTGCACTCATACCATGCTTTCTTCTTTAAAAATGAATGCAAAAAGCTCAGATATGTATTGCCTCTAGGAGGCTGTATCCTTGCTAGCGCTAGATGCACACTTGGGAGCTAAAACCCATGTTTCTTGCAGACTTGCAACACAGTGACTTATTCTTGCCAGAGAAGCAGAAAGCAAGGGACACTGATTTCAGCAGAGCAGAAATGGGAGAATTCATCTGTGAAGCTGATTGTTTTCAAAACAAGGCAGAGTTTTTTCCTTTAGAATTTTGTCACTGTTTTATTTTAAGCAATAATTTCTAGTGATTTTGGAGGTGTCTTATGTCCTGCCAAGGCCAATTGATAAGTCTAATAATCGTTACTCAACTTTGAGACAAAAATATGTGTAAGAGCTTGCTTCGAGGTGTTGGTCAAGGAATGTGGCTGGAACAGATTTGCTTCATGTACATATTTGTAAGCACTTACAGGAAGGTGCCAATCTGTCCCTGAATCCCCTCTGTTTCTGCTTGGTTCTGTTGTATCACTGTTTCAATGGCAGCAGATATTCAAGGCAAGCTGTTGTTGGTCCCATCCACCTGCCCACCACAGATGTATCTGCAAGCAAATGAACTTCTCATCTTAGGTTTAAGAGTATTGAAAGCATACTCAGGCAAATTTCTCTGAAGGTTGGCCTTTGGAAACCTTTGATACCTGGCAAGTATTGTTGCTTCTTCTATGTATTGACTGTGTTAGGCAACAGTTTCTTTCAACTTGGGCTTCAATAATTTTGAGATTTTTTTTTTAGGGAGGGAATTCTGTGTTTCACAGTGTCTGTAGTCTGTTTCTTGAATTAGTAACAATGATTGGAAGATTAATATCATTTGAAGTTGCTGTGAAATGCTTGATTAAAAGGTCTTGTGCCAACAGGAATCCCTTTGAGCATGTAACTGAAGTACAACCAAATCCCAGAAGATTCAGATGCTTTAGGACATCTCTTTTACCACATTATGGTTAGAGCTGGTCTCACCTCAAGTGACACATTGAAGGGAAAAAAAAAAAACATCAACTTAAACAGAGATTAAGAACATATCTCTAAATTGTGTATGGCTGTTTTGCACATAAGAAACAGCTTTTAGTAGATGTTCATTTGAAGAAGCCAGTTGGAGTTGGAGGACTTTGTTGTTTTTATTTTTTTTCAGAGCGAAATAGAGTGCAGTGAAGCATATGTTTAATAAGGGCTGTTCTGTGAGCTGGGAGGAGACCCTGATCAAGGACGGAAGATGGGAGCTGGGCTGGATTCTTTGTCTGCTCTGACATAGCACTCAGTGACTGCCTTGAAGATGTGTCCCTGCTTGGGCCTGTTGCTGTGATGCATTCCTGAAGCATGTTGCTGAGCAGTTTCAGTGGAGAAAAATGATGGCTTGAGAAACCAAGGATTTATTACTGTAGGTTGCCAGTTAAATTGCATAGCTTTGAGACTCTGCTCTTGGGACTCATAAATGATACAGGACAACTGTGGCTGACTGAATGCTCATCCGGTATCACTAGTCACCTCTTTTCAGGCCCGGCAAAACTGACTTTGATGACACATGGTGTAACACATGATCATGAAGCTAAATGCCTTCCCTGTTGTTATGTCTCCAGGCAGTGCTGCGAGGAGCCCCTGAGGGGAAGAGACCAGCCTCCCTTTGAGACCTTTGCTACAGGTGAAGACCGTCGAACAAGTCAAGCAGATATAGCAGGAGCTCAGAAGTTTTACATCAAGGTAAAGAGATTATTTTTCTAGCAAACTGAAGTGGCTGGTATGATTTGCAAGATAAGAATTTCCACCCTTTTCCCCCCTCCCAATGATTCTCTGAGCATTTTCATTTGTATATGGGTTGTGGAAACAACAACACAGTGCATTGCAGGTTTGAGCCAGAAGTAATTCCTTATAATATTGGTAGAAAGATGTGTCTGTGGTCCTTTGTTGACAAGGAATCAAAGTTTGAGAGCTCAACAGTGTGCTGTGTTTTTAGAAATAAATTCCCTTTTGATTTCTGCATTTGGAACTTGGAATGGCCCCAAGTTTTGGAAGAACTCTTGGATGTCTGCAGCAAGAAGAGGAAAGTGAGGTTTGTGCATGCTGAATTTCTGTTTACCAGCACTAAAGTTCTTTTCATTTGATCATCCAGAACTCATTTGTGCAATTCAGGACAAACACTGGTGGATGAGGATAAAAGAGACTCCAAGAACTTTGTTAAACTTGTCAGTGCTACGTTGGGATTTTGAATATACTGTGATTGTATTAGAAAGACAAGATTTTGAATACAGTGATGATGTATGCCCTCTGTTCTTTATATTGACAAGATTAATTGAACTTGGTGTAGAAGGTTAGTTTGGGGAAAAAAATAGTAGCAATGGAAACAGTATTTTCCACAGTTTAAGATTAAACTTAGGTCCTTCTAAAGGTCTTCCAACTTCTGCAATTTCAAAATAGCCTTTACAAGGCGTTAACTGTAGAGATTGAAGGTTCTGTAAATAAATATTCCCTAATTCATCCAAGAAGAATAGCAGATTTTTCTTGTTAATCCCTCATTGATCTTTCTCTGAAAGCAGGGCTCTGAACTAGACTAAAGTTCATCATCTTAACATTAGTGCAGTAAAATGAAAATCAGTTTGAGTTTTCCCATTTGTACAGTCAGCATTTCACTCCATAACCTTCCCTCTTGAGATCTGCTATATGTGCTTGGAAGTAAGACCACCAAGCAAGGGGAGGCCCACAGAGCCCTCTCTATATGCCATTCCCTTTCTCTCTGCTTCTCACATCATTAAATTCACTGAGTTTCTTCTGTCTGCCAGCAAGGTCATCTTGAACAGCTGAGGATACTGTATTGAAAGCTTGGCAGAGCAGAGAAACCGACAACTGTACAGTGATTTTTGAATGGGAGGGCAAAAATCCTGAAATACTTCTATTCAACGTTTCCTTTTGTTACATTTACCTTAGGATTGCATAAAACAATACAAGCTGTGATAACCATGGAAAAAAAAAGTGTTTATTTCACATGTTAGTACGAAGTGTGAGTGTAAGGACTTCATAGGAGCTTTTTGCGTAATCTTTAGTGTGCAATGATGCTCTTAAATGTGGTGGTGGTGATTCATGTACAGAAGTGCAAGGTGCTGTAAGCTTTTGGTGGTACACAGTGCATGGGTTGAAATACAGCCTTGAACGCTGTTACTACTTCTAGTAAATCAGTTTGTTCTGCATCTTTCCGCCTCTTTTCCCTTTGGAGGGCTGTGTTGTTAACCAGAAACATATGATAGGAAGCAGCCAAATGTTCTGGTGAAAATCAAGGGCACTTTCTAGCTGTGAAGGTTTTCTCTTTGCCCTAGATTTTTTTTCATTGATGCAACTGTAACAATTGGTGTCAATGATATAAATAATTGATCAAGGAGTTCTTGTTGCCTCAAGTAATATTCTGCTTATTGCTTCTCAGAACTGTTGCTGTTTGTTATACTACAGCACTGCTGGTTTTTTCCTTCGTTCTTTGCTCCCACCCCTTTGTTCTCTGCCTCTCCTGTAGGAGCATGTTGTTTTTCCTTCAGTGTATTCCATATGTTACTGGGAAACGGGTTCCCCCTTTTAATCAACAACAACATATTTCAAAATAATCCATGGTCCTGGGAACTGTGCAGTATACACATCTGGTTTCCCATAAGCATGAATTGCTGGCTTTACAAACGTGAAACATGTAGTCCTGGCCACAGAGTTAGCTCAAGTGTTCCGTAACTTGAGCCTGTATTTGAAATAAAAACAAAATTGTATAGCTTCTTTACCATACTAATGGAAAACATTTAATTTGCTTCTTGAAGCCAACCAGAGGGATGACGCAATGCTGTTCAAGCAGATTTATGGGGCCTTTTCTTCTGCAGAAATCAATACAGCTTGGAGGTGCTGTACTGGGAGCTGGCAAGCTGACTGTGATCCAGCTGTGTTCAACTATAAACTTCTGCACCACAAACCCAAGCTGATGATTTTGATTTATCCAGGCATTGCTGTATCTGAGATATTATGGTGTTGGGTTTTATTCATAGCTTTTTCTCTACTTTACAGCCATTAATACTAGATTGGAGTTTCAAAATAGAAATCTGCTTATGTTTTTTTTTAAATTGTTTAGAGGGTTTTTTGCATTTCCTGAGTTAAAGTACAGCTCTGTGTACATGCTACATGTGACTTGTAGCGGGATCTTTTTCCTCAAAAACAAAACAAAAAACAGCCCTCCATTCAAACTGAATGTTAGGGCTAGCATAATTTTCTACTTTCTACAGAAGAAGCTTTGATCACTGAATGCTCTTTTTTTTTTGTTTGTATTTACTTATTACTACTAGAACAGACAAATGAGAGTGTTGCCTTTACTTACTCTAAAAAAGTTCTTACAATATAATTATTTTTTTCCTTAAGAAGTGAAACAAACAATGCAAGTTTCATAGTCATACTTTTATGCCTTTATTTCCTTTCCCGTTCCTCTCTGCCCCCAGTAAGTCTGCTTTGGCTACTGAAACCCCATACTGTAAAAAGAAAAGAAACATCAACAGCCTCTTATTTTCTTCCATAATGGAGTTTCAGTCTTAAGTGTTTTATTTCTGTCAAGAGTTCTCTTCTAAAATAGCTCTTACAAAACGGTTTCTGATGCTGTTTCTCCAAGTGGTGTCTGTATTACCTATGGAAGTTCCTTCGTGGTGGTTTGTATGGTATGTTTGCCAGAAGGAAAATCACAACTAGATAATTGCTTTCTAACCTTTTTTTTTCTTATTTCTAATCACATTTCTGTAGTAACTTTGATCCAGATTTCTTTCATCTCTAACCATTTTTCTCTCCCATATACCTAACAATTTCATCACGAGTAAATGTCATGAGAAGATGTTGCAGAGAACTCAAAACTGGTTGTTGTGTAGACCTTAGAGTAGCCAAAGATGACAGGTAGGCTTAAGGTCCTTCCTGTTGAGTATGTGCTAGCAAAGAGGAAGATGAAGATTGAGTTGTATGGGAGTCTTAGGTTAGAGTTGTTTGGATTTTTCTTTTTTATTGAGATGAAGGAGAAGATGATGATGAATGCAATGAAGATGGGCTGTAATGTTGCTGATTGTTTTTTTTTACTTTGAAAAGGCTAACATTTGAGATCTGAGATAGAAGTACATGGCTCCAAATAATTTTTAATGATTTTATTTATCTAGATTAATGTATCAGATCTATAGTCCTAAATTTGAATACAATTTGAAGTAATATTTTTAAAAAATCTATTTTTGGGGGGGGGGGGGGTGGGGGGGGGGGAATGTAGTTCTAACATAAATACTGAATTTTTAAGGCATGTTAAATGTATCTTTTGCTATGAGTACTTTTTTGGTAGTAGTGTGGATGAGTTTGCTGAGGTAGTGTGATTATTATGTTTTGAATAAATGTAAGGACAGTTTGCATCTAGTATCTGCTCATGTAGACATAATAAATAGATTTTCAGATATCAAGTATTATGAAAAATATTTGAACAGCTTAAGTTGCTTTCTGAAATGTTTCCACTAGATGAACAACATGTTTCAATATGAGCTTCATTTGATCTCAGTGGCAAAGTTGGGTTTTTGGTGTTTGTACAGTCATAAAGTTCTTTGTCATCTTTTTGCGTGTTTTGTCTCGTGTTAAAGAATACCAAATCATCAGAGGTGCTGCCTACTGCTACTCTCTAAAAGTCAGAACTATAAGGAGCAATACATGAATCTTTAGAAGGATGAGGCATAATTCCAACAAGCCATCCTGCCTTTTTGTTTAGGGGGGGCTGGATTTTCCCAATATTCAACCATTTCTACTCAGATGGTTTCTATCTGGAACTGAAATGCAGTTGGCTTCAGCAAACAGTTGACATGCTGTGGACAGAACGTACTGCCAATGGGTTCTGGTCTGACTGTTCTAAAATTCTTGTTGACATGAAAGGTCTGTCACTGGCAGTCTGGGCTGAAATATGCCATAATGCTTTGAAAGCTACACTTTATTCAAAGTTTACATTTACTGCAGCATATTTGCTTTGCTTGGTTACAGTAGTAGCGCTGTATTCCCATATAAACACTAAAATGAAGTTGTTAAGAAAAACAGAAATGCTTGCAGCATTTGCACTGAAGTTCATGGAGCATGAGATTAGCTCTATTTAGGACTTTTGTACTTTGAAGGGATTAAAAAACCTTCTCAGAAATGGATAAATACAAAAAACATTCTAAGACTAGCAAAGTAGTATATAAACGTTGAGATGAAAGACATTTAATTATTATGTAGAGAATAATCTGAATCGAAATGCCACATGGAAGCCACTTTATAATCTTACCTTCTTACATATGAATTGAAAAGCAGGCAAAAGTACAAGGCATGACCTAAAAATGATAGTCTTTAACCTGCTTTGAATGTTGTCTTATTTTTATCTAGCCTGAAATTTTACTTTTCTTCAACTAAAACCTGATTCAACCATTCTGCCTGTTGATGTTCTTATGCTTCTAACTCTGCCAAGTGTAGCTATTGCTGCTTCATTTAAAGAGTGGAGTCTGAGTCCTACTGGAAACAGAACACTGTCTGGAGGATGCAGACTTGTTAAGAAACTTAAATAAGATAAGGCTAATCCTATTGTATGCTTCAATGTTAGGAGTTAGTATGGAAACTTGCCTTTCCTTATTATGGCCCTGTGCTACTGGCTAGGTGCCTTATTGGATTTCTCCCCAGGTTTTTTTTCTGAACTGTTGGCTTGGTAGACATTCATATTAATAATGTTTCATGCAGTTGTGGATTATTATCCTGTTGTGCCAATTTCCAGACTTCCAGGGGAAAGAAGGGCTCTTTGGTTTTTATGGGTCAGAGAAGGTGAAAATGTGTCCACATAGTCTTTTAGTAATGGCAAACTTAGTTTCATTGATGAGGCATTTTTCATTTTGAAATGTTTTATATAAGTAGAAATAAAGCAAGGATTAGTATCCTAAGTACTTGTGGTATTTTATTCAGCGCATTGGTAGCTTCAGAAGAATTACTGTGCACTGAGTAGATTTTGTTTGAAATGTAAGTTTGGATGGAGATTGAATCAAACTTTATAATCTTGCCTTTTGGAAGACCTATTGTCAAGTATTTCAGAAACAAATGTAAGAGTTTTCCTTCAGGTGTGGAAAGATAATCTACTTCTAATATTTACCTTGATCTTGTCCATTTTGAGATTAAACTGCTGTCAATTTTATCTGTTCTGTAATCTTTTGCATTCAATAATGTAACTGCTGTATGAAAATCTACTTTTTTTGAATTGTGCTAAAATCTTGGTTTTACCAACTTCCTGTTGCAGAAATTTCCACAGTTTGTAGGCTGCTTTAAAACACATTCATGCAGATTTAAATGCAAATATATATGTTTAATAATTGAATACAGCTTTTTGCCTTGTCCCTTCTATTTTTAGACTCTTGTCATGTTATCTCCATACCTTTAATCATTTTAAGTGCTTTCTAGAAGCCTTATTTTGTTTAGACAGGAAAACTACTGTGGTGCTCTGCCCACAATGTTTTTCAACATAAGATGCAAGAGGAGAATTTCTGACTTCAAAATGAAGTTATTTGATTTCTCTAAACCAGCCTTAGCTTTCTTAAAACGTGCAGCATAATAGAAGATTTGTAGAGAATTAGTGTATTAGAAACATGCTTTTCTAACTCCCCTAAAATTGATTAGTTTCTGTAAATAAATCCTAAGCAATGATTGTGTGCATACAAGTAAGTGACTAAAATTTGGTCTCTTTCCTTTTCTTCTAAGGAATCTGAAACCTTGGTAAGACCATATAGTTATCAGAAGGCTTTGACTCAATTGGAAAAGAAGCATTCCTGGGTATTTCAAATCTAGATTAAGAGAAGAAACCTTCAGTTCTTAGATCAGCAACTAACTTGCCTCATGGCCTTGGGCACGTCCTCTTGGCTTCCTTGCACCAGTTTCCCATTGTATCCACTGCTGCCACCACCACCATAAACTCTTTTAAGGGCTTTGGAGGTGACTGTCAAAGCCATTCATTATTCAGAGCAAATTCTGCTTCATTTGCTATGCAGTTACTTAAACTGCAGTGGAAATATACAATTGAGACTATAAAGAACTCCAACCAATAAAATAAAATCGGATTGTACAATGTGCATTTCAATAATGTGGATTTGATTTAAAGTAGTTAAATTTTAGAGCTATCAGTCTCTAGAAAGACTGGAAATAAAAACTGGTTAAGAACAGGAGTACTGTGACCAAAATAGTTAAAATAAGGGAAGAAAAGTTCCATCCTGAAATGAATACGTGGCAGGCTTATTGTGCCTGAGTTTTAGCACTAATGTTTTCTGCCAAGTAAATTAAATTCACAAAGAAAAGCTGGACTCCAAGTGTTGGACTGCTAGTATTTTTTCAGGAGGTTAATGTGATGACGGAGAATAATGATAAAAGGAAGCTTAATATTTAAGAGCGGACCACTGTGAGAGGTCTTTGTATCTGCATGTAATGTGATTGTCTTGTTAAGTTTACTGTTGTATGTTTTCTACTTAGTTTATGTGTGCCAGAATGTACTCAGGGAAGAGCCATAAACTCTTTCCCTTTTTTTCCTTCACGAATGCATTTATTTCCTGTCTAACGTTGGAAAAGAGGAGCAACAAAGGAGAGGTTTTGTTAAATACGGCAAAATCTAATTACAGCCTGATTTAAAGCTACGTTTACACAATGGCTGAGGGGTGAGTTCACTTCTATTAAAACATACTCGTTGGCTTCCTACTGTGCATTGGGGAGTGTGAGGACTCGTGTCCTGGAGAGCAGCTGCTTCCCTCTGCTGGCACAAGCTTTTCTTGCGCTGTGCTGAAGCTGTACAACATGATAGGAAAAAAAAATAAAATAGGAGTACTCGTATGCAGAAGAACATTGAAGCATCACTTTATTGTTGTGCACTCATTTTGTCTGCCTACCTGCAGTATAACCAGTAATGTTGTGTTATCTGTGTGATTGAGTCTGGCTGGATGTCTTCTATGTTTTCTATGAGCAGGCAGAATCTTGTTCCTCAGAATGGACGGTTGTTTGCTTGTCTGTGTTTTGAATGGTCGTATCGCTAATGGTTGAAAGGGGCGCTGCTGGTGAATAAACCACATTTTCTTTGTCAGTATTCATTCAGTGTGCATCTCTGAAAGGTGCAAGCTGTCATATTGGTTCTCTGCTAAAGTATCTCCATAGTAGTACTGGAGTAGATGACTTAAAAATTTTGATGTTTTCTATTTTCAGCTGTTTCCAGTTTGAGTGTCTTGCTGCTCTTTTAACTCTGTTTCCGAGAAGGAGGGAGGGAAGGGGGGGGGGGGGGGGGGGAAAGGTTGCATATCTCCAGCTTTACAAAAGTTGATGGCTTATATTCTTTTTCTCCTGGAATAGCCTTTGCCCAAGACCCCCATGACAGATGGTATTGTAACTGCAGCTTTACAGTCATCTGAGACTGACATGTGCGTGCTTTTTATTCCTTTCATGTTTCCAGCTGGTGAATACCATTTTTAGCAGAGTTTTTGATGACTGTTGGGAAAGTAAGTGCCTGACATTGCACTTCATGCTGCTGCAATTGCTTCCATTCTGCTTCTGTAACGCACAAATTCACCTGACTCTTTTGGTGTGACACTTCAGTTCTCCTCCACCTTCTTGATTTCTTGGAGCTTGGTGCCCTCAGAAAGTCTCATCAGTGCACTCTCCTAACTTACAGCGAGACCTCTTATAAATTATGAAAAAGGATTCAAAGCAGCATAATTCTCTTGATGTGAGACTGTTCAAAATAATTTCTCGACCTCTCCTGTCTAGCAATATTTTTAGTTGTGTTTATGAATTACATCTGTTGCTCTTTCTCCTACTTCTGTTGGCATCATCTCTATCTGAAGTGATAATTTCCCATGTGGCATCCTATGAAATGTTTTACTAGTATAGAGGTAAACATACTGCACTGCCATTACCCACAAAAATCAGTGCTAAGGAAAGACTATGAATGAGTCAAGACCAATATACTTTTTGAAAGCGTATGTTGCAGTTCATCGTTGCAGTTTTTGATGTATCCTTTTTTTATCTTTGTTCAGAGTTTGAGATTGCTGAGCCATGTTTGAAAGCTGCCTTGGAATAAAGGCATTTGAGTGAGTGGGAGTCTGGGGCATGTCATTCAGTTGATGCCTCGGGGCAAGGGGAGCTTTTGTAGAGAAGAAACAGGCATGGGCAGGAGGGGAGTGAGCAAAGGGCAGCATGAGTAAGTGGTGTCATGGGAAGGAAGGAGGAATGCCAGAGCATGCTCAGGAGAAAGCATTGCAGAGAGTGATGGGGAGATAAAAATAGAGGACAGAATGTAGAAGTTGAGCATTTGAAAGAGAGAGGATATACTGAGTTGTGCTGAGGCTCTGCTGCATGGTTAGTATTGCAGAAGGGGGGGCAATAAGACTATAGAGGGCTTGTAAGAGAGGAACTGAGGAATCAGGCCTGACTGGGCATACCTGGTAGGTAAAGAACGAGGAATAATTGGCTGACCTTTCTGGCAGTATGTGGGCCAGCATACAAAGACATAGAAGGTCACAAAAAACAGAGAGAAGGGAGGAATGTTGTGAGATTAATCTTTCTGTTACAGCTGGAATGATCTTGTTCAGCTTTTTGTTTGCTTGTTGTCTGCCTGTTTACCCTTGGAGGATTTCAGTCCCGTACATATTATAGTGATATGGATCAATCCTAAGATGGCCTGTGACATACAATAAGAGTGTAAAGCTCACTGTGATCTTAGAATCATAGAATGGTTTAGGTTGGCATGGAACTTAAGGATTGCTAAGCTCCAACCCCCCTGCCACAGGCAGGGCCACCAACTTCCCTATCTAATACTAGGACCAGGCTGCCCAATGCCCCATCCAACCTGGCCTTGAACGCCTCCAGGGACAGGGCGTACTGAGGAAGATCAACAAATAGTAGGAAGACATAGAATGGCTATGCAGCTGTTATATCATCAGAGTTCTAAAATTACAAGAAGTGCTGTTAAGTTATAATCAGGGAACTCTTTATAGCCTGAGTCTGTTCATACTGCATAACATTAATCCATTATTTCCCACTTCTTTAAGATATTTTTGGGCTTTGGTTAGGTTCTTGTTGGAGTTCCTGTATTCAGTACTACTTGTTTTCTCAGAGAAGTTATGATGTGAAGATCACTAAGTGCAAAAAGAAAAAAACCTTCATTTTCTAGCAGTGTTTTGCCTGTGCTGTATGTGGCCTTCAAACCTTAAGGTGTGTGGTGGTGCTAGGAGAATCAGTTTTTGCTCTTAGCCTTTTTTCTACCTGGTCATGTTAAAGTCCTGACCTAGTTAGGGAAGGAGGTAAAAAGTAGGGGAAAAAAAAAAAGTCATGTCCCATCTTTCCTCTAGTCCTATGAGGTGTGCGGGTTGCCTCTTCTTGATTGGTTTTCATGAATTGAACTCTTCATAAAAACCAAAATAAAATCAGTAGTTAGACACCCAGCTGCTAGTCAGTGTCAATATGGGGAAATGACTCAGGATGAACTACAACTGCTTTTTTATTGTTATTCCCCCTCCTCAGCTTTAGTGTTGTAAAATTTATTGTTCCAGGAGAGCAAGTGATTTTCTACAACTTTCCCTAATAAATGAACAAACGAGAAGTTCCTGCTGTTTCCTTAGTGGATATATTTTCAGAGATACTCAACTTGTCAGCTACACTAATTGCAGAAATACACTATTAAACTACTAGGTATATAATTTTATTACTACCCTGAAAGAGCCATAAAGAAAATCAAATTCTGAACTCTATGAAATTTTTGAAAAGAAGACCAACTTAAAATTGTGAACAAGGATTCAGTTGCACAAAGGACCTGATATAAAAATAAATAATAAAGTAACAATGGGGCCAGTAGGTCACGTTAATCAAATGACTGCTAATCTGAAGTATTAAATGCCTGCTGTGGATTTTACACTTAGCCCTGGTTAGTACTGACCTGTAGCAATGTCGGGTGTTGAGCCATTCAGAGAACTGTGGTTACTTGCTGTCTAGCCTGAAGAGCTCTTCACAATGGAAGAAAGTTCCCTTTATGTGTCACGTGAACCTGAACTTGTAAGGCAGTTGCCCCGTTTGCCAAAAGTAATATTGTTCCACCAAGCAGCCTTTTTGAGATGGGCTTTATCCTTCCATACAGGTGTTGATGTCATGGTGGTTATCATGGTAAGTCATCCAGAATTACCTGTTGCATGATAAAATGAAATATTTCCACTCAGGACTGTTGAAATAGTTTGCTTCATCTCAGTTTGTTTACGTGGAAATTTTTGAGTTGTTTGTAGAGCTCTGAATGAAAAAAATCTCTGATTAGTTTCCCAAGATACTAGTGCTGGGCTCTGACTTGTATGAATTCTGAGGTATACAAAGAATAGAAAATCATTTTTTCATTGAACTCATTGGTAGTTGACTTTATTTTACACTATCGTCCCTGAGTTGAAAGAGCTTGTTATCACAGCAGTTAATAAACTCCTTAATAACAGGGTTCTTAATGTATTTAGTAAGCATAAATGCCTATGCTAAATAAATTCACAATCTACCGCCTAAATCAGCCTTCCCTAATTTGTATATGCCAACATCTTGAAAATAATTTTCTGATCTATAAAGTATTTCCATGGAAGAGGCATATTTATGCATAGATCTGTTTAATAGTGTTTAAAAATAATAATAAAAAGAGGCTCTTAATGCTGTTGCCTGCTGCAGCCACAATTTCTAAATTAGATTAGGTGCTGTAAGCTTTCAAAGGAGTGAAAGTATTTTCTCATGTGTCACACAAACACTATGTGATAAGAAGTGCTCTGTGGTGAGCTGTTTGAGCAGACAGCAAGCCTTAGGTATGTGACCTCAGCCAAAAACTATTCAGTCACATCAGTGTGATTTAAGTTATCTCTGCCCAGAATTGCTTGGCATTGAAACTTAATTATCCTGATAGCTAAACTCCATATATTTACATATGTGGAGTATTCCAGTAGGATTTTGTCTTCTGCGGAGCTTGTTAGTATTTGAGTTCGTTCTTCTTTGTATGCTGTGTTAGTAAGAATAGATAGTGTTGAATAAATGTATATATGCCACACTTACTTTGTGACTCTTTCAGTTACATCTTGACAGCGCTTCTATAGCACTGTCTTCTGCAATGCTCATTCACTTGAGCTTTTTCTGTGATAGGCAGCCTGTAATGAAAATATTGACTCATCCAAATAAAATTTTTTCTTTACTTTGTAAGACAGATTGCAAGATAGTTTAAAATTACAAGTATTAGATCACATTTTTCTTGAATGATTGCTTATGATCCTTGCCAAGTTAATGCTCTTACTCACCTATTTTAGTCATTGGCTGGGTTTTAAATTTCACTGTTAAGGGAAGCAGAAAAAAGTGTTTATGGAGTGTCCTGAATGATGATTGTTTCACATCTCTTTAGCTTAATGTTTTGATGGTACTCCTTGTGTTGAAGAGAACAAAAATGAGTTCATCTTGTGACATAAAATATGGGTAATCTTGGGAATCATTATCATCTGTAAGGTGAAGGCTGGATGTGCATATGATGTAGTCTTCCATTCATAGATAGATTGTGCACCCTTTAATTTTCAGATGCTTTAATTCCAGTACAAGTAATCGAATGACTCACCAGTTATCTAAAGCATCAGGTAACTATACTTATATTTAGCTTTGTTCTAGCTTCTTATCCTTGTTTCTATCTTCATTTTCTCAGTTGAAAGCTGCAGTGAGTTTCGTTAATGTTTAGAAAAACAAAAACCCCAAACAACCTGGGAAGCATTCCTAAGTGTTCTCATGAGTATAGCTCTGCAGACTCTTCAAAGGCTCTTTCTGTTTCTGCTGATAGTCAAGGGAATTAGAGAATAGATCCTCAAGCTTCTTTCACAGTACCTTGTAACGCAAAATACTTCATCCACTATCGGGTAACACTTTCTAAGTTGGACGTGAGATCTCTATTAGGGAGAGGTATCTTCCCTCTGCCAAGGCCTCTGTCCTGTTAGCAGAGTCCCTGATACAGACCAGCTCCAGCAGTGCCTTTGTTCTGCTGGTAGGTCATTGCTGAGGTGAGATGATGGTCCCATGTTTGAATTGCGCTCTGTGAGCCCTAAGAAACGCACAGTGACGTAAGTGAAGCTCACAGAGAAGATGAGAACCAGTTAATTTAATAACATGGCGTTAGTCTGTAAAGTAGAGATCAGAAATTTCCAAACTGCTTTCTACCTTTGCTGTGGAAGTGTTGTGTGCTACAGACGGCAGTGCTTAACCATGGGTGGGAGTGCCTGCCTTTTTAACTTACTAGATTGAAGTGCTGGCTTGCAGAGGCTCAGACAAGAAATCAATACTGGTTTTCCATTCGGTTGCCCTGAAGACTATGCAAATTAAAATTGTTTATCTGTGTAAGGAAGAGAAAGGAAAAAAGCAAAAAAAAAAAAAAAAAAAAAAAAGTACATATACAGTGCAAGAAGTACTGTTAGTAAATATGAGCTGGTGCTTGTCCTGCATCTGGGAGGGATCTTGTATGGATAATTGTGTTGGTAAAGTAGTTATGGGTAAGTTCTCCTGAGAGCTGTAGTAGCAACATGCAAATAATGTGTTTTACTTTTCCTCACAAGTTCTGCAGATCTGCTTCCAGCAGGCTTTACAAGCTGATGAGGTGAGTGAAGAGGCACTGCCAGCTAGAAGGCATGCTTTGTTTTCTGTGGTTCTGTCTCCTGATACCTCTTCGGTGTGGATTTAGTTACTCCCTTCTTCTAGGCGTATGCTTTTATCATCTTCCTTTTGTTTTGTTGTTCTGGGCTTTTCAGACACAACAAACTTTTCAAGTGCATCCATGCATCTCTTTCACTACCAGCAGCTTCTACAGATCTTAGGCTTTTTTTTTTTTTTAAACACAATTCATCTTGTGTATCCCTACTTAGCAGGGTTTGATACTTTCTGCTCTTGTATTTTATTTATTTGACAAGAGACACTCTGATATGATATCATTGGGAAGACTTGAAGGTGCCTCTGATCCTATTCCAACTGTTCCCTTCTGCTAGTTTTAGGAGTTGAAGTGTGTGTACGGAGCCAAAAGAACCTAATTACTGCTAAAGGGGAAAGATAATCTTAAGGCCTCCCCTTCATGCATGCTCAGATCTGTAAAAGTTAATTTAAATCACACAGTCTGAATGAGGAGAGGTATCTGAATCTAGGTGGTTTTTTACTCTAAATTGCAAAGTAGATTCAGAAATATTTTTATTCATAGGTCTGATGTGCTTGTTTCATCACATTGTACTGATGAGATACAAAGCAGTAGTAGAAGCTACTATTTGCTGAAGTACTACACTAATTTACCTCAAGAGATGACTATATTCTAAGTACCCAAAGAGAAAATGAGCTGTCTAAATTTTTCTCAGCATCAATATTTCAGAAGTATGTCAATTCCATATCTGCTTCATTAAAAACAAATTATATAAATGGTGTGGTTGTAAGTACTGAGAATAACTTGAATACTTTAAATGAGACAAATGGTTAAGATTTTGCACTATAACATGTGCTGGGCTGAGCAGTGTGAAAACTCAGTCCTGTGTGAGAGTTATTTACATTTGCTTCCCTTTGGTCCTTCCAACCATGAATATTTATGCTAGTGTATGGGGTATGGGGGGAACTGCATGTGGCAATGCAGCTGAGTGTAGAAATTATGGGTTTCTTTTTCTGTCATGCGTCAGTTTCTGTTATAAAGTATGAATATAAAATACAGTGAAATAAATGTTGAACACTTATGCAACTTTGAAATTTCCTAATGTTTCCCTTCTCTGGCAGCCCTTTTACTGTGGTTATGTTGCTTATGTTTTGACTACAGACAGCTGGAATTTGCTTTGAAAATATCAATGTCTGTTTAATTTGCTGATTAGCTTTGAAGCAGTTTCTTTCTTAGACCCTGATTAAAAGGGATGTTTGGAGAGCAAGGGGAGACTTTCTTGTTTGTATGTAGCAGGAGACTGCTGTAGCAAGAGATGTGTGTTCGAGAATGACGGAAAGCTCTGGTTCTCACTTCACTTAATTTTTACTGCTTACCTTCTTGCGTTACTTTTTGATGGCTTTGTACCAAATTTCTACAGGGATTATGTTAAAAAAAAAATATTGTTTTTTAATAGCATAAAATCATAAAATCACTGAAGTTGGAAAAGACCTCCAAGATCATCCGGTCCAACCATCCACCAATCACCAGTATTTACTATTATTATGGGATTATTGACTTCCCTTTCCATCTCTGGCATGTTTCGGACCCTTAAATTCAACACTGGGATATCATCTGCTTGAGGATGCCGGGGGAAAAAAACCATCAAGCTAAAACAATGTAATCCTTCATGATGTATAGTAGTGGAAAAGGTGCAACATTCTTGTTTCTTGACAATTAGGTTCAGACCTGTATTAGACTGCATTATTCCTATCTTACGTTGACAGAAATTCAGTGCACACTAAAACAGTATGGAGTCATCAATGCTAAATTACAGTGCCAGTGGCACAAGGATTATGTACTGGCATGGTGTTTTTGTTGTACTGTTCTTTGTTAAATGTAAAACTAAAGGTCATGATGCCCACATTTTAGAAACCTATCATGGAAGTACCGAGGTTTTGCAGCTGAAATAGAGATAAAAGGAACCATCTGGCTGAGATTCCCCAGTTCAGGATGAGTCTCTGGATGGTCACCTGAAGAAATCCTGGTTATTGACAGCAGTAGTATTACAGCTGGTCACTTTGTTCCATATTGATATATACTGCAAATAAACTGAGTGACAGTTTCTTCCCCTAGGCCTAGGAGGGGAAGGTAAAGAAAAGGCCTGCTGTTCTGGCCAGGAAGAATTGGAGAAGGATGGCCAGTAAGTGTTTTGTCCTTGAGATGTGGCAGAGGTCCCCTGATGTGCATTTGCCATCTCCTTAAGAGCACTCCCTAGCTCCCCTGTTAGTTGTAGTAGGGTCATCGCTTCCCTCTTGTTTTAGGGGAAACATTGTGAAGCAAGGGGAGTGTCAGTTCAAATGGTCAGGAAGAGGATGTTGAAAACAAGGGGTGTGAGTTTCTAGACTTTAGGGCTGGGAACTAATCTGTCTTCATTTACACTAATTTTTACATGACCCTGGCTATGTAAATTCATTGCTCACTTTACATTAGAGCATTGGCTAAAAGCCACAGGCAGTCCTGGAAACAGGGTCTGATATCTTATCTGCCCCACAGATGTCAGCTGCCAGGTCTACAAGCTGCCCAAGGTGTAAGTACGCTCTTGTTAGGGAATAAGTCCTGAAGAGTTATTCATACAAGGGCTTTTGGCTTGCTCCATTAAATAATTAAGCCTCTCTTCCTGGAGAAGCATTTCATCCATGCCAACAAAATGCTTCTGGTTTTGTGTAAGAAGGTTGTGAGACTGGATTATGGTACAGCGAGTCATAGTTGCTGGCTGTATGCACATACAATTTCTGGTCATGAAATTGGAAGTATTTCTAAGATTAAAACCTAAATTTATTTTACACTTAGGTAAAAAAAAGTCTTGAAGTTCAGTACTCTGTCTTCAAAGTTGCTACCTTTGAAATGATAACCCAAGTCATTGCAATACAAAGCAAGTTTTCTTCTGGGATTAATTGTTATGAATGTCTTTAGCCCTTGTGTACAGTAATGAGATATGAGAGTTGCTCTGAAGCTCAGGATTATGGGTGTGGGCTGCAGACTCAAAGTCTCCAAGCTTTGCCATTTCTGGGCAGTTTTCAAGTGAGTGCCTGCATGTGCTAGCATCTGCAAAGAAGCACTTCCTGTTCTGACATTTGCACCTTGACTTGCTTTCTAATTGTGTCTTGCAGCTTGACATAAACACTTTCTCATGTAAAGAGATGTGAGAGAGTGGGAAACATTCTTTGAAGAATAAAACAAATTTAATGAAAAGGGCTTTAGAGAGCCTACTAGGTCTTCGTTGTCATCAGAGAAGATCAAAGGAAGCCACAGAGCTGCACTTTCATACCAGAATTGGAAGCAACATTCTTAATTACAGAAGTGAGCAAGTCTGACAGTTTTTCCTTCAAAGGAAGGAATCTACATCTCGTTCTTCAGCTATTGCACTGTTTGCAGCACAGCATTTTTGAAAAATTGCACCTGTCCCCTAATGGGAGGCTTGCATTTAAAGTCCTGAGCCAATATAGATGTCTTGGTTAGATATGAGCAGCATAAGGTTTTATCACAGATTGCAGTAAGGTGGTCATCGGGAAAAAGACAGTAAATAGAAAAGGAGAAGAAAGTGCCAGCAGTGGTGATGAAGATTAATGATGTGGAGGTACTGGAAGTGTACTTACATACTGCAAGTTGCTTTTTTGTTGTTGGTGGTGTTTTTTTTTTTTATTTGGTTGGTTTTTTGCTTCTGCTCTTTCTGAAATTTCAGGAAACAGGTCTGTGCTTGTCTGTCAGCTTTCTGACTTCAGTGATGCTCTTGGGATCCCTATTTTCCACTACATCAAGTACAAAAAATGTATCTCCACTTATAAAGCCCTCTTGTGGCCTGTTCCAATGTATATTTAACTTCCCATGTCCTTGTGAGCAGTTGACTTTTGCTACCCTTATACCTCATGTTATGGCTTGAGAATCTTCTGTCATTCAAATTTATTTATTTATTTTTAAACCTGTTTGTTATGGTATGCAAATGTATCTCCCTCTCTTGACTGTTAAAAGGAGTAACCTCTGCTTTCACTAATACATTTTTACCAGCTTTGACTCACTGAGGTCTTGATCACTGGCGTCAGAATCATTGATTTATGTAAGTCATGCGTATACTGTACTTATCCCAGAACCTGGATCCACTGTTTAGGGCTATTTTCCTGCTTACCATGTTACTTTTGAGCAGTGCAGTCCTTTTGTGTTTCATCATCCTCATGCCATTTAGTTGGTTATCCAGAAGTCATGAACTGGTGTCAAGGAGGCGCACACATTTGTCTTGTTAGTGTGTGCTCATGAATGTGTTGTATTTCAAACTGTAGCTGGGGTCAGGCAAAAGTGGGGTGGAAATACAAGGATGTTAAGAATATTTGTGTAGTTTGCTACTGTTGCTGAAATAGGATATGGAGGGAGAAGAAAACATTACAGTGAAGGAAGAGTGAAAGGAACTTGGGTAGAAGTGAAAGTTTTGATATTGAGACGGAGCTGTCAGAATGGTGTGTGTGACAGAAAACGTATTTTGGGGTGATATGAAGTCTTTAAAATAACCTGTCATTTAAATTTGGGATGGCTGTGTTCTTAAGGATGCAAACAGAATAATACTAACATCTGTGCCATATCTGGTTTAATGGGCAAAAGTATAAGTACTCAGAGCAGTAAATCTCCAACAGGCTTCAGATCCTTCTTTACTGTGTTTACTTAAAGGATCCATTGTGGGTGGTATGAAACACGCCTTTACTGGCAGCTTGACTGCTCCTCCCCTGGTTCTCAGAGATGGTAGTGGCAGATTGATGTTTTCATTTTGGTCACTTGGCTTTTCAGTGATGAGTCTGCCAATGTGTATGGCTGCAGAAGCAAGCGATGATGATGGAGTATGGGGATTTCTTGTTTGATTTTCTTAAAATGAAAGGAAAGAAAATAAAATATGAATGCTATTTAATAATGAAAATAAAATTTGGGCTTAGATCAGTCTTAATGATGTCCTGCAGAGGTTCTCTGGCTTTATTACTGGGACTTCTCTGCCTGTTAAGTACCAGGAGGAGCAGTATGTGGGACACATAGGGGTGTAATTAGCATATTTGAAATGAGCCCTACAGTTGAACGTTAACTTATTCATTTTGAAATGTGATCAATAGCATTCATATGTGCATGGACATAGATGCACGTATGTACAGGTAACTGCTTTCTTAGCAGACTCAAACTAGCAGCACTTCGAGAAATGCCCATGTTCCATAAAATGGATATAAGTTTTGTTGTTTTTTTTTATTATGCTGAGTGCCAACCTTGAAGCCTGGCATTTCTGACTTCCTGAGAAGGTTTGCTTGGCAAACGCTAAAGAGTGTGTTTTATTTCCCTCCATGAATGATGGGCTTGTGTTACGTTTACCACCAATTTACAGACTTCCAAGACTTCACCAAGCACTTGCTGGGCAGGGAGGGAGCACACCAAATAACTTCTGTGAAGTAAAAGGCAGTTTTCACAAGGAAATGAAAATAGCACTAGATAAATCTTTGGGGAAAGCAAAATTGAAATATAGAAAAAATTGTGAAAAATTGTCCCTTCATATTTAATCTGTGTAAATGTAAAAAAGTACCATACATACATAAATCTGAAGTTTCTTTTTCTTTTCCTGTTATGTATACAAAACCATGGGATAGTTTATCTTGCTTTCTTCTAAAAGTCAAATGAATGAGTTGAGCCAAGTAAAATATTCATTAGAGTAATTGGTTCAGTTCAACCTTTTAGGATTACAGCTTGGAAATATATGTGCTATTGCCTTTAGAAATGCGGCATGCTGCTTCAACAACCCTTTTATTCAACTCATTTTCTTCCCATATGTTTTCTATATTTTGAAAAACCTATTTCAGATAACGCTGTAGCAGTTTCCAAACAATATTTGATGTTTCTTAAGTCAAATATTAACTGCTAGCCAGTGTGAAACCTGTTTAGTTGTAAGACACATCAGGAATCTACTGGTTTTAAGTATTTTTGAATTAAAACCATAGGATATGTAAATACTTATAAAAGTAACATAGGAAAAAGTTATTTGTTCCTCAAATAGCCATCTGTCTGTTAACTCATTTAGATGTGCTTAAATGAAGTGTAAAACTTATTAATATGATAGCTAGGCAATTTTCAGAGTAGGATTTGTTTTCAGTTTCACATGAAGTCGTCATACCCATAGGTTTTCATTTTTTCCTCCCCTCTGTGATGGGCATCTGCCTCGAACCATATGGTTGTGGAAAATGTTGATTGAAACAGTTCTGTCAAGATCATGGCTAGAAGAAAAGCCTACCTTACTTTTCACTTCTAAAAACGTTGTAGAGCCCTTCTGCTTTCATGTGGGGGAACAGGAACTCGAAGTTCAGCCCAGATGGATCCCCTGTGCCAGGGACAGGCTTATGCTTTCTATGAAAGTCTGCCGAATATTGGCCAACTCGCCTACCTTTCACAACTTGTTCACTTCCAGCAGAGATGTGCATGGGCTGAGAAGCTCCTCTATCCTCAGGAAACCTTTCCCAGCCCCCATTCCTGGCACTTGTGGATGCATGCGACCATAACCTTTCCCAGGTCCTGTGCCTGATCCAGACGTTTGTGTGCGGTCACTGCAGGCAGAGAGGAGGCTGGCAAAGCTCTGCCTTGTGCCCAGCTGGGATTTTAGCATGTTGCCTTGCAAGCTGCCACCAGCTCCAAGCATCAGACCTGGGGTGCTATTCTCCACAGCTTCCTTTTCCTCAGACTATCTAAAGATCAGGAGTGTTGTCAGAATTGATGCAGAAATTGAGGCTGACTCATTAAGCTAACTACAGTTGTTCAATGAGTGTTGGTCATGTTGCAGGAAAAAAAAAAAGGTACCTCTTGAAATATGTTTTACAGTTGTCAAACAGGAACCATTGTAATGGAGGTTGTTGACAACCATGTCATGTTGGTAGACCCCCCTCTCCCCCTACCCAAACATGGGTTACCTCAGAAAAGAACATGGGTTGTGCTTCCCTCTGGAGCCAGCAGCCCACGGGAAGGAGGCAGGAGGATGGATGCATGATGAAGGGAGCTTAGAGGCTTGCAGCTGTTGGGCAAAGCCAGGGGACCTCTAGGCTTAGCAGCCTGAAATTTTTCAAAACTGGGAATCCTGTAGCAGCTGACACTTGTTTTCTTACTTTCTGCTTTCTTGATCTCTTTGTCATCTGTCATTGATGTCTTGTAGATTTGTGATTGTGGATTACATTGAAAGAATGACTTAGTCTTGGGGTCTGTCTGTGCTTACCAAACGTGAGTATTCCAACAGCTGGATCAGAGCACTTGGGCCAAGACTATCAGCTTTATTCATGTTACTACCTTTGGCAAAATGTTGGTTAAAAAAGTGTTCATGAATCTGATCATCAAAGAAATTAGAATCTTCTTCACCACGATTTGCTCTCTTCAGATCTCTTTCTGTTAAGCTTTTAACCTGTGTGTAAGCATCCCCATTCTTATTTATGAAATACATAGCTTTCTAGATTCAAATCACGCTGCTGAGAAACTTAGAATATTCTAGAGTTTTAAAGAAGTTGTTTGTAAAAATTGATGAGCTCTCTAGGCAATGTAATCTGAAAAGGAAGACTTAATAAAATAACCCCCATAGTTGATTGCAGTACAAAACTTAATGCCGACAGGAAGTTGACTCAAGGAGCAAAATGTCACTCTTCCTGCATTTCATTTTTATTTCTATCCCATATACTGCTTTGAGAATGTTTTTCTTATAGATATGAAGTCTGCTTCTAGCAGAGTGACTTTTTATGAGCAATTTCCTCTGGCAGATTAAGTAAGCTATTTGCATATTATCAATAAGTGTGGCCTTGCGCTGTTAACACATGGAAGCCTTATTCTATTGGTAATGTTTTATGTAGTAGCAAACATAATTTTAGTACTGAAGTAAATATGATAGATAAATGTTTATGAGCAACGTATAATATCATGTATTTAGACAGTGCCTGATACTGTATGGTGCTGGTGATAAGCGGAAAGAAGTAGAAATGCTAGCATGAACACAAACTGTGTTTATGGGTATGTGTAACATTGTGGAACTTCTTAACAATGTGTTGTAAAGTTACATATACCTAATTCTGTACTATGATGACACTGTGGCAATGTCAGTCCTAAAAAAAACCTGCTTTATCTCATGAGCCACTTCTTCACCTGGCACTTCTGAAAAACAGGCTCTGTATTTCCGTCTTGCCAGTCACTTTTGGAAACCATATGGCTGCTGTGGAATAAATGAATATGTGAACAGTATGGCAATAGGAGGCTTCAAAATTCAGTTTTCTGCTAATTGGAGAGAAGATTCACTGAAATAGACAGTGTTCAGGAATAATAAATTACAGTGCTTGTTTTTTTCATTATTGTTTAGATGATACCCTGTAGGAGTTCTTAGCATCTTTCTAGTATACCGTGGTCTCTTAGGTCACAGTGACCATTAGTTTTGTGCACTTAGACCTTACAGAGATATTTATAAGATGAAAGTAAGTTCACCATACTTCTAAGGAGTGTTTGCTCAGGGAAAGTATTTTCTACTGTATTTTCTAAGTATTTTCTTGCCTAATGGCAAAAATGTCCTTGGCCTTTCCACCATCCCCACCTTGTGAAGGCTTAGGGTGCCACGTGCCAGTGCTCACAGAAGCTCTCAAGTTAGCTGAGTATCCGCAGGAGTGAAGGTGTGCAGGATAGAGGTGGTCCTGTTGACGTCTGTGGGAGCTGCTGTGTTCTGAACTTGTGCGCTGAGTGCCTCAGCTGTCTGCGTTG
Source organism: Perdix hodgsoniae (assembly GCA_035772895.1). Taxonomy (NCBI): domain Eukaryota; kingdom Metazoa; phylum Chordata; class Aves; order Galliformes; family Phasianidae; genus Perdix; species Perdix hodgsoniae. The sequence continues at coordinate 3,085,275 of JAPSGF010000019.1, read as the reverse complement.
TGAGTTGTGAACTACTGTCAGTAAATCCATCAGAGGTCTACAGTGATTGCAGTGCTAACGTGTACATTCAAAACAAGAATTCTCACTGACAAAGTAAACTACTGGGTTATGTTGACTCGCTCATAGATCCGGCAGCCGACAAGTGGTCAGCTCATCCTTGAGCCTGAGACCCCCCCACTCCTCGGAGGCAGATCATTTTCCTGGAGCCAAAGCAGCAAAACAGGGGCATTTTTCCTCCCCAGCCCCAGGTAAGGCTCCTTCGGCTGGGCGGTGTGACGTGCCCGCGGTGGCTGGGCGCTCCGGCAGGCAGCTATAATTAGCTGAGCAGCCGCTAAGCAGCGGTGACAGGGTGGGAGCCGCAGCGAGCATGTGCCGGATCCTGCATGTGCCCGGCTCTTATTGGCAGGCTGGGCTGCTGCCTGCCGGTTTGATAGGTTTCCCCAGTAATCTGCGTGCTGCATTACAGACATAGATACAGAGGTACTGCGCGCACGCAGCGCTGGAGGTGCTCAGCTCGTAGCATGAGAGCCCGCAGATGAAAGGCATTGCTCTTTGTTACCAAACATCAGTACTCGAGGACTGCCAGCCGCCAGCAGAGAGGTCGGTGGAGGAGTTTTACTTCGTGATAATTACTTTCAGGTCTTTATCTTTCCGGTAAAACACAGCCGTGCATGAAATGAATGCTGTTAATCATGTCATCTGTTTAATTTGATCTTACTTTCGTTAATATTGTGTGTCCTCTGGTGGGAGAGCCGTCAGATTGCCAGACGTGTCATTAGAGTGGATTTAGTAGAAAAATAGGGTGTGTTTATGCAGGAATATTTCTTTCGTTTGAAATCTCCAGCCTGTGCATGTGAGTGATTTTCCTGTAGCCTTTTGTAATGCTAATAGAAATATTGCTTTTATTGGAATGCGTTGTGCAAGCAATTGAGTTAGTGCATTTATGACCATTGGTACACGAAGAGGAATCTCCTAACAGTGATTAGTTTAAAGGATAATTTTGCCAAGCGTTCTTTAATTTGATCAGAGTAATGACTATCCTGGTGCTTCTCTCATGGAAAGAGAGAGAGATGAGGAGTATATGCTATTGTTCTTGCAACAGAGATGCTGTAGCCTTCGTGTCTGGGTGGATTCTTTGTTTCATCCACGGGTTTTATTTTCAGTGGCTTTCAAAATGAAACTAAAGGCACCCTGCCTGGTAGACTGCAGTATCCATTCCTCGCACACGCACACATATATACATTTGTCTGTTTTGTTCTCAAAGGCTGAATTTTGGCCCAGAGCCTTGTTTTTCGTCAGAACTGCCTTTAGCAGTAGAATGAAACAAGATGGATATGCCAGTTTTTCCCCTGCGATTTCAATACTTTCACAGTATTTACCACTGCACTCGTTTAAGTTCTCATTGTTCTTGACCTGTGCATCAATTGATGACAACTTTTCCTATAAAAAGCTTGCATATGTAATGAACAGGTTTTACAGCTAAAGCTGTTCAGACGATGGGGAAGCAAGCATGAAGTATTAAAACAAAAAAAAAAAAGTCTCTTAATGTAGTCATTCTTCGTGTGATGACTTTAGAATACTGAAGCTGACTGTTGAGAGTTGGAAGTTGGTGCCCTTGTCTGTGTCAGTCTCCAGAGCCCAGATAAACTTGTGCATGAAGTCACCAGCCCTCTGGCTGGCTGCCACCATGCGTCGGAGGGACGAGGTTGTCTCAGCAGTGTCAGGAAGGTGTTGAGAACAGGAGCTATTTTGGTGTCAGCTTTCACTCTTCCCTCCGCACCTCCCTACGAGGATGCTTTCCCTACTGCCCAGACCAAGGCAAAATCAAGTTGTTTGTTCTTTAACTGTTTGGTGGGAAACTACATTAACCCTCGGAGTAGATACCCTTAAAACCTGCATATTTGTGCATTTACTAACTTTATGTAGCTATCAGCACAGTGGTCATGCTTGCTTTGTTTTTTTAACAGCGCATTCAAAAGGGAAAGTATTGGGGATGTTTTAATCACAGCTGGCAGGTACCGGTGTCTTTGAATGTTTGCTACTGACTAGAATAGTACTTTGTTAGCATTCACCAGGGTTTTGTTTCTGAAGCTGTTTTTTCTGATGTAGACTTGTCATGCAAAAAAAGCCATTTCCCAACAGTTAAGTTTGGAATGGGAGGACCTGCCTGTGAAGGTGGGTTGTTCAGGGTGCTATATAATTCTTCTTGTTTCAGAGGACCAACCAGAAGCCTCTTAAAGAGGTGTTCAGTTAATTTATGCCTTCTGCCTTCTTAAAGAGGCTTTCATGAAGTAATTATCTCTATCTTCATGACCTCTGTGTCATGAGGGAGTAAGTGATGGTTAGTTATAGCTAAAGAAATGTAGAAATTCCCCAGATGAATAACATATTTGCTACAAGGAGGCAGCTCACTTATTTTCTGTTTCAGGTCTTTAGTTATTGTTATTTGTAAGCAACATTAGATATAACAGGAAAGAAATGTTGCAACAGCATATCTTTGGTGGTGAATATATCACCTGATCCCATAGAAACTGAAATACTGCACACCATAGCTATTAAGGTGTGCATCTCCTTACCTTCTAAAAGAGCTCTGACGGTCTAAGCAAGCATCTCCAGAAAAAAGACAGTCACGAAGCTAGAGCTGGTAATAATTCAATTTAAACTTAAAATGCTTTAACAAAAAGGAATAAGCTACTTTGTTATTGCTTGTCTTTTTTTTTTTCTTTTTTCTTTTTTTCCCAGCCATCTCCTTTTTCTTCTTGGTAAACAAAGAAAGCAAATTGAAGCAACAGTTGTTGAGTGCTGTCTAAAAAAGTGGTCATCTTTCTTGCTATTAACTTTTTAACCGTAATGTCCTAATTGCTGCAGGAAATCTAGTACACTTCAGATTATTCTTCTTGAGGTTTTACATTCACATTTGCTAGAAATTTTCTTGACTTCAAAGTTTGTAGTTGCTGTTTGAAAGGCTGCATAGTGCATTTGCTCTGTGCCTCATCTCTGCTGTGTTGCTCTGTAGTTAAATCTCTACGTCGTTCATTAAGTGAAGGAGAAACTTTTCCTTTCCAATCAAGAATCATGGTCTGATAGTGATAGGATAAGAGAGAATGGTTTGAAAATAAAAGAGGGGAGGTCTAGTTTAGATGTTGAGAAAGTGCTGCTTATTCAAAGCGCTGAGGCAGTGGCACAGCTGCCCAGAGAAGCTGTGGTGCCCCATCCCTGGAGGTGTTCAGGGCCACGCTGCTTGGGGCCCTGGGCAGCCTGAGCTGGTGGTGGGCAGCCCTGCCCATGGCAAGGGGTTGGAACTGGGTGAGCATTGAGGTCACTTCCAGCCAAAGCTGATTTGTGATTCTAGAGTGCATTAGGCATATGGGATGGTAAGAACAGAAAAGTATGTTACAAAAATCAGTGTCTCATCTGCTGGAGTGTTTCATATGTATATAACTGTCAAAGAGCGATTTCAATCATGTATGCCTAAGATATGTTTGTGTAGAAATGAATATGTTGTTAATGCTTTCAGTGTGGTACCCATAATCTCATTATAGGCCAATGGAAATATTTATATTCCTTGAAGAGTAATACTTTCAGAAGCACTGGCTTTGACTGCTAGCTGAAGATGGATATATGCAGTAATCTGAGTGCCAGTAATAAACAGTGTTAGACCAGCTCTGCTTTATTAAGATGTTAAGTCTTTTTTCCCATTACATGTGTAAGTGCATTTCACATTAGGTAAACCCATACCAAATGTAAAAGAAAGATGATGCTTGAAGTTAATGCTTTTTTTGTTGTTGTTGTTGTCATCTGTTAGCAATGAGACTCCAGAAAAAGTCATAGAGATTTCAGGTATTACCCAGGAGTTTATTTTGTAGGATTTGTACTTACAGGCCTTGCTGTTTTTGAAGTTGAGTAGCAGTAAGCGATATATATGTAAAGATTTACAATAAAATGGGAAAAGTGATTTTGTGCCCTAAAGTACCTTTCACCTTTTTATTTGGTTTTGGAACCAACTCCAATTATTACCTTGATGGAATGTTAGTCTTTTTAAATGGTTCAGTAGGGTATCTATAGTTGCTGCTCATTGCACATTGATCATGGGAGATCACTAGCCTATCCCCTTTGGTTTTCTTGGAGAATGAAAGTCTCTTACATCCTTCAAATCCCCAAACTTTGGAAATGGGCTGAATGAGATGTACCTGGCTGAGGAGGTGGGGGATGTTCTGAAAATAAAGGTCTCATTGCCTTAGCAGAATAGCAAAGTGAGATCGGAACCATGACATCTTTCCCCATATGGAGATGGCTGGACAGGATGGGCATTGGGAAGAAGACTCCCCTCATTGCTAAGTGGCTGATGGGACGGGACAGTGGCTACTGTGGGGCTGCTCTTCCTGTCCCATCACTTTCACTCATCTGCCACGATTTGTTATGTGGGCTGTGTGGAGCTATGTGGGAGACTTGAAGAGAGGATTAAATACGCATAGCTCTAGGCACCTATCTGTCAAATGCTTGCAGTACACAGAGGAAGAACATGTTTTATTGAACAGGGTGACAGAAGCAGCAATATCTTCTCCTTTTGGTTCTTGCAACTGCAGTATTTTACCTTAGTTGTGTACTTGGGGAATGGAGGTTGAAAATAAAATGGAAATAGTTTTTTTTTTTTCACATTTAATCCCTTGTTACGATTAATTTTAATTATTCTTAAATTTATTACCTGAGGTTTTAAGCGTGGCCTGATGGATTTAGTACAGAATGCAACTGACAAACCATAATCCTGGATGCTGCTGTCTGGGGAATCCTAGTAACAGGATTCCCGTCTCTGTTTCTCGTTGTCTCTCATGGATGTACTTCAGCCACCTATGGTTACCAGTGCTTGCTGCAGTCTGTTCAGAGAACAGTGGAAGTCTTCAACCCAGATCCTCACTTTGTAAATAAATGTGGGGGTTTTTTTTTTAAACATGAATAATCCATTCCTATCCATAACAGACATTTCTTACTGTGCCTGATACTTCTGAGGTATATTGGTTTATTAACTGAACGTCATTTGTGCTGCTGATGATTACATGGCCATATTTTTTATTGGCTGTTTATCTGTTGGGTTTTGTAAAGTGGTTTTGCTGTATCCATTCCTAGTATCAATGTGGACACTACAAAATCTCTATTACTAAAAAAGAATGATATCTGAAGCAAAGGCAGTAATTTAACGTGCTTAACATTTTGGAAGTTGCTAGACTAGCCCAAGAGAGCTCAGCCTAGAGCAGGCTGATCTGCCCTGGTTAGGAAGTCTGTACAAACGCATTCACTATCTACATTTTGCAGCTTGTGGTATTACTTGTATGGGTTGGTAGGGCCACTGAAACTGAGAGAAATTTGAACATGTAGGTCTGTGTGGGTACACACTTTTTCAGAAGTTTGGGAATATTTGGCTCTTGCTTCTGTTTCAGATCCATGGTTATAACAAGCTCTTCTGAGACCTGGATCCTGTTTTTATAGGTAGTGATAATGAAATAGTGATTGTGAAAGAGAGTTATTGATATGGGGAGGCATGTGTTTGCATTATCAGCCAACAGTATGATACAGCTTCTGTCCTAAAGCATTGCCCGCCTGTATTCTCTGAGCAGAAAAAGGCTGGAGAGGAAGGGGGAAAAAAAAAAGATTGAAGTATCTTTTATGTGACCACAGGCTGTGAGCTGGAGTCCATGTTTTACGGTCATAAATCATCATTGCTTGTATTCTTAAATCCTTGTATCCTTAAAAAGGACAAAAAAGCATCAGTGTAACTGCTCCTGCCTATGTGAGCACTAACAATACAAACTTCCCAGGATATGGACAGTTTTCTTCTCTCTGTGTCATAATTGGCACTGGGTATTTTGGGCATTGCAGTCATCCAGAACTGACTGTTCAGCTTTGTGTTTCTCACTGTGACATTCCAAAATCAGTCTAACCAGATGTATGACATATTGAAAAATTGCATCCTGTTCTCTTCCATCACGGCTCTATCAAACCTATTGCAATCCAGGCTTTCCCCACCTCATATCTCTTTGATGTCCTGTGGAATGCAGGTTGCTGCTTTGGCCCTTGTGCCCCAGGGCTGGGTGAAGCCCAGTACAGACAGAGTGCTTGCTGTTAGTTGTAGTGGAAGTCAGAGCATGGCGGCTGGAACAGAACAGGACCTTGAAGAAATAGATGTTCTCTTTGTCCTTCACTGTTTTGGTGTATCATTTCTTTTTTCCTCACAGTTGTTCTTCCCTTGCTGCCACCTCAGTTCTAAATTTGTCTGTCCCATTTTCCCATTCAGATCTATCTTCTTTCTGTTACTCACTTTCTCCAGTCAAGCTTTCTCTGCCTTTCAACTTCTGCCTGCCATTTAGTCCTCCATGCTCTGGCATCTTTGCAGCCACCACTCCACTTTCAGTGAGGAATGTCCAAAAACAACTTGGAAGTAGAGGTGGCCAGGGATAGCATACAGGCGAAGAATTTAAGTTTTCTTACCAAATAGGCTTTTTTTTTGTTATGACTTTTTGTTATGACTTTTTTTTACTGATGGAAGGTGTCCTTGGTTTCTACATAGAAAGCTCATTTTGATAAACATAAATCTTACCCCTGACCTTTCCAAGTCTGACATCTCTGCTTTTCTTCTCTTACCTCTTCACTGAAAGCAAGCATTCCTCTTCATCTTCCTGTCATTCTCCTGTCATCTCTACTTCAGGGCTTTCCAAAGTGATTCATGAGCTTTGCTGGCTGCTTTTTGAAAACAAGGCCCCTCTCAATTGGGTCTGCACACAAGTGCTCCAACATCAGCTGTGCTGTAGGGTGGCAACCTGATGGGCTGCTCTTACCAACCCTCTGCTCTTTGCAGATGTCTCAGCCAGCAGTGGCACGATGCTGACCCAAAAATCATGACAGCTTTTCTGCTGCCTACAGGGATGTGAACTGTGTGGGTGCTTGCTGGCTCGGAGTTGTTGATTTGCTCTTTTGTGCTGGCTACTTAGTGAATTTACTGCACTAGCTTCCTAAACAGGACCCAACACTTTCATGGTTGCCTTAGTTAAATCTTCACAGAGTGACAGCCAAGCAGATGGTGCAACCATCTCATAGAATCATAGAATGGTCTGGATTGAAAAGGAGCACAGTGATAATCTTGTTTCAGTCCCCCATGGTGCAGGGTCACCGACCACTCATGCTGAAGGGTTTGGGTTCTTTGTCTTGGTAAGGGATTCTTCCTGCAATACATTTTGAAAAGCTAGGTAGGATACTTCTTTACTATCAGATGCGCTGTTCAGCTCCTCAGGAGGCATTTTCTGCAAGTATTTCCTCTTTCCTCCTTCTACGAAGCAATTTATACATTTTTTTTATTTTACTTCAGCATGACTCTGAAGACATGCGTCAAAAGCATGTCTGCAACTAAGTCTTAAATCCATTCTTAGAAGAGTTCTACAAATACTGAATCCATTTGATGTTGAATTAGTATTGATTTTTTTTTTCCTGCAGATTTTCTCAAACTTGATTGATACTTCTCTCATGTCCAAGAAGTAGAATCATCTGCAGCTCTTTAGCTTTGTGGAACATCCTACTGAGGCAGTAGGATCCTACACAAAGCTTTTTTTTTTCTTCTGCTTGCCAAAAATCATGCAGGAAATTATCAATGTATATAAATAACTCTTGGTGAGGAATAAAGGAAAATGAAGCCAGTCTCTTTTCATCTGATATCCCGTGACAGCACAAGAGGCAATGGGCACAAGCTGAAACACAGGAAATCCGATGTAGGCATATGATTTACTATTATTTTATTTTTTTAAACTGTGAAAATGATCAAATGTTGGCATGAGATGTTGTGGAGTTTCCAATTTTGGAGATCTTCAGCAGCTGCCTGGATATGGGCCTGGGTGACCTGTGGTTGGGCCTGGTGGACCCAGAGGTGCTTCCAGGCTCATCTCAGTTCTGGTTTTGGATATCTTCACACAGCTGACCAAGCAAGGCCGCTCAGTACTAGGGAAATTACTTTCTGTATTAACTATGCTATCCAAAATTTGTGTTTCTACCTATTCCTAAGTATGAGTGTGTACATGTATAGAGATCTGTATTCATCTAGCTATTGCTAGCTGGTATATAAACATTACTGGAGATCAAGACAAACTGGTAAAAATAAATGGAAAAGAGTTGCTTAAGGAAATAATAATAATTTTTAAAAAATCTGTTTCATGTAGGCCACACTTATTTTCTGTGCTTTATGCAGACATTGTAAATCTTATATAATTTCCCATCTACAATGATATGTTATGTCATTGCATTCAAAAACATTATATAAAATTGCTTCAGAAAAGGCTTCAACTTTCTTAGATGGTTTCTGTTGGGCACTACTTACACAGAATTACGTCTTTGTTAAGGACTGTGTTAAACTTAAGTGGGCAGAAAGTGCACAGAAGGAAATCTGCATGAGAGAAAGGAGAATAAAAGGCTGTGGGCCAGATGGAGGTGGCCCCTCAGCTGGACTCCCCTCCAGCATAAAACAGCTCTGAATTGGGCAGCAAACATTGGGAAACTGGCCTGTTTAGAGAACACACTACAGACACTTTGTTGTTATGCAAATACTTTCTGGATTCCTAAGTGCAGGTAATTAGGGTTGTGCTTGTACTCAGCCTGGTTTCTGCAGTCCGTTTGTGGGTCTGACATCACTGCTGAGAACTAAAGTGGACAAAACTGACTGCTAAAATTGTGTTTAGTCCTTGGGTATGTATAAGTAAAGTAGCAAATGACCCTCGAGGCTGTGCTCAAGAAAGCTGTTAGGGCATCCTTTTTAGTATTAGCTGGGTAACTGCAGAAGGAAAAGGGACCTGGCAGAGCTCTTCATCCTTCAGCCATGACTTTTGCCTTATAATATTAAGGTTCCTTTCTCCTTTTCAGCTCCTACTAAAACAATTTTCTCCTGGTTTAAGTGGTCACCATTGTTACTATTACGTTCTTTGGGGTTGAGAGGTAGTCTTTTGTTTACATCTTGGCCAGGACAAGTGGCAGAGTCAGAGCAGATCTGAAGTCTTATATTTGAAGTAGCAGAAACTTTGTTCTGATACACGTTTGGATTTTTACTGTTTCAATACGCACATTTTCTGATGTTCTGCATTAGAATATGTTGTGGGATTTATTTTTTTCTGCTTATTTACAGGTTCTGACATAACATCTTAGAAGTTGTACATAGGCATTTCTGCGGTGGAGGCACTTGAAAAAGAAATAAATCTGTTCGGAAGATGAAAGAAACCAATCTGTTTATTAGAGCTTCCTTAGCTCCTTCTTAACACATCAGCTTCAATCACAGCCAGGAGGAAATCTTAAATTTTATTTTTTGTTGAATTTTCAAAAACTAATCAGATAAATCCTTTTAATCTTTGTAAACTGTAGAGTTTTTTGTTTTGTTATGTTTTTCTTTCCCATTTGTTTCTTTTTAGTTTAGCTTTTAGTCCTTTTACACATGATGAGATTATTTTCCTTGGTCCCTACAGCTGTATTTTAAAAATCCTTTGGAGGTAATCTGTAATAGTGGGAAGTTGTACCTTGTTGGATGTCACAAACATGCATGAAAAAGGAATGAGTTTGTCCTGGCAGGTTGAGTCTTCTTTCCCTGCTCTCGATTCCCTTTCCCACGTGTACATTTTAGAACCATATCTTCCTCTCTTCCTTCCAGCCCCTTCCCAAATTCACACATTCTGTGAATTTCACTTTCAAGGACTGTTTGGCTGTCTGGAGCTAGAAGAAGTAGTCCTGTTCAATTTTGTAAACTAAGAAACTTGCTTATCACTCCCTGTATATGTTGCAGCTAAAGAAGTCGCAAATATTTGATGTGAAATCCTTCATTAAATTGGGATCTGCCCTTAAATAAGGCTGCCATGCAAGTCAGTAACAGCCTCCCTGGTATTGACAACAAGAACAGGGTTATCACCACTGACCATTGCCTTCATGCCTGGTTCTGCCCTTTCCAGCTCTGCAGGGCAGAGGTGACAGCCATGACAGAAAGGGTTTAGTTACTTGGGGAGTTCTGTGTAAATACAGCAGGGAAGGATTTGTTAGAGCTTGGGATTTGATTCTCATCTCTTCACAGTGGTTGTAGCAGTTTGCTACTTCTGGCAGTGATGTGCAACAGTGTGAGAAATGCCTTCTTTTCCTCACAGCTGGAAACGAGTTACCATTAAGCACAAGGATGCTGTATCAGACCTTTTTTTTATAAATGCTTTCTTCCTCAACCCTGCCAGTTACAGATCCCGTACTGCCGAGCACAGGTGCATTTAAAACAATAAAGATAATCACAAATTGCACAAAGGCAGGACTTCATCAGATGCTCTTGGGAAAGACTCTTGGATAGAGATCTGACTTACTGAGATTATTACCATAGCTTGAGATTATTGCAGTGTTTGGTTCTTTTGGTCACAAATACCAACGAAAGCACAGCTTCTCACCTTGCACTGTGCCATCAGGCCTTTTACTCTGCCACGGAAAAGTTTGGAAGTTCAGGGTATCCTACAGAGGGCAGAAATCCAGGGACAGTGAGAATTAGGGGATCCTCATTTCTTTTTGCTTCTAAACAGAATTGTGCATGTTGTATTAAGAAAATAAGCTGCTAGTGAAGAACAAACTGGGTCTTATTTTTATTATTGATTGATAAAGGTTTTCATACTTGTGGGAGAAATCAGATGGCCCAGTTACAAATTCAGAACTGAGACATCCTTTAAAAAAACCTGGATTTTTCCCTTGCAAAGAGCAAAACTGTGCTAGGTGTAATTCTGTTTCAGTCCCTGTTGTATCTAGCATGATTGCAGCATAGTCTTCAAGTCTGGGGAGATTTCCCTAACATCCCTACATCACATGTGCTGTCATCTGAAGTGGTTTGCATTTCTTTGAAGGCACAAAGTCCTTAAATAATTTGCATTAGTTCTGAATGGTTGAGTTGCCTCTAATATGGTTTGATTACAATCTTTATTACTGTGTAGTTATAGTTTTTGTTTGTATATGTTGTAAGTATATAAATGCAGAGTTAATATTAAATAATCCTTTCTAAGTTATCCTCTGCTCATCTGGTATCTCAGATTTCTTTGTAGGGTCTTTTAAACCCCTGAAGTGTCCTAGTATTTCTTATCAATAAGGGTCACTTTCTTAGGTAGCAAATGCAATTGCTATTAAGTTAATCTACTGAGAGCCTTATGTCTTAAGGAGTCCTTACAATGAACTTTTCATACAAAGTGAGCTCTTAAATTGGCTTTCGAAATTTCTCCTTAAGGTAAGAATCCTGCAGTCCACGTGAATCAGAAAGTATATTTCTCTTCCTGCCTTATACCTATTAATCTTGTAGCGTAGTAATGAAAAATAAATATATAAAAAAGCAGTTGTTACTAGTGGAGCAAAACCAGGTCGGTACATCTTAGCCCTGCCTTATTTCTCTCAAAATCTTGCAACCAGGTGCAGTCTGTATCTTGAAGTTCTCCTGGTGCTGCATGCCCAAGATGCAGCCTTCCCCCGTTTGCCCATCCATGTGTCTCACCTTACTACAGAAGTAGCTCACCATCATTTTTCTAGCCTGCGTGAAAGCAGTCTTGTGCCATTTACATCAATTTTGAATATTGCATGAAGGGAGCATTTCTGAAGCCTGTGCACTTGGATCATATTGTTCCTCTTTACATCATCTTGCTGGTTCATTCTTTGTTGTAGCCAGTACTAAAACTCTCTATATGATACCCATGCATTAGCTGTCATCTCTCATTTGTTATCTGAATGCTGGTTTTCTTTCTCCACAGTGCCATCATAAGTTGCCTTGCCATTATACTTTCCAACTGTTGTGTTTTTGCTTTGTTTTGCGTCCTTTCAACCTGGGAAGAGTTAACATTGTTAAATCAGTTCAGTGTGCTCTAGGATAGTGGACTTTTAATTTACCGTATGTCACCAAGCAGTCTCACAAAATGAGTATCAACTTTTCAATTAGGACATAGAAAAAGGTTTTCTTGTACTTGTAGCAACACATCTCAAGGCTCCTGTCTGCTGGAAAGGCTTTTCTGTGCAGATGTTAGGCAGAAGCTCATAACGCAATGGAAACTTGAAGTGTCTTCACTGATTAGAAAGAACAAGTCTGGTTTAGTGGTGTTTCTAGATGAGTGCATTTGCATGCCATGAGAATTATCATCAGTTAGAAAAGCAAATTGTCCTGTGAAGGAAAATGAAGAGTAAAGTCCATAGACTATAAGAGACAGCTTGAAGAATGATGAAATAACATACAACTTTTAATGGTTCTATTTGACAATGAAAGGCTGAAACTCGTATGTATTTTCTGATGCTTTCTAAAATAATTTGTGCAGGTACCTATATTTAGACTGTGGGAGCAGAGGTAACGGTGTCATTTTGGCAGACTTGAAGCACTGCTTCATGGCCTAATAAGAGAGGAAGATGCCTTGCTTCGGGAACCAGAAATTGCAATAATAATGGCACTTCTGTTCTACTGACTAAGTTCTTTTCTTCATGTACAAAATGGGAATGACTAGTCCAACCCACAGAGTGGCTCCAAGCATTAATTAACTCTGTTCAATGCTGTTCTGGAAAGCAAAGGATTTTAGTTGTTGTCCTTGGTGTTTTGTGTTGATTTTAATGGATGCCCAAAAGTCCGAAGTCTAGTTTTGTTTGCCAGATTATTCAAAACTGTGCTACATTCACAAGCTCACAGAGAAGGCACTTGGCAATGCTGCCGTGTGGTCATGGCGTTTAAAAGAAATCAATAAAATAATCGTCTTATTTATTGGGACTTCTACCTGTATTTTCAGTGTTCCCACAAAAACATGTCAGAGTACATAGCTGTTAGCACTGTCCCAAGGATCTTTAATCAAAAAATTGCTAAGTATTAACTGCCATTACATATTTAACAGATACACAATGGATTTCTTGCTTAAGACAGCTATTTCTTTTCAGTAAATTAGAGTGCAGCAGGTCCCACAGAGGGCCTGGAGATGTTTCTAAGACACTGTTACAGAGCTCTGCTTACTTCCACAATACTGTCATAAATAACACACTGTGGTGATGGCTTGCAGCAGAAAACTTGTTCTGAAAAAGTACTGGGTACTAATTCATGGGGAGGGAGGAAGAATAAAATTAAGGGATTTCCTGTATTAAAGGTGGAATTAAGCATAGGAAACAAATGCCCTTTAAAGTTCAAACTTTGGCATGTGATTCTGTTTCCTAGAAATGTGGCATATTTTTTTGGGCTTCCAGTTGGGACAGCATTTGTTTTTCTTATTTCTTTTTTAACTGCAAAAGTAGCATGTGAGAGAAATGCAAATGGAACAACCTCAGCTGGTCTTATTCCCAGCTCTGGCTACGTATTCCCTTCCATTGCAATGGAAGTATGTGGTTTAGAGTCTGTTGCACTATCATAGCCTGGGTGTTCTTTCTGTATGAATTCTTCTGTGGGGTTGAAGCATTTGTAGCAGAAAAGATTCATTTTCAAGTATGGCTTCCTTGTATCATCTCTTGAAGTTTATATAATTATGGATACTGGAAGTTTAAAGAAGAGACGTAGAATAGTATTTGATCCTTGTAAAAGAAGTTTGCATTTAAACGTACATCTGGGTACCAGGTTTTGAAAGTCTGAAAGCAGCAGCCAAGATGGTATGAGGTCATTGTGCAATTTTGCCATCACTTCCCACTGATACTGATAACAGGCATGAGAACTGCATATGATGGTCACTGCTATGCATCGCATGGCTCAGAAAAACAAGCAGCTTTGCGTGCCTTTAGAAACCAGTATCTACCACAGAAGGGCTGGGGGCAGCTTCTCAATCTTGATTGCTTCTTCAAGCACTACTTCAAGCAGTGGTGCTTTGGTAACCAAGGGAAGGGTGGAGCCAGCCAGTTTACAATTAAAATTAAACTCATTAGCAGCAGATGGGTTGTTCTGCCTCACTTTGGATCTCAGTTTCGGAGTAGGAGATCAGGTGGCAAGTTGGGAGGGTGAGGAGGTGTCTGTGGGTCCCAGGTTGAGACATCCAAAAAGGCTATTACACCTCTTGTGTCTATGGTTTTAGCGATGTATGCGTGAGATTCATAGTAAAACACTTCAAAATTACATTCTCTGTCTTACCCTGGGACTGTCCTTGGAGCAGCAGGAGCTGGGGCTGCCCGTCAGTCAGGCATCAGCTATTTTTCCAAGTGTCACTTCCAAGGTGATGGAGTGGTGTCTTGACTTCCTCACTGAGCTACCCTGGTAAATCCAAAACTCACACTGTCACAGAACTTCTATTTTTTTAATGCTTAATATTATCCTTGAAAGAGAGGACGCTATTTTAAACGCTCCTCTGATGTATAGTGAAATTCTACAGTAAAAACTTTTCTATCCTAGGACAAGTGATCCAACATGTAGCAAAGGGACTCAAAATGAGAACTTTGCTACCGCTGCCCAGTTCCCCTCCCTTGCTGGAGGAAGAGCGTGCTCCTGAGGATCATCAAAACAGACATAACCATTTCTGTACCATCCCAGCAGTTTGCATAGTATAAAACCAACCAGATGTTTGAACCATTTTAGCTGTCAGTATGCTGGCTTTTGAGATATAAATTCTATGTCAGTATTTCAAATAATTTCCCACAAATAATGATTTACATATAAGGGTTATGTTCGGATTGTTGCAGCTTAAAATTGGTTTGTGTCACATGAATTTTTACCATTGAATTGCAATGCCCTTGTTGGCAGTAATTTAGTTTGGGTGTTTGATTTATTTTCCAACGCTTCAGTTTTGCATATTAGTTTTGTATATTGTATGACAGAAATGCAGCTATGTGGGACTCTGTAATTCAGAGCCATTAGTTTTCATCAACAACTGCTGGTTCTCTTACATTTTTCCTGGTAGTTAATACGTGATTTCCAGATGTTTTTTTGTTTTTTGTTTTTATTTTTTAAAACTTATGATATGATTAGGATAATCCAGAAGTAAGGATGTGATTCAAAACAGTCAGGTTGGCAGCAGGCTGTGATAGCTCAAGGTTTAGTTGGAATTACATCAGAATGTGTTTTTTCTCACAGTATACATAAAATGCTCCAATGTTTTTGTTTTGTTCTGTAAATTGCATAAAACTAACAATTCAGAGAAGATTATGATAAAGGACTTTTCCACAGTATGCATTTTGTAATGTACTTAGGAGGATATGTGTTTGATAATGCCTTTGAACTTAGTTTTTCTGTGACTTGTTGAGTGTTCGCAAGTACAGGACTTCTTTCTTGTTATTGGAAGGGTAAATGTGCACAGTTTTAAATTCTTTGCTCAGTTAGATGATCACTACATGTGTGAAAATCCCTGAGACACCGATTCTTTTTTGTTTTTGTTTTGTTATAACGTAGAAATAGTAACAAGATGGAATGATAGCCACAGATGAAAATCATTGCTAAAACAGCCATTTGAAGTGGAGAGGTCATTCAAGCTGTAGATGGTTAACCCTAGATTCGAGCTTTATGTGTAATTTCACTATGGTGTCCCATTCATGCAAATGCTTTTTTGAGATTAGGAAGAATTTTTCTCCCTCACCCCCAACATAACGACAAAAACAGTGCAGCAAAAGGTCAGTGATACCTAAATAAGTGCATTCAGATTGGAAACTGTAGTTGCATAAGTGTGTGTATGTTTCATGCTTTAGCTGATACTGTCCCAGGTGAGAAATCTACTGATCAGGGGAGCAATTGTTCCTTTATATTCTCTGGATGTGATTTTTTTTGGAAAGCAGGGGGTGGAGAGAAGCAAGAATCCCCAGTTCTGGCTCAATTGCTACAACTTGATGTGGTAAAGGAAGGCAATGAACAATCCTGTGCTTATGTAAGTCTTTTGGGCGGGGTTTGCGTAGTGTTTTTGGATACTGTTTCTTCTTTTCCCTCCAGCTTTCTGAAAGGAATATAAATTATAGTGAATTATTTCAACAAATTAATCTAAAATGCTTTGGCATTAACTCCCAACTGTAAATGATAGCATCATCTAAAATAAGAAAAACCAGTCAGGTCAAAATTGGAGAAACTGGAATATTTGACATATTCTTCCAGTGATAAAAATGAATAAAAATTCATAGTAACTTCCTTTTTAAAAAATACATCTGATTTAACAAATCACTGAATTCAGCACCAGAATTACTACGCTAGCACGACTGGCAAGCAATATTATATGCCAATGCATCTAGCTCTTGTTGACACAGCCGTAAAATGGTGACATTTTCCCCTTAAATTTCAATGCAGCATGAGTCAGAAAAAGTTCATGTTTATAGTCTCAATAATATTAAGAGATTTTTATGAACAGTGAGTCCACAGCAATACCCTGGGGAAGTTGTTACAGCAGGCTTATGACAAAAAAATATTTATATACAATGAGATGCTATCTCTTAAAAGAAAATATCCAAATATAAGTCTTCAAGATTTTGACTGCAAATACTTGATGCCATTGGAATAAAGCCAACTGTGAAAAAACTTCCTGGGTTAGACAAGGTTCCTTGTCCTCTTAGGATCCTGCAGTAGCCCCTGCATGAAGGTGCCGCATGGTGAGGCTGTCTGGGAAGGGTTGGCTGTAGCAAGGATGTTTCCCATCAGGGCAATGATTTTTTTTTCTGAGATATAAAGAAACTCACATTTTTGAATGTAGGACAGATTCTCTGGTATGTGTGGATGTGATGGCTGTGAAGATGATGTCTTTTGAACATTGAACTTTATATGAGACTGTTTTTAACTTGAATATTCTCAGCTTGAATATTGTCTGATCGAGGATGGCAGGTTGACTTTTAGGGCATCTAGTGCCATTTAACATGCCCCAGGGTACATGAGGCAGCATGATGGGAAGGGTCCTGGAGTGTAAGAAGTTCCTGACTGAGGTCTCAGTGTGTTTTGCATAGAAAAAGGAAAGATAAGGAAAGGGTGTCATCTGCTTGTGACAAAAAAAACCCTAAAAACTAGAAAACACTAAAAACACAAAAACTAGACCTGGAGCGTTAAAGCTCTGTGTCAGTTAAGTGGAAGTCAGGAAACTTAAGAGCAAGTCATGCTTTTTGTTGCAGGTGGTGGTGTTTTTTTTTCCTTCTGGATCTATTCTTGCCTAAGAAACAAAGCAATTTCTCTGTATTTTTGGTAATATTTTTTTTAAAGCTGTAGGGATAGTTTTAAAAGAACAAACTCAACTGAAAAGGCAGGAATTTTTATAACTTTCTTGGTTACTAACTTGATTATAGTGGATGTAAAAAGTGGACCATTTTAGTAGTGCATTATGTTACCATGGTAACATAGACTTACTAATTTAGAAACCCTTCGGGCTAGTTTTGAGAACACTAACATTGCACTAGTGTACCAAAACATGAAAGGACTTATTGTCGAGGTAGCTGCTAAATGTTAGGATGAACCCTGCAGATAATTGTGGATTTTTTCCCTCTCAATTTCCATCAGTATGCCAGAGAATCATTTTATTGTATTAAAAAAAAAAAAGATAGTCTGTGACCAGAATACAGTTATTACAATTCTATTCATTTACCTTAGTGGCTGCCACGTTTTTCTTAATTTTTTTTCTTCTTGGAGTCAGACCTTTGGGCCTCCATTGTGAAACTGCTATAAAGATACATGCTTTATGCTCGCAATAAGCAGACGATGTTTGGAGGGCAATTTGACTCATTCTGGGACTTCAGTGGAAATAGTGTATATTTTGTTTGTCAGTGACTGTATATCGTTCTCCAAGTCCTAGACATCAACAAATTCTGCATCATTCTGTTAGCATATGGTAGCAAATTCTTTCTATTGGTACTGATTTTCCCCAGCTGTGCTTATACTGGGGGGAGTCCTACTACCAATTATTTTCTGCGTATTTGAAAAAACCAAAAGATAGTGAAATTCAAATATTCAAATGCTGTGCAGCTAGTAATCTACCTTTTTTTTTTTTTTTTTTGCTTCATTATATTGAGAATTAGAATCTCCTTCAGTAGAGAGGAAGAAATGCTAATATTCACTGAGAACACCAATGCGTGCTTCATGAGGTCTGTCTGCATCACTTTTTTTTTTTGCTCCATCTATCATTTCCATTATTTTACTGAAAAAGACGAGCTGTTAGGCTCTTTGCTGTGGGTAACTTGCTATGCAGCACCTGAACTGGTTGTGCCTGTTCCTGTAACATCCTAGGAGGCTGCTGCAAGCCCTGGGTTCTTGCTGAAGTCAGTGAGAACTGTGGCTTGTGGAACTGGCCTGGGTTTAGAATGTAATTTTTTTTAACAGCAGCTCAGGCAAAATTGAGATTCTAGATTCTGAGCTTTTACTGAAGGAAAAAAAGAAAATAGGCATTTCTGGATCTTCCGTTTGTACGAATGACTGTAAAACCTGCTGGAGCAGCCACAGAGCTCAAGGATGTTGGTTCCGACTACAGAGAACATTCTCCTTCAAGCAAGATGGCTGCGGCCCATGTCTGAGGGTTGTTAGGTATAATCGGCACTTTAAGCAACATATGCAGGAGGCAGATAGCTGTGTTGAGTAAAACAGTACAAATAAATAAATCTTTGCTAAACTGACCAAACCTGCAAGAAGAGAATCCAAGTTTCACACAGTAAAACACAGCCAGGATTGAGCAGGCTACAAAGGGCACAGGGTTCATGACACACTGCTGAGGTTTCCCAGCTGTGCTTCAGATGATCCCTCCTGCCACCTACCACTTCCTTCCCCCTGGAAAATAAGGAATATTTAAAACTTGAATTACTTTATTTAGCAAGAGCAATTCTGTATTTCCACATACTGTGATCCTTACAGTAACAGCAAGACAGGCATTCTTATTTAGAGCTATTAAAAAAAAAAAAAAAAAAGTAACAATCTATCTCTACCAGCATGAAATGCATTGTGATTTAAAGGCGTAAAGAAAACACCAAGGCCTGCCTCTGAGCTGTTGGGCAGCATATGAACACAGAGGCTAGTTTTGTTTTTTCCAACTTTAAACCAGGCTGTGGCCACCTGCAGCCCTTCTGCCTCTGTCTGCTTCTGGACAGGCTGTGAAGTGCAGGCAGGAGCAGCTCTGCCCTCACCTTTCCCCATCCCTGAAGAGTTTGATGCTCAGTTCACTGCTCTTCAGTTGTGATTGTTCCCCAGTAGCCTCTCCATGCCTTTATTAAAGGATATATATGAAGCATCACATCTGACTGAACAAACAGACCCTCTCCCTCAAACAGCTCCCTCCCTCCAGGAAAGCCTTCCTTTTTTCCAGCAAGCTCATTCTTGCCCTACTAGTTGTTGATATGTAGCCAGACCACTTCACAGCTGTACTGCAAGTAATTCAGAAGGAAGAGTCAAGTCATTTATTGCTGAAGCACAAAGTTCCCTTCCTGCATCAGCAACACTGAGGTCCTGGGCATCATCCCTTCCCACAGAGCAGCAGGGCATTTACATAGGGCCTTATGGTGCTGTCCAGATGAGTGCTGAAGGTTTAATATTGAGCACTGGTACTGGCCAGAGTGGTTGGGTTTTTAATCAAAATGTCCCGGGCTCCTTTGAAAAGCATGTTATTTGGGTAATTTTTTAGTTGCATGTTGTTCTGCACAGGCAGAACTCTTTGTGCTAGACTGTTTTTTTTTTCTGTTTTCTCCTTCACCATGTAAGTTATTGTGGTACCTTATCTACCAGCTGTTTTCATTAGGAGAGATGCTCAGTCAGAAATTTTGTTCCTTATGTCACGTGCTTCTATACACCTACGTGTTAATACTCATTATGCCTGAGGAGACTGAGCAGAAGACTTGAGTTCTGTGAGTTTTGCTTTCATGGCAGTGACACAAGTTGCAAGTTTTCTCACAGTCTAGCAAAGGAATAGACAGAAAGCAGAGCTGTTGTCAGGCTAGAATTAACATACCATATGCTGTCTGCATCACCTTTGTCTCGTAGAATTGTTTACTTTGGAAAAATCATCAGAAACAGTTTTTTTCAAACTCAGATCTTAAGTGCAAATAGCTTTTGTTTGCTTCCTCACATTCCTCCTGTGTGTATGTACAGGAGCAGTCTTGTTCTTAAGCTAGCAAATAAAGAAGAGCCCTAATTCTTCAGATGCTAAATCTAATCTAACTGCAGTTCTTTGTGAATATATTTTTTTCCCTACTTCTTCCATTTTAAAACAACCAGTAGATTGTTTTTCTTGAATATAGAGAAAATAATCACTGACCCATGGATCTATTACTTATGTTTTCTCTTGTTTCTCCTTAGTTTGCCATTTCCCATTGCTTTAGTGAAGAAATCATTCTGAGCTTATATGATTCCTTTTTTTTTTTCTTCTGCCAAATGTTTTATTTCATTTGTGGCAATATTTTAGGATTTAAAGACAAAATTGCTTCAAAATAAGTAGTCTGGGGAATTATATAAAACAAGATTTCATTCTTGCATCTCTTCCAGAGTTTTGTTCTGCTTCGCCTCTCCTAAAGATTTTAGCTGTCCTCTCTAACCTAATCTGGTGATACAAAGAGGATTCAATTGCTGTACTACCCAGTTTCAAATAAGGAAAAACTGAAAATACAAGTCTAGACAAATACTTACAATTCAAAAGAATCTAAACAGGTGAACGCATAAAAATGAAATGCAAAACTAACTGTAGTTTGCTTAACTTTACAAAAGATAATTCCCCCTCCAAAAAGGTTCGTACAGCAGAGAGACTATGAAAAGGGTAATGCTGGCGGGAAAAAAAAGGGAATAATACTAGTAAGGGTCTGAAACACATAATGTAGGGGAGCATTGCAGCTGTTATTTGTATAAAAATGTGCAGCAAAGTGTAGTATAGGGGACAGGAGTGGATCTGGAGGTTTGGCCTTGACCCTGCTTAAGGTGTTGATGGATCCCTACTGATGTTAGTTGGCTTTGCATCAAGCTCATCTTGATACTTTGAATGCAATCAGTTGAAGATGCCTTGTTCTTGGGAAGAGATGGACAACAGCAGATGGATGTCAGGGCAGAGAAGCACAAATACAAGAAATAGAATTGAGGGCAAATTAGAAAGGCATAAGAAACTATCTGCACAGATGATAAAACAAGAATCAAGTGTTAACAGAGAAAAACCTTAATTCCATAATACTCATCTTGCAGGTGCGTGAACCCAGGGAATGACCTCTAACATAAATAGGGAAAAGGCTTTAGCACTTGTCTAAGTCATTAGCTATGAGACCATAGAAAATAATCTTCAGTTGGCAGGGTAATGAGCTGGGAAAGGGATCAACTCTTCACATCTGTAATTCCTAATTGCTTAGCCTTTTGTATGCCTCGAAGTTAACTCCCTGTCTCACTGATCCTGCAAGTCTCTCATCAGAGAAAAAAAAAGCCATCCCATAAATGAACTTTGTTTCTCCCCAAAACTGTTTAGTTGCTATTATGACAGATCTGTTTTCTGTTGTCAAGATATAGAGATGATATTGGGTTTTCTTCTATTTACAACTTCATTCTCATCTCATGCAACCCGTCTCCATTTACATGAAATTATTTTCCTTCACTTCTTCCTCCCCCCCGAAGTTGGATTTATTTTGTTGTATTTCCTTCCTTTCTTTTCTGAAACTAAAATATCATCCTCTGGGTTAAAGTGTTTATTCATCTGTGGATTTATCTAAAACTCCTTAAAACAAAGTTTCTTGTCGTGCTGTGACCTATCCACACCGTTTTTCCCCTTTGTCATTCATTTGTAATGCCCTATGACATTGGGTTTCTGTTCACTGAATGTAGTGAACATTCAGTAGGTGCACCTTCTCTGGTGATTCCTCTGTTCTTCTTTTACAGTCAAAAATTAAGCAAGCTGTAATGCCTTGTGTCATTCTCTATTACAGATTTTCCTTCTCAGTTCCTGTGTGGTTGAACAGCACAGGTGTGTAGGAACTGTCCTTCTGTAAAAATATGTTAGTTGATTTGTTGCTTGGAGCGAATGATACTAATTTTTTTTTTTTTTTTTAAAGCCGTAATGAAGGAGGAAATCCAAAGGTCAAGTCCAACAACTGGAAGTGGTTGGAGTAGGTGCAGATGTGGAGGAGCTGCCAGAGCTCGTGCTTCTGCACTGCTCTGGGGTAGTTTCACCAACTTGGTGAGAAGCCGGGTGCTGTGAAATGTTCGGATGGACCAGGCCTTTGGCAGTGCCAACCCACTTTGAGTCTTGGTTTCCGTGCTTCCAGATGCAGCTGGCTGCTGTTGTGACCCATTTGAACACCATGTATATCTCTAGTTGGGCCTGGCCTTGGCTTGGCAGCCAGTCATTTGTCAGTCTGAGCCATGGTCCTGGTCAGGCTACTAAAGAGTCTTTATAACATGTGATGATGGCACATCTCTTCTCTTCCTCAAGTGGTGATGGTGTTCACCTGCCATCAGATCAGTCTTCATGTCCCAGTCATACAGGCAGCACCTTAGTCAAAGGATATGCATTCCTGTAGCTTTAATATTTGCTTGGCCTCTGGCAAATGCAGCCTGCAACTCCAACAGCAAAGTTGGGGAAAGTTAATTTGTGGTTGTCTTGGCCCTTTCCCAAAATCTTCAACAATAAGCATTTTCTGTGCTGATTTTGCTCTTCACTGGTCTCATTTGATAGGCAGGATGGCAGGAAAACAGCCGAGTGTGGTTGCCGGTGACTGGACTGACACTGAAAGAGGTGACCTAAATTTGCAATGTTCCACACACTGTGGTTGACCTGCCATCCCTGGGCTGCTGCCTGACTGTGCAGCTGTGGAATCAGAAATGCGTCTATGCAGGAGCAGTTCTGTGTCAGATTAATTTAACTGATATTTGTAAATTGGGAACAAAATGGAGGGAGCTGAAGAAAGCCAGTGAAAGAAATGTAGGGAAACGTAAGTAATACTTGAGAAGCCTGAACAAAACACAATAGCTTGCATTTTGATGAGTCTGTTTCAGCAGTTCAAATTGTTCACTCCTAGAGCAAGCATGAAATTGCTATACTTGTGTTTATGGATGATAGGTTACAAAAACAACACATAAGCTTTTCTAGGTGGGAGGAGCAACAAGGACCTGTCTAAAAGCAAAACATTTCTAATTTTTCTGTTGTTAGAAAGAGCTATTTTTTTGTGTGTTGTATTTTGCTGTTGCACACTGCTGCAGGAGGGCACTTGGGCCATCTGCATTCTATCAATTCAGCATGAGGTTGGTGGTGCTAAGCCCTTCCCTGCTTGCGGCTGCCACAGTTTGCCACTGATTTTTTATGCATGCGTGAACACAGGCGGACACGTGCAGGGTGTAGGAGGGTGAGGTTTGGGAGCGTTTGACAACAGCCCCCGCACATGCCGATCGTGCTGCCTGCTAGCAGAAAAATGCAGCAGAAAGCGCCAAACAGGTTTTCTTAAGGCACAGTAAGATGCAGCTCATAGAAGCGTGTGTTATTTTACTTTTGCTGATAAAAGCAGATTTGACAGATAAGCAGGCTTCTTTGTTTTGCTTTACTTCCAGGCCATGAAATGCTCCCTACTTCCTCTTTTTCTGCCCCATTGATGTCACTGATGTTCCACAGAATGGATGCTGTAATTGTCTGTTGAGCAAGAGACAAATCTGGGGTCACTGGTGTTGGTTCAGGAATATTTTTTGCAAGTTCCATCTTGCCAATAAGAAAAATGTTTTGGTCATTCTGGCTAAGTTTAGCACAAAGGAATTGAGGATTTGGGGTACTTATTTTTGTCCTTAATTATCAGAAGTTTCTTGGTGATTGCGCTGGCTGAACAATAAGGAAATAAAAATCAGTATTCTCGCAAGGGCTTAGAAGAACTTACACAGGGTTTTGCTGACCTCTGTTTTTGTATCAGAGATGGGAAAATGTTCTGTCTGCTTAGGAATAAGAAATGTCATTTCCATAGGCATCCGGTCATACAGTGGATTTATTAAGTTCAGTTTCTCACTTTAGCTCATCTCTGCTTCTGCATTCCACTGGAGTGCATCCAGAAATGCCCTTAAAAGAGAAGAAGAGAAGGTAATTGCAGGGGAAAAGGTGATTTCTTGGAAAAAACACTGAGAAGTTTTATCAAATTTGGTTAAATTCAGTATCCTCAAATTTGAGGCAGTCTAGAATTGTTTTGCTCTGAATTCCCCAAGCCCTAATCATTGGTGGGCATGTTGATCCTTTATTAGTTTTATTCTTTGTATCTTAAACTATGGAATGAAATAACTGTATTCGTTAATGACCTGGATTCAGTCCCCATCCCTTGCAGTATATTTCAGGCACTTCCAATTTATTCTCATCTTCCCCTGCCCATCTGGTGAATTGTGTTTACTCTCTGTTCAATATCCTGTATCATAAAGAATTACGTAGGATCTCCCTTGAAAGAAGTAGAAGGTATGCTGGAAAGGAAAGCAGTGATTTTTCTGGAGTTCACTGTAAAATATATACATAAATACCATAAACACATTATATATGTATTTGTAAGTAACGTTAAAAAGAAAGTTTGTATTTCCTACAATCTGTTTCCAAGTTTTAAGTTTTCTCAAGCTGTACTGAAGTTAATGGCAATACTTTCCATCTCAGTTATTGATTTTCCTAGTATGGGAATATACGGATGATGAATGAAAGAAGATAAATTCAAGTGTAAAAAGAAGTGTTATTTTCTAAGAACTAGTAAGATATTATTTAAAAAAAAAAAAAAAAAAGCTTTTACAGAAATTTTGTCTCATGGGCTCATATATTTATCCTTTAGTTCAGTGCAGGTATCCCACCAAGGAGGTAGAATGTGCTGCCTTAATGACAGTTGGCCTTTCTCTGCAAAACGTAGTGCTTGCAGTTTATTTAGCAGTCCCCTGCCAAGTTGATATGCTTTTATCTACCTAAACTGAAATGTAGGTATTTGGGTAAAGCACACTTAAACTTACGGGTTTCTTCAGAAATTACCTGTAGCTGTTTTGTCTTCATGCACCATGGAAAACAGGTAGAAATTCAGAGTTGGTAGATATTATTTTGATCTACTGAGAAGAAAATGAACAGATTTACTCAAAGACGATGCTCCGAAACAAGAATACAATGTGTTTTTGCTGAAATCCTCTAGGGAATGCAGAGATCTAAGAGTACCAGGAAGCAGGAATTAAAAAAAAGAAAAAAAAGAAAAAAAACACCCAGTTGTGTAAAAGATGTAAACGGAACTTTCAGATTTCATATCATTGCTGCCTAAGTGTGTGTCATTGTCAGATTTCTCCTTCTCTTGCCTCCCATGTGTTTCAAAATATGAAACTTTTAAACATGATTTTTTTAATGTATCTGCACCTTTATCTCAGCCCTTCAGTTTTTATCTACTTATTGCAGTTCAGAATTTGTCATGATCTTATAGAATCATAGAATGGCCTGAGTTGAAAAGGACCACAATGGTGATCTAGTTTCAACCCCCCTGCTATGTGCAGGGTCACCAACCACCAGACCAGGCTGCCCAGAGCCACATCCAGCCTGGCACTGAATGCCTCCAGGGATGGGGCATCCACAGCTCCTTGGGCAACCTGTCCAGTACATTATCATCCTCGAAGTGAAGAACTTCCTCCTAATATCTAACCTAAACCTCTCCTGTCTCAGTTTCAAACCATTTCCCCTTGTTCTATCACTATCCACCCTTGTAAACAGCCATTCCCCCTCCTGCTCCCTTCAAGTACTGGAATATTCCAGCTTCTTGAAAGTTTACAAAGTCAGTGATTTACTGGTTGGTTTTCGCTTCTGATTTCATAGTAATAGCTGTAAATAACTGAGTCGGTCTTTACAACACAAGGACAGATAGATGTTGTGATAACTGCTTTCCATATAAGAGATTACAGGTAGAAAATAGAGGATATACTAAATTTAATAATTTGCTGAAGTTTGACGCTTAAAGTTTGTGTTATAGCAGTATTTCACAGGCTATAGCTAGGGCTGTTTCATTTTCTGATGTCAATCTGACTTTACAAGGCTTGAATGTTCTGAAAGTAACTGCAAATCATTCCAGGACTGAATGTGTGAAATAAAAAATCGTGGTATTTTTAGTGTATTGTAATGCTCCAGGCATTTTGTCATCTCAGATCGTGGTTGGTTTTTGTTTTGTTTTACCAGAATTTGATTGTTCTTCTCTTTTGGAATAAATCCTAAAGCTTACCTTGTTGTTGGGGGGGACAAGCCAGAAATACAAGGCTTATATCTGCACAGTAAAATTTAATGCTTAAGCAAGCGTTACAAGTCTGGAGAAAAAGATGTAAATATCAGATGCACTTCATTTCATGCTGAATGACTTTGTTGTTGTTACCAAGTTGAGGCAGGAGCCTCCCCATCAGCTACAGAGGAAAAAATGTAAAGTCACTGAAAGTTAACTTTTCTGAAGACTTCTGCTCTGCATTGCAAGTCTTCACTTAAACAGGCTTGAGAGAAGCAGGACAGGAAAACCTTCTTTGTCTGACCTGAAGTGTTGAGTTTTTACATTGTTTTTACGTTGCTTAAGTATCATTTGAAGTGTTCATTGCTGCAAATGCTAACAGTTATGGAGAGTGATTAGACACATTTTGATTACACGTAAGTGGCTGTGAGTAACTCTAGGAGTTAACCATTAGTCATTGTGTGGTGCTGTGTCATTTAATTCATTTTGATGCAAGAATATGAAGGGCTGTCATAACTGGCTTTCTCAGAAACTGTGTACCCTGCAATTTGTGGTAGTGATGCAGGACCAATTAAAAACTTGAGCTCCAAAACACAGAATTACAATCATCTCCGTTCCCATATTGCTTCCCTTTGTAATTTACACTGGTCTCGTTCCTTGTTAGAAGAGCACTTTCTGGTTCAATTGTCTAATCTCAGAGTCTCAAGATGCCGCATCAAGCTGCCAGCCATCCTGCTTGTGACTTGGAGTCAGGGCTTGAATGAGGGAAGAATGAAGTTTAAGAATGGTAAACATAAGGTTAGGATGGACTTCATAGCTGAGGACCTACAAGTTTCTCTCTACAATATTCCTTCCCACGCAGGCTTTGTAGATAGTGTCGCTTTGCCTAATCATGGATAATGTGCAGTTAACTAGTTTCTGTGAGATGGTCTTCATTACCAGACTGGATTCCTGAGCATCTCTGTTTCTGATCCTGGGTATTTTGGTGTGTAGCTTGGGAGGGTGCACTGCAGGGTTGCTGCTGGGCAGAGAAGAGAAGCAGTCAGGCTGTTAACGCTGCCCATTGCCCATGTCATGCCACAGGGAGCAGCAGCACTTCAAAAGCCTGAAGGACATGCAGCATTTTGGGCAGCAGCACAGTGGTACATAGGTTGCTTCTAAGCAGTAATAAAGACATTTCCTCTTGCTTTGGTCTCTGGTAAGGTGGGTAACTGCTGCCTCTTTTTCATGTCATATTGTTCACCTGTGTTGTGTAGTGTGCGCTTAAAACCACTGAGCAGCCAGGGAACTTGTTTCCCCAGCTTAAGTGTGAAGAGCTATTGAAGGGAAACAGAAGCTCCCACAAGAAGCCAGAAAAGTACCTGGGCTCAAGGCGCACATACCCGAGCTCCTTCTAGAGAAATATCTGGTGGTACAAGTGCTCTCTTGGCCTCAGTTATGTGTTAGGATCCCTCTCTGAACTGCTGTCATCCTTTATCAGGTGGTGGCAGTTCAAGTGCCCAGTGTCGAGAGTATGCCAAGAACTTTTTATAATGACAGCACCTGGTATGAGTAAATGCAGTTGCATGTTAGAGGTAGGAAGTTTTGTTTTAGGAAGCATGAAATAACATCCCTGTGCAGCTCTGGTTCGATGACAACTGTTGATGGGTGTTAGTAATAAGAAGCATGTGTTCACTTCAATTGTTCTGTATTTTCTTTTATGGTGCACTTTGGCTGATTTCTGTTCATGGTGGTTGTTTCATTAGGGAGCACAAACATGAAGAAGTCTGAATGCAGAGCAGTTGTTGGCTTCTTTTTAACACACATTGGTATCAGCACTGCATGATGAGCTGGCTGCACAGCAAGTCCTATGGTAACAGCAAGCATCAGGGCAGTAGGCATCCCCTGTGCCTCAGCTGCAAGTCTTCTGCATATCTTCCACTCTGAATGTGATGCACTAGCTGGGGTATGCTGCTATGTAGGGTGAGAAAACATACCTTTTTTTTTAAATTGTTTTTTCCTTGAGGAATAAGGTTCCCATTTGAGGGGGAGGAGGGAAATCCTAAAATTTACTGTTGTGATGCTCAGCCTGCAGGCACCATTTCTGCATCTGTTGTGGAGGTCACCAAATAAAGGCAGGTTTAGGCACATACGTCTTTAGTGACATAACTCTCTGAGGGTGGCTTTGCGTACCTTCTTCTGGATCAGAAAACAGTAGTGGTTCACTAAGCATTCTGCTTCATATTTATTGATGGAGTAGCAGTACAGCAAGGAGGATTGGTGTTGCATTGTGCAGAAAGTGAGTTCTTCCTTGGAGATTTGATTATTTTTACTTGTGTGTGTGGACTTAACTGAAGAACATGTGTTCACACAGTTGTGCTATTTAAATTAATGTGGAGTGACTCAGTATGTATTCACTGCTGTCATCCTGCAACGACTACGACAGAACATTTTATTGTCTGAAGACAATGCTGATAATGGTAGCATTAAAATGACATTATAATTTCACACAGCAATTCTCAGTGCCAAGAACTGGGAAGTGACTAAGAAATGTGCCATTGTCAGGACTGGGAGCGGGAGCTGACCCTTGGCCTGCCTCTGCCCCCACAGCTCAACCAGCTTTTGGTGTGGAGTGAGCACATTTGCAAAGCCAGCACTTAGCTGCGCTGAGAGCTGTGGTAACATAGTTCTGTCCTGGGGTGAGACTGTCTGAAGCTGCTCTCATCTAGCAGGTGTGCCCAGCATCATGTGCCCGCTGTCCCATAATGGGGGTAGCAAACACTTGTTGTGGTGCTGTCTGGGCACACCAGGGAGTCAGGTTGCTGGAAGAGACCTCAGTAGTTAGTGGTTTGCTATTCACGTGTTGTGGATGCTGTACCATTCCTGTAACTTACAAAGCAGAGATTCAGAAGCAAAGGGTTTTGCAAGGCTTCATTTCTACAATAAGATTTGGTGGAGGATTGTCTACAGTGGTGACTAATAGGGGGTAGCTGTGCTGTCTTTGCAACTGAAGTATAACTTATTAAATGCAAATAAGTTGTCAGTACAAAATTAATAAACATTGCACAGATGTTATTAATTCCTAGCATCAGTTCTTGTTGCTTAAGTTATAAATAATAACTTCCTTATCAAAAGACTTAGAACCTGCAAACAAAGATGCAGTGATGTGAACCGCATACGTTTATTCTTTCTTAGGAAGTACTAATGTAGAATAGTTTCACACTCAAAAATATTCCTTTCCAGTGGATTCCTTTTATACTGTTGTAATAATCACATTGGGTTATTCTGGTATAGGGAAGATAAAACTGAATAAGAAATTGTTAGCACAGAGACACTGTTTAGAAATCTCACCAACCTTAAACTGTGCCTTTAATAGCACGCAGTGCAGAAAGTAACCCTAGCATAAAGCTATTTGGAGGGTTGTTAATGAGCATTGCAAAGTTTGTTTCATATCCATTAGTAATTAGCAGGGAATATAACTGTGAGTCCAGACTGTAGAATTTTGCACTGAGTATCTTCAAGACACGTAGCTGTTCAGCAGGTCCTGTTTCTGTAATGACTGCCTCTTTCCTGCAGTGTTCAGTAGGAGCTGCCTGTCAGAGCAACGAGGCTCCTGCTTTGATTTCAGCAGCTTCATTATTAAGCAGTGCTCATGTCTTAAGATGGATGTTTTTTGATTGGGATACTAAAGAAAAAAAGAGCTGACTTAAGGCAAATAAAATGAGGGAAGAGAGTTGCATGTTTTGCAGTCTTGAGATTCCAGACATCCATGCTGTGAAAAATGGACTTTATTTAATTAGCAGATTTCTGTGTGGGTTTGCTTAGTTGCTTTTGTTTGTTCTCTGTCAGTGTCTTATAGTACTATTATTTATTTCCACTAAATAGAAAAAAATAATTTGGTGATTTCCATTGCTCAAAGTCTTCTAGGGGTACTGCCTCAGAGTTGCACTGCTGTAAATATTTGTATGTTCCTAAACTGCGCTGTGGGCACAAACACTGGGGAAGAGCCGAACAGTCAGACTAACTAACTAAAGGTTGTCTGCATATCTGCTATCTTCTTCTGGCAGAATCGTTGCATGTTTCTGCCTAAATATGATCTGCCATGTGCAAAGGAGCACGTCATTACTATTAGATCGGCTAATTCAGAAGATGTGACACATACCATAGAATTTTTCGTAGGATCCTCAGTAATTTCCCTACCTGGCACTTGTTTTGTGGAATCAGAAAAATCTCCTTTGATCTGACAGTTTCTAAATAGCAAGATTTTTATGCCCACTTCTTAGGTTTTTCCCAACATATCCTGCATATCTTTATCACTAGTATTTGGGGTAATTGTACCATATTGAATATTACAGTATGACCACAGTTTGCACAGAATAGCACAACAATTAGCCATTTAGTTAGACTGTGCTGTAACACCAACTTCAGCAGCTTCGTGTCCCTCTCAGTCCTCTCCTGAGCTCAGGAGTAGTAGAATAAAATGATTATTTACGGTGATGAATTTTAGCATGTACAGTGTAATATTTCTTACCATGTCACTCATGCACTCATGTTTGGGTCACTTGCTGTTGAGGATGAGACGTAGTGTTGCTGGCTGTTACGACTGAAAGAGATAAACACGGGGGTTGGCCCGGGTTGGAAGGGACCTCGAGGATCAAGACTCTCCACCCCCCCGTCACATTCAGGGTCACCAACTTCCACACTTAATACTAGACCGGGCTCCCGGGGCCCCATCCAGACTGGCCTTGAACACCTCCAGGGATGGGGCATCCACAACCTCTCTGGGCAGCCTGTTCCAGCACCCCACCACTGAACTTCTCCCCGACATCCAGCTGAAATCTTCCCTCCTTAAAAAAGAGATAATGAGATGAGGTGAGAGGCACTGTGTAGGTTGGAAGGTGCTTCTGGAGGGTACCTGCTGGGCCGAGATAGGTCTCATAGGATCAGGTTGCTCAGGGAGGTATCAAGGACAGTTCTAAGGCTCTCCAAGGATGGAGGTCCCACAGTCTGGTCTCTTGTTCCAGTGTTTGACCTCACCTGGGATAAACAGATTTTTTTTCTATGTACAAAGCTAGAATTTCCAGCACACCTTGGCCCTCGTCTTGTTAGGTACCCACAGACAGTGATTAGGGCACCCTGAAGACCTTTCTTAACAGAGCTAAAGAATTGCAGTGCCCTCTGCCTCCTGTCCGAATGTATGTTTCCAACCCCCTAACTCTCCATGTGTTGATCTGGCATTGGGTAGCCAGCATCATTCCAAGCAGTGTGTCCCAGGTATTTTTCCTTTGTTGTGTGCATGATATATTCCAGAGAGTAGTTCCCTTTTTCATCTGGTCCTAATCTCTTCCTTTTTTCTAACTTTTTGTGCAGCATCTCTGATTCAAGTAAAAAGTATAAAAAGAACTGAAAGCTCTTGTCAGACAATTACATGTAATATGCTGAGGCACCAAATGTTATATACAATAATAGAAAAAGCTGAGTTCTTTGTTTCTCTAATGGAGTCCATTCTTACAACTATCCTTATTCAGCAAGCCTTGATCCTGGTTTCTTTTCCTGAAGAGCTTAACACGTGTTGGCTAATATGAAATTAAAACGCTGCATCTGCCAAAGCAAACATCCAAGAGAAAAAGACAAGTGCATGCTACTGCAGATCCTGGGTTTGGGTGTAAATCTTATGCCCTTAATGACTGAAGTGGAAAAAAGGGTCTTAAACAGTGTCTGCTGCTTCCAGATTTTGTTCAGATTAGATTGCCTCCGGTATTTCAAGAGCTTTTATGCAGATTTTGTGTGCTCTTGCAGCAAATCCAAACACGGTTTAGCAGGGCACAGCGCAGTTGGAGACTGGCTTAGTGCCCAGAGTCTGCTTTTAACCTCTGCAAAGGTCCTTCTCTTTCTCAGCAGTTCTGAGGGTGGTGTGGATGGGGGAATGGCCAACATTTTCAAATTAAGAGAGAAAAAAAGGGAAGAAAAAAAAAAAAGTTAGAATCTTTCTGAATCTTAGTGAAACCTGTATATGAGTACTAATCTGAAAGAAGTAATAAGTCAGAAAAAACCCTAAGAAACAGGATAGGATCAGGTGTGTTGTAAACATCCAGCGTAATGACCCAAGAGCTGGGATACCTGATTAATTCAAATTTGATTTTGTAAGTTATATATTCTCATCTAGCCAAAAATTCATATGCAGTTATTTGGTGTATATAATTCCAGAAGTATTATTGTTTTGAAAGTACATCATGTGAAACAGTAGCTTGCAAGTTTTTCTCACATACAGAATCACAGAATCACCAAGGTTGGAAAAGACCTTCGAGACCACCCAGTCCAACCATCCACCTGTCACCAATAGTTCTCACTAAACCATGTCCCTCAACACAAAACCCAAACGTTCCTTGAACACCTCCAGGGTTGGCGACTCCACCACCTCCCTGGGCAGCCCATTCCAGTGCCTGACCACTCTTTCAGAGAAGTAGTATTTCCTAATGTCCAGCCTAAATCTCCCCTGGCGCAGCTTGAAGCCATTCGCTCTAGTTCTATCACCAGTTAGAAGAGGCCAGTTACATGAAAGAAGAGGCCTTGGTATGAGACTGTGCTGTTGTCTAATGTATGAATTCTATAGGAAGAATTTTAGACTGTGAACAATGCATTTTCTTCTTCTTGAGAAATTCTTGAGAATTCATCTGGAACAATTCACAGATTCATCAAGAAACTGTCTACTATGGGCTAAAACAAATAAATAATTTATCAAGAGAGTGACAGTTGAAAATCCTGGATGCTTCTCTCTCTTTCTCTGAAATACAATAATATACGGTATTGATCATTTCCTGAAGAGTTGTGGCTTATATTGTGAGCATGATGCTCCTTTTGGAGCTTCACATTATGAATAAACCATTAGAAAGGTGGTGTTTGTGACCTAGTGAGGAGTTATGTATGTGATCTTTCCTCCCTTGCTGAGCAGAGGAAATAACTCGAAGGAGGCTGTGGATGTTTTTACATATGGCAAACCTTGTCTTAATATTTGGTTTGGTGTCCTTTAATGAACGGGGTGTGTGCTCTTACAATTTTGCACTAAACTTAAAACAACAGGACATTGGAAAGTTTAAAAACACCCAGGGAAATTTAACTACGTAACTGCATGAAAATCAAGGGGTGTGTTCTTGATTTTTATTTTTTATTTTTGTCGCAGAGGAAGGAAAAATCCCCTTTTGGTCTACAGCACACATGCAGCTGATTCCTATTTTAATTTCCACCTCTTCATCGTGAGATGTTAGTAACAGATGTGTGTGATCTGCTGTCAAGGATGATGATGGACCAGGGATTAGGAGGAATGTATTTCTTAATATTTTGCAAGATGCTTTCTTTGTGTAGCAACAGTACACAAGGTCTCATTTTCTTAAAGGTAACCTTTGCATTTGTACACTCTAGTTTGAACTGATGCATTTGACTTTGAGACACCAAGCTCCAAATTCTCTGCAGTCACACCTCAACTTGCAGATGTTAAGTACCTCATGGAAGAGCACAAGAATTCTCTGATTTAAGGCTCAATTAACCATGTTCATGAAATGTGTGGGTCCAACTTTTCAGTTCCCGAGTTCACCTTTTGTAAAAAAAAAAAAAAATTAGAAAAACGTGTCTGTTTCTAAAAATATTTTGTGTTTACTATATGAAGTAACTATTGGGAAAGGTAATACACTTCAAATGGGCTCCAAATTCACTGTTCCAGCTGTGTTAATGCGTTTCAAAAATTCATTTTCTTTTGTGGTGGATTAAGCAAAATAGAATACAGTTAGATGTGCTGGAACACCTGTCCAGTGTTAACTCTCAGAATGAAAGGCTACCTACAGTTATTTGTTAATCACAGTTATTGCAAGACTTTCATTTTTTAATGATGCGTGTAGACGAGTGGGGGATTCAATCATGGGAACACACTAAGCATACTTCTTGAGTGAGATAAGAACGTGACACATCCAGATGTGAATATTTCACATTAACTATCATGTATTTTAAGTCTCCTTTTGCCATTAGTATCCAAATCAGCCAAAATTACCCCACGATTTGTGGAGGCAAAAAGGTCATTGACTTAAAGTTCATTCTTTTTACATTTTTCATTTATCTTTTGTGGCTCTGTTTGTTTGCCTGTTTATTTTCCTCTGTTACAACATTCTTTTGCACAATTACCAATTTTTGCTTTCAATCATGGGAAAGTATATTGTAAATTGTTGTATGTCACCTAAATTTTCCCTGACCTTTCCAACCACCTGCTATACTAGAAGTGTGGTGTGCTCCTTTGTAGAGCATAGGCTGCAGATTTGAGTATCTGCTCTGTTCATTTACATCTTGTCCAACTTGGGAGCTCAGTGCCCAGTCCTTGCTCTCTGTTACTCATTGGTGTTACAGGTAAGATCTGTTGCTATCCCGGTCATTGAGATTAAGTTGCACTTACGGTTTTAACTTCTCCTGTTGTGGCAATTCTGTGGTTTTACCATTCAGAGTTGAGAAGCTAAACCTGGAAGGCAACGAGCAGAACAGCTATGGCAACTATATTCAGTTATAAATATTTTAACATTGCGTAAAGGGAGCAGACTATAAACAGTAAGTTGATTTTATTTGGCATGATGTTGCCTAAGAAAATACTTGACATTTTCTTTATAGCAAGTTTGTTATGTCTTTTGCTTCATTTTTCTTCAATAAGGGGAAACGAGTGTGGATATCTGAAAAAAAAAGCTAGGTTCTCGCTCACTAAACATTCTAATTTCAGCAAGTATAAATAGGAAGAGTTTGCTGTGTTCCCTGAATCCTGTTAGTGATTATTTGTATACTTACTCCAGGCGTGGGGCTAACTGTGCTCTTTGGTTAAGAGCTACTGAAGAAAATGTAACCTTGCCAGTATCTTTGGGAACTGGTTATGACCTATGTCCCTCTGCTCATAATATCCAGGGCCAGATGTTTTTTTCATTCTTCAGCTGTATGTCAAATAAGAAATCCAGATATTAGGCTCACTTCTTTACTCTTTTTAAAATCCACGCTGGGATCTTGTGTTTTGGCAGACAACTGACCATTGTTTCTGATCTTGAAACTTCAAGTGTACAATATCTGATCGCTAATCTGGGACCCTCCGTATTCTTGCATATAGCGTAGAGTTTTTCTCCACTTAAAGGTATACTAAGTTAGTGACAATACTAGACTGGGAGGAGCTGTTGAATCCTTTGAGGATACTCTAAGGCCTTCCTGAGAGATCTTGATAAATTGGAGGACTGGGCTGTCACCAACCGCATGAAGTTTTAATGAGCACAAGTGCTGCGTTCTGCACCCGGAATGGACAAGGCAGCCATAGATGTGCAGCACAGACTGGGGGATGAGAGGCTAGAGAACAGCTCTGCAGAAATTGGTCTGGGAGCTCTGGTTAACAGCACACTGAATCTAAGTCAGCAGTGAGACCTGGCAGCCCAAAGGGGCAACTGTAGCCTGGGGTGCCAGACCCAGGGCTGCTACTGGGAGAGGGAAGGGGCTGTCCTCTGCTTTGCACTGGTGTGGTCTTGCCTCCAGCACTGGGTTGCTGTTTGGGTGCCACAATATAAGAAGGACAGGAAACTATTAAGAGGTTGTCTGGAGGAGGTGTGAATTTTCTCAAGTCGGTCATTCTCAAAAAGGAACAACATTCCTTCCTTAAGAAATAGTGTATTATTTTGTTTGTTAAACGATTTAAATAGAAATCTGAAAACAGTGGAAACATCCAGAATTTATTTAGCTATAAATAAAATTCTAAAATCCTCAGATACTTATCGTTAATATTTTTCACTTGACCTCGATTTTACCAATAGATGTGAGGGACAGTTAAAATTAGGATAACAAGCAATTGCATTCTGCCAGCTGCCTGGCCGTTGTGTTTTTCTAGGCATTCCAAAAGGATTTTTTTTTTTGAAAGAAAGGTGTACAAGGCTGTGGGATTCTACAGAAAACAGAGCAATAGATAAACATGAGTTCAGAGGAGAATGATAGTTCAAACCTGTATGAATTGTTGACTTGAAAAATACTTTAGAGATTAACATTTCCTAGTGTGATTCTAGTCCCGTTTTTTGTCTGGTGCTTCCTGCTTAGGTGTATTTTCTACCCTTATAAATGATGTCAAACCTTCCAGTCAATTTTTGTGTTTTCAGAAGTGTGACATCACTTTCCCTGTGTGGTTTTGGTCTGATATGTCTTGATTTTTTATTTTTTTTTCATTCTTTCTCTTTTTTATTCTTAAAAACATGAGATTTGGAAAGATGAGAATTGTTGCAGTCTTGCTGAGGCAGGTACCCTGATGCACCCTGTCTGCAAGGAGCAGACTTGTGCACCACCAAAAAGAAGCATTGAACTCTCAATGTTTGTACATGCTAGCAAATATTTTAACACTGTATTGTGTGTCCAGTGTAAAAACTGCATGGCAGCTTGCCTAGCTGTATCTTTGTCTGTACCATACATCTGTAAGGGAAATGAAATCCTGCACCTCCAGGTCCAAGAATAAATCCAAGCAAAAATTAAAGGGAATGAAAGAATCAGTGCTGTTACTTGTCAGCAGTAATAAGCTCTGTACCTTTTTAGAGGCCAGTCATTTGGTAATGCTTTAGTCACAAGTACATGATATCTTCTGAGCCAAGGCCAGCTGCATATTGTACTGTTGATTTTCCAGCAGGTGTGGAACATCATCTTGGCCTTTCTTCCACTTCATAGAGAAGGCAAGCATTGGTTATTCGGTGATCTTTCTGAGTTGCTCAATTGGGGTTGGGCTGTGCAGCTAGGCAGGGGAACAAAAAGTTTGCAAGAAGAATCTAACAGTGTATACAGGAAGGGATGAGATTTTCTAAAGATATCAGAGTTATATTGCACTGTGTTGGATTGAGAGAGTGCTGGAGGATGTCTGGCAGTTCATCCACTTAAAGCAGCAAATTCAAGGTATAGTTCTGCCTTGGGCTGTTCATTCTTACACCTCCAAAATCTCCTGGCGCTTTCCTGCCTGCAGTTTGCTCTCCTACCAGGTACAGAAGCAGACAGGTAGGTGCCCCCAGGCTTCACCAGATGTTTGTGCATTATAGAGCCTCATGGTTAGTCCCCTTTGCAGATGGCTTGTGTGGACTGAGGAATATTTTGCTGTCCTGGTGTTTGAAGAACTTGCATAATATTTAGACTTGTATGTGCAAATACACTTTTTGACTGGGAATGGCACCAAGAGCCTTTGTGGCAATGCAGTGCAATTGTTTGCACGGTTTAGTATTGATAATATATGTAATGTGTGTGTAAAGCCACTAGAAACACGCTTTGTATGAACTACTTACTTGAATTTTGTGCCTTCTGTCGGTTTTGTAAACTAGTCTGAATTATTATTTTTCTAGTTATTAACATTTTTTTCACTGTTTTTGGTTGTGGGTTTTTTTTGTTTGTTTTGTTTTTTGTTTTTTGGGTTTTTTTTGTGACTTGTCAACTGAGTTGTTGGTGTTTTGTTCCATATCAATTGATATCAGTTGATACCAGTTGATATACATTGATACCAGTAATGTACCCAAAAGCTCCACAGAATATGAATCTGTTTGCTTTTGTTTGTACATCTATCTCTTTCATTGTTATCCTGGGTCAGATCCAAGTTCAGTGAAGCTCGTGTGGTGTGTCCCTTCTGGGTAATTTC
Organism: Perdix hodgsoniae; assembly: GCA_035772895.1. Lineage (NCBI taxonomy): Eukaryota > Metazoa > Chordata > Aves > Galliformes > Phasianidae > Perdix > Perdix hodgsoniae. Next base: position 3,047,591 of record JAPSGF010000019.1, on the reverse strand, counting down.
ACAGTTTAATGTGTGTCCTCTCGAGAAAACCCTTGAGACACGGAGGAGGATGTTTATTGTGGAAGCAGGGAATTGTGACAATCCTCTGTACAAGAGCTTCTCCAGTATTAATATTGACACTTTTTATTGTCATGACCTCTTTCTCGTGCTTAGGAAATGCAATAAGCCACGTGTTTTTGAAATTGTATGTACTGTATACACTAATGTTCACTAAATATATAGCACTGCATAGCTCACACTGTCAGTCCCATCATAAATGTGTTGATCCTTGTTGCTGTTTGAAATAACAATCTTAATTAAGCATTATATTTTCTGAGGAAATGATAGAGCATGTTCTACTCTTGCCAATATTTTGAAGGGCTTTATTTCTGTATGTAGGTATTATCTCTCAAATAGTTTTCAAGTCAGTTTGTATTGCCAGTACTTGAGTAAGCCATGTATTTGTGAATGCTTATGTCCATGTATTTGTGTCAATAACTTAAAAAAATTTTTTTTAAAAAGTGCATATATGTTGATGTGGGAAGCAGGGAACTCTTTGCTGCTTGCCCTTAGAGCATGTCTGTTTTATTGCGTGTTCAGGTCTGGCAAGGTACTGCAAACCCAACTAAACTCAAACCAGCATCTTTCTGCTAGTGAGAAAGGCTGCGTTGTGCTGCAGAGCTGCTTTCGTGTCAAAATCAATACACAGAGTTATTTCTCCCTAAATGGCTGTTTATAAAAGTAATCACAGAAATAGAATCTCAAAATGTTTAATTATGTCATTTTACATCTTCCCAATATATTGTGAATGTATTTACAAATGTTAGGAGGTGATGCAAAATACAAAGGTTTGAATTCTTTTTTTTTCTTTACACACTTTAGTAACTGAGATAAATTCAGAATAGTACATATTAATGTTGGAGAGAAAAAGAAGATAGTCAGTAGGAAGAGAAATGTGTACGGACTAGCTAGACCAGGAGGAATGTTTTGCAAAAACACTACTGCCCCAAATCCTCACAAAATACCAAAAAGGCTAATGCATGTATTTTTAATTAAAAAATAGAATAGTATTCTCTTGCATTAACAGAAGTTTCTGCTTTTCCATGATCTTGTATCACCATTTGAAAGTCACAGTTCTTCCATGAATAATCACCTCATGTAAGTGTTGGAAAGAAATGACCAGCTTCTAATAGCTGTGTAAAAACTTAGTGGTTTTTAATTGGAGTTGGTGATTTGGAAAATATCCTGTCAGCTATCTCTGCTTCCCAGCAGGGAGATGTGCGGGTGTTCTTAAGCATACAAAGTTTTACTCTTTGAGCTGTGAATATTGGAAGTCACCTAAAAATAAGTCATTACAGTGGATTTCATATTTCCAGAATTTCATGTCTTTAAGTCAGAATCAACAAGCAGATTCCACGAAGTAGCATTAGCATTTACATATTGATATTTTTCCTCAAACAAACATCCCCAGGGTAGCTGACACTCATTCTGCACCCTGCTAAAGCTATTGCAGTGTAATGCTATTTTCAGTTTTCTGTTCTTTATAGCGTATCTTCTCTCTTCTTCATCTGGAAATCAGAAAAAGCAAACCAAAAGTCTTTGTTTCCCTGTAATAGGGAATTTAAATTTAAAAAAAAAATAGGGAATTTAAATTTCCTGTAAATTTCTTCTAAAATAAAAAAATTAATGTTAACCTTTATCTGTGCATTACAAATTTCATTTTGAAATTTGGATCTTCTTGCTTTTTATCCACAGTGTGGCTGAATCTCAGTCATGGACCTCAGAACAGTGTGGCAAATGAGAGCTTATGATCTGAGACATCCCAAATGTCTTTTTAATTAGTTTTTATTACACAGCTCATAGCTTTTCCAGTGTGCAACCACGTTGATTTCATCACGTCTTTAGTCTTTCATGGTTGCTCTGGTGATGTGTAGCTGTCTTCCTTTCTAGTGCTGTGGACCAGCTTTGATGCTTGGTTTCCACATCCTTCAAATGATATGTATAGGGCTGCCATATTTCTGCCTTTTTCCCCCCCCCCCTCCTTTTTTAACTTGTTTTTTTCATATTATTTTTTCTTTCTTTCAGCCTCCACTGGAGCTTTTCAGTCTGCCATTCAAAGCCTAAACAAGAACTCGGCACTGTGCTTTTTCAGGTATGCTTCTTTAAATACACTTTCTCATCCAGGGGGGTTAATAGAAGGAGAGCATCTCCAGAGGGTCTTTTCCTCGTTCTTTTCTTGTGGTTTGTTCTCATAGCAAATCTTTTTTTTTAATCTTTACCAATTGATTGGGTTGAGAGATTCATTTGTACGGTTTAAGAAAGATTGAAGCTTGCTTTTGCTGCCCTCAGTCACACTGCAATAGGCATGTCAATGTGGCAGAATAAAATCTGAGTAGTTTGTGCTGTGTTTTCCTTCTTTATTCCAAACATACACTTTGGTTACAGTCTTCTAATTCACTAGATTCTGATATTTTCTGACTTCCAGCATGAGTGCACAATTCTAACCCTAGTGCTTGAGAGATTTCTGCTATTAATCTGATTACTATTACTGATGTGCTCAAAAACAGAGGGAAGCTTAAACATCCCTGAGTCCATTCACAGTGCTCTGAGTCTGATTTCAAAACTGGAGCAGGAGATGAACCTTAAGGCTCACCTAGGAATATTCAAAGCTTTGTAGTTGTTCAGTTTTTATAGTCAGCAGTTGATCTACACTAATACCACAATCACATTTCATGTGCTTACCTTGCTAGTAACATTTCATATGGGATTTGTTTCCATCTTCTTAGAGAATAAACTTGATGTTTGGTGTTCGTGCAGATGCTCTAGGAAGTCTGCAGTTGTCTGGGAGACATACTGTGTGTTCTATAAGTATGAAAGATGGAGTCCATGATTTATGATAATGGCAACATTCGGCCCTAGATGTGGTGACACAGCGAGCCCACCTAAATATTGTCTTTTTAGAAGGTGCATTGAGGCCTGAGCAGATCAGAATCATAGAATGACTGAGGTGGAAGGGACCTATGGAGGCCTTCTGGTTGCCCAGAGTAGTGGCAAGCTGGCGCTAGCAACTGAGGGAGTGTCCCCTTCATTGTAGAGGCTTGGCTCCCTGACAGTGATGGGGATGGTAGGCTGACCGGAAGAGGTTACCTTTGCGTGCCAAGCATGTGGGCACATGAAAGAACTGACACCACATCTCCTCACCTGAGGCTCAGTGCTTTGTTTGTAGCATCTCATGATTCTTCTGTTTTAGAGAGCTTGGTTTTGTGATTTTTGAAATTTCTCTAGATCCACCTTCCCAAAAAGTTCCCTGATACTCATTTCTAAATATGTAATAATTCATGAGGGTCAAGCCATAGCTTTGAGCTCAGGAGACTTATATCCAATTTTTAGGCTGGAATCAAATTTATTTTATTTACTGGAGAGAGGTGAGCTACTAACATTGCTGTGTACCATATATGAGAGGAGGAGGGATATCTATGTAATGGTAAAGTAATCTGGGGGGGGATATGTGCAAAGAAATAATCCAGTCTATCTAAACAGTCCAAGGCACTTCCTAGGAGAGGGTCAGCAGTGATCCTAGCTTCAGAACTCTCCCAGGGCAAGCCCATTGCAGGTATTGGTGCTGCAGCAGCTTATGGCATGTTAAGGGCAGCTGAAGTAATGCCAAAAGGAAGAACTGGCTTTGGAGAATCTACAGCAGCATTTTGTTGGTTGACTGGCAGGTGTTTTTGATTGACTGGGTTTCCTCCACTGTTTGTATTCCTTTTGAAAATATGAGAGCCTCAAAGGCTGATTTCCTTCTGCAGACTTCTGCCAACCCCCCTGGGGCCAATTCCTCCTTGCCAGCCCACCAAGGCTCCTCAGGCAAGCTGTCCCAGACATGGAAACTGCAGAAATAGGGAGAGGAAGGTGGGCATAAGAGTTGTGATAGAGGTGATGAGAAAAAGCACTTGAAGTACCTTCCTTTTTCCTTTAATCCCTCGCTATCCTTGTAATCTTTCTTTGCTTCCCAGCTCACAGTTTGCTGCCACCATCTCTATTCCCATCACCTCTCTGCTTTTTTATGAGTAACTGCATTTCTCCTCTGACCTTCTATGTCTTACAGTTTCCTACTTCTTGTGCCTGTCCCTATACTCCCAGTTACTGGGAGTTGTTTGTTGGTTGGTTTTTCTTGGAGCTGTGATTTCTCAGCCCTCCCTCTGCTGCTTCCATCTCCACTTGATTAAACGCACCAGTGCAGAGGTCATGACTCACAGCCTCAACACAGCCTTTCTTTTTTTTAAGACACTGAGATTTTTATGGTGTTGCTAAAGATGTGGCCAGGAAGAATTTCTGTCGTAACTTCATTAGGGTCCTCAGATACACAGAAAACCATTTAGTAAAAAGAGCCTGGGCAATTCTGACTTTGTAAGTGCAGCTTTCTAAAGACACTTGTAGTGAAGTGTCATTACCTTAAACGTCACTAATAGAAAACAGACTCAATGCATTTTAACAGCTAACATTTCAACAACTGTAGTAAATACATCCACACAAACGTGCAATCACACTGTGAATGTATAACATAGAATTTGGGTTATACAGCTTTACTGCATTGATTGCAGCAAGACTGGTATTTCTGACCACGTACTTAAAGAAATCTTAAATATACAGATGCAGGGGTATGCATTCCTCTAACTTTCTTTCTTGTCTTCCAGCAGTGTGTATCTTTAGAACTGAGGCTGGAGGAAAGAGGAATGAAATATTCTGTGGTATGGGAAAATGTTCTCTTATCTAGAGAAAAACATAGCTGTACCAGCCTAAAATAAAAGATATGATTTAGGAAAAAAAAAAAAGGAAAAAAAAAAACCACTTGATTTGTTTATACATCATCAAAACCTTTTAGCTTTATAGTTTATTTTGGAAAAAAATAAATGTTCACTGTTTCATGTATTTGCAGCTGTTTGTAAATGGTTAGCCCAGAACAGTTATGGTGCAGAAATTAAGTAGCCATGCTGACTTTACTGCAGCATCATTTCATGTTATAGAAAAGGATATTTAGAGCAGAGACTTGACAAACAACACCCCACAGCTAATCAGAAGAGTGACTGAAAGTCCTCCATTGTCAGAATGGTGCCACACTGTTGTTTTCCACAAGGTGAACATTACCATTTTTCTCATGTTATGGCTTTCAGCCATAACCAGTTTGTAATTGTGCCTACCTTATTACCCTTCTGTGTATTTGTAGTATCAGTAAAAGATATTCATTTGCTGTGTTTTAATATTAGAGTGAAACAGTATTTTGTTTGTGAATGTAGTTTATTAAAATAAAAGAATTTTCCATGTAAGAAGATACCAACAAGCTGTTAAACTTGAAAAGGCTAAAATCAGTGTAATCAATATAACTTTATGTCCTTATTTGTAAAAATGTGCATTACAAGAACTGCTCCATATACTTATGCACTATTTCTTTCAAATGCACTTTCATAGACTGTAAGAAACTTCAGAAAGATGCTAGTTCTGAAACTTTGAAACTTCAGAACTTTAAAAGTTTTCCTTACCAATTAAATCTCTGATTACTAAAGGGAAAGAATTTTTAAATCTGAAATATCTTCTCCATTTATAGTAGCTGTTCCTGGTGTCTTGTTTTTTCGCAGTATAAATTGTTGGGGTTGTTTCTCTTCCGGGCTGTATTTGTTGACTCTGGATCTTTGTGTGCTTTTACATTACTGGAGTTTTGCAGGCTTACGAAATGCAAGGGAATGTCTAACTGCAGCTATTTTCATTGTGGGTTTATGGCTTTTTTAAATAAAAGCTGTTCATAGCTATGATATGATCTTCCTTCAATATATTTTGCATTGCAAACAGTTTCAGAAAACATTCTCAATAAACATAGTTTAAACATGGCAACTTGAGATTTCAGAGGGTTTGACCTTATATGACAGAGTCTGGTGAACTTTTTCCACCCCACAAAAATGAGTTGGCAGTAGCAGCTGCTGTCCAGTTGCGTACATGAGATCAGAGGTGTCTCATCTTCTGAGAAATGGGAGACTGCACCAATTGCTCAGCCTCCAAACTGGGGTAAGTTTCCCACCTCCCAGAGGATTATTGGGTATTCTTGGGTGGCTCTTCCTGTTTCAGCCAGAAGCCATCCTACCTCCTAGAAATCAGTTATGCTGGAGCAGTGTTACTAACCTGGTTTTCACACCAAGAACACTATATGAGATTTCTTACTCTTTCTGTAATTTAAAGAAAGCTTGCAAATATTTGTTTTAGTGGGAAATTTTTAAAGGAAGTGCTGGAGAAGAATCAGTCTCCACATGCAATTTAGAGGAGTTTAAGCACTTGCTGTGGAGGTCATCTTGCAGTTGGCATTTCAAATGAAGCAGGGGCAGAAGCGTTTTCTGTGATATCCTTGTTAGCTCCCACTGCATTTTGGGGGCCTGCAGCATGCTCAGAGGACTCATGCTGGGTTAAGCAGTGTTAATGAAGAGAGACAGGCAGGAAAATCCATGGTTCGTCTAGAGCTTGGGAATTAGCCATCAGGCTTAGTTAGCCATGTGCATGCCCATTAATGTCAGTAACAGGACTGCTCCCATGCTGAGCGGCAGCTGTGTGCAGGGCATGCCTTGAGCATCCCTCTGCTCCTGCGTGTTTCTTTAGCTTCTCCCAGCTTCTTTCCATGGGAGTTAGCTGTTGGAGGTGGGGACGATGTCTAGGTTTTAATATGTTTGGTGTTTAGGGTGTAGCTGGAGTCAGGAGAGCTTCAAAGTTTTGGTATGAGCAGAAATTGCTGTCAAAGTCAAGTGCTCCGCTAATGAGGATCAGTTTTGGGGGAAGGGATACTTAAGAAGATCCTGAGCTGTTTCCTGGCTGCCCGATTGCTGGTTGGGTGACTGTTGCATGGATCCTGCCTGTGAGACGTGTCCCTGTGCGAGCGTTGGACTGAGGGTGCTCTGGGTGTATCTTATGCATTTTTGCAGATAGAGGATTTTGATTTTTCTTCTTCACTAACACGTGTGATTTGTACTGAACCAATTATGTATGGAAACCACAAAGGTTTGGGTAGCTTCAGATATGGCTTGCTCTTAAAATGGGCTTGTTAGGAATTTCCACAGATCTCAGGTGCAAATTAATCTGAAGCGTTCTATTTAAAACGTTGGGTTTTTTTTTTCCAATATCTTAATTAAAACTGTTTTGTTGTTCAGCCTCCCTCTGTTTTCTCGCAGTGTGCAGTGATGGCACGCAAGGCTGGCCAATTAATTCATTTTGCTACACATTGAAAATGTGGCCTCTTGGAAAATAAATGGTTTACCAGGATGCCAAATTCAAGCAGGGCTGGGAAGGTCAGCAGATAGGGGCAAGGAGACCCAAGATGCTGGCTTTTCCTACTGGCAGAGGGGAAGAGAGAAGAGCAATAGATAGTACTTGATCTCTAGAGGTTTGTTCCAGCCCTAAAAGTTCTGTGATTCTGATGAGCACTGAAGTGTTATTACAGAGCACTGGGGCCAAGTGTCTTCTGATGAAGAAGACATTTGATTTGATTTCTGAAAGTGCAGGGAAACGTAGGGAAACTGTAGGGCCGGGAGACCAGAATGAAGGGCTTTGTGGAGCTTGTGGAGCATAAGTGTAGTGCCTATGGAGAGAGACAGAACAAGAAGATGGAAAGTGCTTTGAACTTGGAACCATTGGGACTGGCTGAGGAGAGAGTGACTGGATTGCAACCCAACTTCTGCCTAAAGTTTTGCAGTGAGAAATATTCAGAAATATTCAGGCAAAATACACATTAAAATAGCCAGAGCTACAAATATAATGAGAAGTTACATCACATTGCTTTATACTTTTTAGGTCTTCTCTTGAAGTATTTTTAAACGAGAGACTGAAATTATTCCAAAGAGTGCTGTATGTTGTAAGCAACACAGGGATTAGAGAAAGCAGCATTGATTTCCATTACTGCTTTTACAAACACAGTACGTAGTTTCTCTCTAATTAAGAAGACAACTTATATATATATATTTTTGTACTGTCTTCCTGGAAGAAAGGGAAACTTCATTCCTGAGGTTTCTTGTCTATTTGCACAGCTGCCTGTGCCTTTTATAGAAATCACACTTTTTGTGTTTGAGCAGTTTTTACCCAGAAGCAAGTATCTCTAATAGTGTGGTGTGTCTGCTGGGTAAAACCTATAACAGCATCAGTTTTCAGAACAGAAAGGAAACAAAATAATTTTGGATGGCTTTTCTTTCAGAGAGGTTTCTCTTTGCAGCTTGCACTGAGCATGCAATACCAAGGCAGGATGCAAGTACAGCCATGGAGGTGCATCCCCAACGTTTGTACCTCTGTGGATTTTCCAAAAGCTATTTCCCCATAACAATGTAAGCATTTATATTTATATCAGCATCCTGGTTTGAACCTCGCTTTTAACTGTAAAGTGAAATAGAAACTGTCAAGTGACAGTGGCACTCTTGATAGATTTTTATCTTACAAGGTTTTCTTGTGCAAACTTGTCACCTTACTGCACTTCAGACTGGTATTTAACATCAGTGGGTGTTGCTGAGTGTAATGCCAGAGCAAATCAGAATTGGCCTAAATATATAATACATAAGCAGTGCAAAACAGCTTCCTTGATCACCAACTTTCTCCGTTGGTGGAAATTTCCCACCTCTACATCCCTGTGCCACTCCTGGTTTTAAGTCACTGCATACCGAGTTTTATGACCTTCTGGGGGCTCAGCCTCCTCCCTGAGCAGATACTGCCCTTCATTTATTTGTCACTGTTTCATGTTCCCAAAGGGCATCACTTTGATTTGTATTTTGGTTCATGGTAGATCTGAAAGATTATTCCATCTCCTCATGCTTTGTATCTCAACAGCTAATGTAATATGAGGCCAAGTCTGCACCCATGTATGTGTTTACCTAAAATTGATTTCACAAATGTCATACTGCTGCCATTCTGGAGGTGGGTTGTTCAGTGCCAATTTAATCCTTATTTAAGTTTTCATATTTTTAAACTATATAAACTACTTGCAAGGTTTAGGCTAATGGTTGCCCTATAGAACTGGTATGGGGTTGAGGCGTATACGATACCATATCCTAGTGCATAGCCCTGTAGCAAGTTACTCTCACTGAAGTCCTCATTCACCGGCTTTATAGAGACTATTAACAAAGCAGCAGTTTCACGATGGGACCTTCAGCTCTAACATGCATCTAGCTGTTAGCTGAGCCTGTGATTTTTCATCTGTATGCTATGGTCCTGTGTAAAATTTGTTTTGTGATTTCTCTAAGCCCTATTGAGATCATTTGTACTTGAATTTACGATGTTTGTGGTGCATCTTGAGGCTGTGTAGTTATACTTTACCATCAGGAAAATAAAATTGACACAAGCCTTTAAATACCAAGGAAAGCCGGGGAAAGGCTGTCAGCCTTTGTTATATGTACCCACTGTGCTTCATTCTCCTGTTCTCTGTACCTCCTGTCCATCCCTCATCCTGTGTCCCAGAGCAATGAAATAAGAGCGTCAGCTTCAGCACAGTGTTGGTGGGTGAAGCTGCATCCTCACTGAAATCAAGAGTAAAAATTCCTATGTTATCATGTAAGCCATATTTTCACTGTTGTTTTTTGCTCCTGTGCTGCAACTTGAACAGTGCTAAAATACGTAATGGTTTCAGAGCAGACATTCAGGCAACTGAATGATTGAAACTTGATCAAAGCATAGGAGCTACAAGGCAACACAGAAATAATATTTCATAGAGAATTTGTTTCTAGTTACTGTTAGTTGTATTATTGCTGCTGTTGGCTGCACCATGTTGTCCCAAATCATGCAGCTGGTAAGCCTGTTACTTAAATGTGAATATCTAACAAACATATTGCAGGTCTAAGGGCGATGAGCGCATCATGCCTAGGATGAGTAAGTGCTTTGAATCTCTCCCTCTGCCACAAAGGAATCTTGAATCAAAGTGCCTGGTTGAAAATAGAGCTTTAAAAACCTAAGCCCTCTACTCCTTTGTATGTTTTGTACTCTGCTCAGTAGTTCTGCAACAGTCACTGATGTTAGAAGAGCTCAGTGGTACAAACTTCAGGAAAGCTTTTATCAGTGTATGTGTGTTATTAAAATGAAGCATGCTTGAATGTGTGCATAAGTTTGCAGTTTTGTTTCTCTTTAAATGATCTCTTAAGCCTAGTGATGTTTTTCTAAGGAAGTGAAATAATGGGAGTCTGAAGCGAATCCTGAAAAACATAATCCAGTCCTTGGGAAGAATTACATTCACAGAATGGGCATCTGGATGTGAACAGGAGTAAAATGTTTCTTAGGTCCCTAAGTATATTTCATTCATTTCCTGGGAGTGGAAGTGTTGCCTTTGAATTTCTACAGTGCAAAGCCAATACTGGAGCCATCCACAACAGGCAATTCCAATGGCTAAGCTTTAACTTTCTTCCTCACTTAGGCCAACAGAAAGCCACTTCCACCCCTGTTGCTGCAATTATGGTTTTCACAACTGGAAACAAAGTGGCACAGTTTTGTCTTCCCGTGACTATGCTGTGCTGCTGCTGCTCAGCCTTTTTTGTTAGCGCTGGAATTAGTAAGTGACTCTCCTAGCATCATGGCCGTGTTTCAAATGCCTGTGGACAACAGAAGCACTGATAGGAATTGCACTGGGTGTCCCAGCTAGCAGCAGAATTAGGCTGCAGCCATCAGAGCACAGGCAGGAGAGGTTTCAGTAGTACCTACATCCACCTGTCTTCCACCGCACTTTCTGTTCTAGTGCAGTCTGATTAACAATTTCTAGCTCTCTGAGGTGAGAGTACTGAATAAACTTCCCTGTGATATTTAAACACAGTGCCTCAGGAATGCATCACAGTTGCTACTGTAGCTGAGTCTACCTCAGTTTTTAACCAGCAGTATAAGGACAGAGCTCCCTGCCTGGCCACGTAACCACCTGGCCCACGCTGGCTCCAGACAGCATCTCTGCCCTTGCTCCCCCCAGCCCTTTGCTTTTCTTTGAAGGCATGCCTGGAGCTCATTGCCAGTCACAGTGTATTTCCATTGACTTCAAGGCATTTAGCCCCATGTGTGCTTGCAAACAAGCGCTCTCATTCCCTTGGGTGAACATGCATGCACAGTGGGAATTTTTTTCTTCTTTCTTCCTTTGAAGAAAACCTCCTAAGCAGTGCTTGCTGGCATCAAGCAGGGCTGTCCTGAGTGAGGACGTTAGTAAATGCTGGGGAAAGACTTCCAAAAGCCTTGGTTCCCACAGCCCCAGAAATCTGCTGTGTGCTCAGAGCAGCTCTCTGGGAGCAGAGTGGAGCTGGCAGGAGTTCCTCTGGGCAGAACCACGGCCTTCAATGACAATGGCTGAGGAGAATTGCAGAGCTGTGCTCTTGCTTATTCAAGTGCTATTAACTGGGTTGGGTGACAGTGTTGGTTTAGTACATAGAATTGAAGGGTTGGTTTTTGGAGTGATTTTTTTTTTCTTTTTCATTATTCTTTTCTCCTGACAAGGCCCCTGTCCTTGCATATATTCAATTTCTGCGTGTAAGCACTAAATACAGCAATCAGGAATTTCTACAAGCTCTGTGCTGGCAGTGTGGAAGGGTTTGATTTGTGTGTATGGAACAGAAATGTGTATGTGCAGATGCCTGCTAAAATTGCCTTCAGCACATTTGGAAAGTCAATGCTTAATTTTAAAATAGTCCCAATAAATATGTTGATTCAAATGAGAAAAAAAAGAGCTTTTTCTTTTTCAGGAAGACTTAGTTAAAATTCAGGAAGTCACTAGGATTTATAAAACAACACTGAAAGGAAAGCTTAATTAACATTTCACTACCCTTTCAATTGCACTGAATGCATGTCTGGTTTATCACCCACCTAAATATGTTAGTTTGTATTTGAAGAATGCTTGTGACAGTGAGCCTTCAGGAGAAAGCTCAGCTTTTTCCTATAATCTCATTATAGCATTTATACATTTGGTTTCCTTGCTTTGACCTTGAGTGGTTTAGAGAAAATATTGAATGTATGTATCGTGTACTTCTGGGAATAAATACTTGAGGCTGCTTTCTTTGTCTCTTAAGGTATAGTTAGCTGGAATTATGGGTTTTTCTGTGGGATTTAGAGGAGTTTTTTTTCTTGGTTCAAACAACATACTGATGGTTAAATACACTATGGTTAGCAAGTTGGATAACAATAGATGAGCATGGCAATACAGGCAAAAGCAGGTCATCACTGGGAAGGATGCTGCTTTGAGCACCTTGGGATGAGTGAAAAAGCATCAGTAGCTTTTCCTGCTCTCCCTGAAGAGCACGATGATAGCAGAAATGGGATATTAAAAAGGACAGTGTAGATTAATGGGGGCAGTAATAAAACAAATGAGACCCATTAGCTAAATCGCTGCTTTAAAACTAGATTCTGTGCTCTTCAGTGCCTCATGTGGGAGAAATTGCTACAGCACTTGCCGTGTTATCTGCGGTGTTGCCTTTTAGGTTATGTGTGGGGTTGTGGCAGTCTGAAGTGAAGGAATCTTAAAACAGTTTAGGTAAAGATCAATGTTGTTTTGGACATTGTGATGCTTAGAAAGCTGAAACAATTGTATCTAAATGCAAAGACAGGTTCTCTTTTTTCAAGTCAAGTCGGAATGTTTTACTTGCCTCCAAAATCCATCATTAAAAGAATAAAGTGTTTGCTTATTCTCATTAGGTTTAGGGTTTTCTTGTTATAGTCAATTTACCCTCCCTAAAGAACTTGGAAATCCTTGTTTTGCTGCTGGAGCACCCCATGCTGTAGGGACTCGTTCAAACAGCCTTGAAGCTGCAGTATGGAGTTTCAGCAATATCTCTGTTTGGTTGCTTGTTTTTCTGTTAGCTTAATGATGAAGCATATGCCTTGCAATTAAAACACTACATATCTCTGTTTTCTCCCCGATTTTTAGACTGACTCATTTTCTGGAGCATTTAATAAAATAGGAAAATACTCTGCATTTGTTAGAATTATATATTGCCGGTAAGGAGAAAAACTTTGGGGGTTTAGAGATAAAGTATGTTGAGAAATCAACTAGACAAAGCCTCAGGCAGTCTTTGAAAGTGCACTTTCATTCATCCTTTGGAGGTATGTGGGTCTAACCCAGTGACCCAGCCCATTAGGCATCCCTGTCCCTTACCTGCCCCCAGACACGTGTGGCTGCATCCCAGCATTGGCCCCTTGTCCTTCCCCTTTCCTTTTGCCATAATCGCGCTGGGTGGTGGTGGGGCACCCAGCGCTGCCTCCCTGCACTGCCACAGGAGAGGAGAGGAGGGTTGGGCTGCTGTTGCTATCGCTCTGATGTCAGGCGCTGCCACTAACATGTGGTTGGCTCTTCTGCCTTTCAGATCGCACAAAGGAAGCAAGGAGACTCCCACATCTTTCAGCGAGAAGAAAGGAGGCAGTGGAGCAGACTAATACGGACTTGCGTCTGGTGGCCTTGCAGTACAAAGGCTGCCTTTAAAAGAGAAGCGCAGCGTTATTTAATGAGCTGTGAGATGAGGCGCTGCTGCTAACGCTCAGATCCCTGGATTCATCGGCTATTCATTGTGCTTAATGTACATGTTTCTACACCGTGCGTTTAGGAGATCCCAGAGAAGAATCCAAAACGGCTGCGGGGGAAAGACCACCAAACATGCCTACAGAAACACTACCGACAGGTAGCATGGTGAAGCCGGTCAGCCCTGCCGTGACTTTCACATCCGCCGTCCCTCTCCGCATCCTGAACAAAGGACCTGACTATTTTCGCAGGCAGGCGGAGCCTAACCCAAAAAGACTGAGCGCGGTGGAGAGGCTGGAAGCCGACAAGGCGAAATACGTCAAAAGCCAAGAGGTCATCAATGCCAAGCAGGAGCCCGTGAAGCCAGCAGTGCTGGCGAAGCCACCGGTCTGTCCTGCGGCCAAGCGGGCACTGGGCAGCCCCACCTTGAAGGTCTTCAGCAACAATGCAAAGACCGAGAGCGGTGTCCAGAGAGAAAATCTGAAGCTAGAGATTCTGAAGAACATCATCAATAGTTCTGAAGGCTCCAGCTCGGGTTCGGGGCACAAGCACGGTCCCCGAAACTGGCCACCCCACAGAGCCGATTCGACGGAACTGAACCGACATTCGTTCGCTGAGTCCTTGAAGGTTTACCCCACACAGGGCCGTAGCAGCCCCCAGGAGAGCAGCTCCAATGTTAGTAGAAGGCTCCTAGACCAGTCAGCAGAGACTTTCTTGCATGTCTCTCACAGCTCCTCAGACATTAGGAAAGTAACTAGCGCAAAGCCCTTAAAAGCAATACCTTGCAGTAGTTCAGCCCCACCTCTGCCTCCAAAACCCAAAATTGCTGCCATTGCCACCCTGAAGTCCCCAGAGATTGAGGCAGTTGAGTCTGGATGCGGAGTTAGTAGAAGACCCTCCCTACAGCGATCAAAATCAGACTTAAGCGACAGATACTTTCGTGTCGATGCAGATGTTGAACGATTCTTTAACTACTGTGGACTGGATCCTGAAGAGCTTGAAAACCTTGGGATGGAAAATTTTGCAAGGGCTAACTCTGATATTATATCCCTCAACTTTCGCAGTGCAAGCATGATTAGCTCAGACTGTGAACAGTCTCAGGACAGCAACAGTGACCTTAGAAATGATGACAGTGCCAATGACCGTGTGCCATACGGCATTTCTGCTATTGAAAGGAATGCCAGAATCATCAAGTGGTTGTATAGCATCAAGCAAGCTAGAGAGTCACAGAAAGTGTCCCATGTGTGAGAAAATCCACAGTAAAAAACGCAAGGACTGTATCTTTGTCTGTGAATATTCAGTTGTGAAGGGTTGTGAAGTCTACTTGAAGTCTTGTACACTTCTCAAATCTCTTTGTGTTGCTTGTTGTGCAATGTTTCCAAGTTGCATGCCTGTCAACATGTGAACTGACCTGGCTTCCACTTGAACAATAACCAACTGCAAAGCCTGGCTGAACATACACATTATCTGCCAAAAGTTTAAGACAAGAATCTAATTAGGGCTTTAGTATAATCAAAGTGTTTACATGGAAAGGTTATATGACTTCTTTGGTATTTATGTGGTTCCTTGTGGGTTTTATATGTCACTTTTTGTCTTAATACAGATACCGCCAACTGACGTTTCTAGGTTCTAAGTTGAAATGGAATCCCGTCTGGGGGGAGAGTGGGTGTGGGGGGGAGAAAAATTGGCCACTGTAAGAGGTTTAGACATGCAACAGTAGTCAAAGCAACCTTATCTCTTGTAGAAGGTGGATTATTGGCAGCTGTAAAGCTGAAAGGCAAGGAATGTGCTGTTCTTTGCTAAAATATGTATCCCTACCTGTAGTAAGGGACTGTTTAGGTTTCTGTTTCTAGATAAGAACCCTCAGTCTCACAACTGAGGTGGTCTAATATATCTGCTTGACCACTTATAAACTAAATGAGTATTGCATTTGGTTTGGTGTAAGCATTTTAATGATTTTGTATTACCCTGTTGGAAAAGCTTAAAGAAGGTTGGAGTCAACACACAAAATCATAGGTGCGGGATTTTGTGGGTTTCGTTTTTACTCTTAAGATTCCTGGTCTTAAACTTTTGACAGGAATGATTAGATCCTATAGCTGATATTGAATGCCTTGATTAGTCAAACACATCATGACTACGAAGTCCATGCTGTCTTTTAATTTTTTTTTTGTAGACCTATTTGAACAGTTAATGAACAAAAATGGAAACACACAGCCATATCAATATAACGCCTCCTATTCAGAAGTAAATACACTCAGTAGCTGAACTATATCTGAAAAAATTGTGATTATGTTGTCTTGCATATGTTATATCTAAGGCTGTGAAAGTTTGTTACAGCTCTAGAAAGTGTAGAAACATGACAGTATGTAGCTTTATTTTCTTTCCTCCTTATGATGGTTAGTGCTGCAGGTGAACCTGTTATGAATCTTTTGACAATCTGTATCTTCCCAGTGGTTTAATTAACTGTCATTTCAACTGACAGTTGTGGTGTGGTAGCAGAGGAGTTGAAAGTACAGTGGCCTGCTTCATTATTCTTGTATACATGCTTTGAAATAAATTGCAGCACTACCTTATACTTCATCAGCTAATAGGAAACTTTTTTATTGTGTAAATGCTGTAAGACTTTGTATATACTTCAGTTGTTACGAAATCTTTAAAAGGAAGAGTGTTATGCTAATAAATAGCTCCTGGTGCAGGTATGGTGGGTTTTGTTCATTTTTTTAACTCCTCCCATTCTTAAACTCTTTTGGGAACTGTGTTTTAGTTCCATTGAAAGTCTACATTAACTAATGGTTCCAATGAAAGGTTTCTTCCCAAAAGTGCTTTTCAGAACACAGTTTCTTAGAAAGTAACTGTAGCAGCATGATCCATATGCAGAACTAGAAGAAATTTTCAGGATTCCTAAAATAGCTTCCTTCCTCCTTACCTGGCAGTGTTCCTGTTCCCGTTTATAGCATCTATTTGTAATGAATGAAGAGTGTTATTCTTCATTAGTGATTATTTATATATTTCAGTATTCAAGTTGTTTTACACAATTGGGATCTATATTTTCTTTAAGAAGCCTGCAGCCCCTGTTGTGACCCATAGCCATAGGTGGTTAATGGAGGCAAAACTACAAGCAGAGAAGCATGGTCATTTGTTGCCTATGGTACAGCAGTGAGGCAGTGGCACAGCTGCCCAGAGAAGCTGTGGTGCCCCATCCCTGGAGGCGCTCAAGGCCGGGTTGGTTGGGGCCCTGGGCAGCCTGAGCTGGTGGACATCCCTGCCCATGGCAAGGAGTTGGAACTGGATGGTGTTTGAGGACCCTTCTAACCTAAGCCGTTCCAGGGATCATCCTACATTGTTTTATACAAATGTTTTTCAAATCATTGTTCACTGAGAGGAGGACAAGGCACATATTCAGTTGCAGGGAGCTACTCCATGCTTCCTGCAGTTGGCTTCACTACCTAAGACTACAGCATTCCTAGTGAGGAGATACATATTCCAGCTACAGGCACATTTGTGACAGTTTAAGCTCCTTGGATTTTGGTTGGCACTGACATCACGCTGGTTTTTCAAGCGTATTCTTCCAGTAGTAAGTTCTACTCAGATCAGTGACTACTTTGCCAAGGAAAATAATGCTTAAAGGATTAAAGCCAAGTGTAATGCAGCTGTACAGCAGTGAAAGAAGTTAAAAGTGAAATAAAAATACATTCACTTTGCTCTCTCTTAGCATGTTTATCATCATTCCTAAAACACTTATCTCAACTGTTGTCAGCCAAAAACATTAATAAAGAAGCCTTTGTAACTAGAAAATGGATTGAAGCATATGCTGATATTCTAAACTTGTTTCCCAAGGTTTATTCTGAAGCCACAGGCTCTGAGAAACCAAATTCATTTCCTTTCAATACCACGAGGGGTTTAGGCTTGTGAGCTGTCAGTAAGAGCATTTCCTCACCAATGTGCTTAAGAAGAACCTTTGACATAGCTCTGTGGGAATCCAATTCATGTCCCCACTCTTAGAATATGAGCAAAATTATACAGGACCAAGGCTTTCAGAGTCAGCTGTTCTTACAGCTGGTGAGGCTGCAGCACTAGAAATCATGAGAAGATCACCTGTGAAAAGTCCACAAAGCTTTGGACAAGCTGCTAACAATTGCCTTCATTTGAGGCTTTGTTAGAGTTTATGCAGAGAGGGTTTACTTATAGCCTTACTTGCTTGTATAAAGGCTACATCAGTGCTCTCTGAGCTGTTTTTGTTTTCAGAGGGGAACAGCTACTTTTGCAGGCTACTAATTCAGACGTTGTTAGAGTGTCCCTTGTTTTGTGTCTGTCTTGGGAAATTCCCGAGTGCCAAACAGTGAGGTTACAGATGGTTGTAACCAGCTCAAACACCTCACCTGGGACCCATTCTGGTCATGTTCCCATTGCCTTCAGTAGGCATTCACTCAGGTGCAAAATGCCCAGCAAGCAGCAGTGGTTATGCAGCAGCTCCTGCAGCAAGAGCAGCTCATAAGGAGATGCAGCTGCGTGGTGTCCTGTGAAAGTGGGTACTGAGCCCAGCACTGGCAGCCCTGGCCCCAGAGTGGAGAAAAAGCACTGTGTGTTTCCAGTGCTTAGTGTAAATCCATGCATGCGTGTGCACACAGCACAACAACACAGAGGCTTAGAGTGGTTCAGTTATCTTGATTCACAATGAGGGGAAGAGGAAAACGATGTGACAAAGTATGCTTTGGAATCTTTATGGTTTAGCATGAAGATAAACCTTTTAACTGAGGGAAAGGCGGCATTGTAAAATTGCTCTTTTAATTACTTCATGTTGTAACAAGGCTGTGAAAGATTTGAGTTGCAGGATATGCGTTGCAAAATTACAATCCATAAATCTGAGTTCTGAGTTATTCCTTTTGATGAATTTGGTTTCTGCAGGAGAGAAGGCTGAGCTGCGGACGCGTGCAGCATCTGAGTGAGTGAGGGCTTCTGAAGGGTAAACACAGAAGGATGATGCTTTGGCAGAAAGTCAAAAATCAAAAGACGTGCTCAGACAATCAGTGCTGCTGACTTCTCTCTTTCTGCAGCAGTTTATCCATCCATGGAAGCCATACCTGTTTGAGTCATTCAGTGAAAAACAAAGTGCTTAATGGAGCTCTGTGGTAAAGAGCTGAATGATTTCCTTACGCAGGAGAGGAGCTAAACCCAAACACACCCCATCCGATACCTACTGATAGGGAGGGGTAATATTTAGTATGTTATATTCACAGCTCACTTGTTCATGCAGAACATTTTATTAGACCGAGTATTACGAATAAATGTGGAAGGTCACAGTTTTCCAAGGCTATCCAGCTCATACTCTCCACGATTAATTACTGGTGCCATACCAGTAGCTGAGCACATTAGGCTTAGAATGTAAGAGTGTTTGGAGCTTTGTTCCCCGGAATAGTAAGGGTCCGTTGCCTATTTTGGCAATGAATATAAATGCAGATGTATTGTGGGGTCCCTTTATGCTGGACAGAGAATAAATTGGACAAGGTGTCTTGTCCTGAATTGTAATATTACTTGAAGTTAAAATCTTTTTTTACCAAGGCATAGACATTCAGTGATATTCGGAGTTCATCTGACATTTCTTGCTGTCAGCAGAAAGAATCCAATAATCTGCCCTTGGAAATATATCACCCATAGCTCAAATGGGAAATGCATCTAAACTGTCTGTTTGGTGCAAGGACTTTTTATCTCCTGATAAAAGGAGATATATTATGTTCTAAATAAGCAAATTTCACTATTAACCCTTGAGCACCTTTTATTTATTCCCTGGGAGCCCAAGTGGCAATCAATAGCTCCATCTCAGCATTTGTTATGGTCATAGATGGCTGCTGAAGTGCTCAATCCATCTTCAGGGCAGCACAACCCAAAGTAGAGCCACCTACACTGGGCCGTCTGCCTCGCCCTGCTGCATACAAACAGCCTCCAAGCACGCTTTGTATTTGATCACTTAAGAGTTTGAGTATGGCTGCCTGTCAAAATTTAGTAATGTTCTGTGTTGAGCTTTTTTTTTCCTTTTCTTTTCCATGAAAAAAATCATTTATATAACAAAAACTGTAATCTCTTAAATGTCATTCTTCTAAATTTAAAGTAATTTTCATGATGGTCTTAAGAGAAGAGTAAGAGGGAGCTGGTGTCTGTGCTATTATTGTTTCCTGCTTTTGGCACTGCAAGGTTTCTCCACCTTCTTGGGGTTTTGCCTTTTCAGAGTTCCCGGCTCACGTTCTCCCTTTCTGCACCTTCCTTCATTGCCTTGTCTGGCTTTTCACCGAACCAGAGAATCACAGGGGCAGAATCAAGAGAACATCGAGTCCACCCCCCCTGCTAAAGCAGGTACCCTACAACAGGTCGCACAGGATGACCACAGAAGGAAACTCCACAACCCCTCTGTTCCAGTGCTCCGTCACCCTTACTGTAAAGGTGTTCTTCTGCACGTTAGTACAGAACTTCCAATGTTCAAGTCTTAGGCCATTACTCCTTGTCTTTGCAAACCACTAAGAAGATCCTGTCTCATCCATTTGCCTCCCTCCTCCCTCTAGATATTTATAAACATTTATCAGATCTCCTCTCACTCTTTTCCCCAGGCTGAACAGACCCAGGTTACTCCGCCTTTCCTCATACAGGAGATGCTGTATGAGCATAATATATATATTCTTTGTGGCTTTCCACTGGACTCCTTCTAGGAGATCCTTATCTTTTTTGAACTGGGGAGCCCAGAACTGGGCACAATAGTCCAAATGTGGCCTTACCAGGGCAGAAGAGAAAGGGAAGATCACCTCTCTTGACCCACTGGCCACATTCTTTTCTCCTTCTGTTCTCTGAAGTGCATGACCAAGGTCACCCCCTTCTCACTTAGCTTCCTTTCTTGGCCAGCCTCATCTCTCTGTTCAGTTCACACTCCCAGCTCCCACAGACAACCTTCCCACCACATCTCCTGTCTCTTAACAACCCCAAATTCATCACAGCCCATGTTTCCAAGCTGTTACGTTCTAACAGGTACTTTGTTATACCAATAGTGTCTGAGAGCACTCAGGAAGAACAGGATGCCAAATATATCTCGAAATACCAGCCTATTGGCCTCAAAATGGCTGTATTTCTCTCTGCTGTATCTCACCATAAGTTCTCACTGCTTCTTTAGCTCCATACAAAATGCTGCCTTAAGTATTGTGGCGTGCAAAGGAAGCACAGCCTCTGCAATAGCGAGTGGTTTACCTCCTGCCATCTAGTAACATGGAATCCTTGTGTTCTACCAGTGACATCTACACCACTTGCACTCTGTTCCTAGGCTGCATCTGAAAAGCACTACTGTAAAGTGAGTAGAGGGTGGAGAGTGCAGAAGAGAAGTCTGTCCTTGCCCAGGACAATTCCAGTTATGGTAAGAGAGGGTTTGCGAGCTAAAATCCTTGGGCTGCAATGTAATGCAACGTAATGCAGTACTGGGTTGATGCTCTGGTGCCTTGACCCCACATCCAGGACAAGGGGATTGGCACATCCTCGTGGGCACAGTCACGTCAGTGCGTGGAAGCAGAGGCAGCTGGTGACGTGGTGTCAAGAAATGCTTCTTGTTGATCTCCTCAAAATGAGGAGGAAGGGGGAAAACTGTGAAATATTGGAGTTGAAATATATGAAATACTTAAAGAAGGGATGCAGGGGTGAGCGGATGATTTTGCTTTTTAAGAAATGAAGCTTTTAAAAGGTCTTTTAATAAATGACCTGTTTTTCAAATATATTAAGCTTTTATGAAATTACTCTTACCATTCTGAACTGTAAAAGCTTTGCTACTCTCAGCACTGAGCATTTCGAAACACACTGGCAGTGTTTTGGAGTGGCTTTAGCAATGGGATAAAGGAGTGCTTCAGCTGAACTTACGAAGAATTTTGGGAGGATGTGAGTTTTGTTCCTTATAGATCTTTTTTGGGTGGGGGGGAGAGAAAATTAACATCATCTTATTTATTGACCTGCAAACAAGGCTTGGGAGCACAGATTCAGCTGAGATGTATGAATGCATGAAAATGATGGTATTAGGTTTTGGCAATAGCTTGATTTTTCTGTTCGTGTCTTGCATATCTTGGAGGATATCAGCTTAAACATATCTGGCACAAAACTAACGCTTCCCCCTGAAAACACACTGTTGGTTTATGGATTTGAGTTCCTCTGCTGAGGTTTTTTTTTTATGCTGGAGGGCTGTGAACAAGGAGCTGTCACTGCACCGCGCATTTCCCAGGGTTTTGTCTGTAGCGTGTTCAACAAATGAGGCCTTTTGAACCCTGTGTTACAGACTGAGTGAAAACAGGAGCTTCATGTCAGTATATGCTCCAGTACTGAATTCTGAAGGCAGAGTGCAGGCAAGAACCATAAAATGATATATATATGTTGCTGTTATTGTTTCCTAATGATATTGCAGGTTTGACTTCTTTTCCCCAAACGCTCTAGAGTTAAAAAGAGGTGAAAAAGTTAAAAATCTTGCAGGTTTTCCCTGCAGTTGCATGAGGAAACATAGAAACATGGTTGTGCGCTGGGAAAACCATGAAAAAACAGCATTCTGGTCTCACTGAAGTCAATAGGAATTTTATTACTGGTGGTCCTAAGTGATGCAGGCAGGTTTTCACCCACTGTCAGAGCTTAATATTTTACCCTATTTGGGAATGTTTTATTGTTCCTTACTGCAAATCTTGTGCATTGTTTTCCTGCTGCTTCTTCAGTGGTTGCTCAGAGATATGACTTAGTGGAGGGTTGTTAGAGTTAGGGTACTATGGTTAGGCTGCGGTTGGACTTGATGACCTTTGAGGTCCCTTCCAACCTGAGTAATTCTATGATTCTATGATTCTTCACCCATTCGAGTGCATGGATCTTACCAGAATGGTGTGCAGTGGAACTGGTCACCAAAAGAGGCCACTGCAGACCACTGGAACATGGCTGGAAAGCATGCAATCGGCACAGCCTTGGTACCACAGTAGGAAGCAACAAGGTCACTGTCTCATCCTGTGTCACGGAAGGAGAAGACCCCTGAGTCTAACTCAAAGTGGTGGAACTCCCCATATAAAGTTCCTTCTGCTCAACGTACCAAGAAAGTTGCTGCCATGCTGTGTGCCTCTGCAGTGGCACCACTCAGACCTCTGATGAGGGCCATGTGGGCTGCCTGACAGTGCCCTAGAAGTGTTCCTCATACATGCAGCTGCACGTGTCACACCCAGACTATTGCAATTACTTTTGCTGTATTTCAATCCTGAATAATTTTATAATGTTCTGCACTGAACAATCTTAATGAAAAACATTACTTCTACAGGATGTAGACCTGTGAGGTGAGGTGCAATTTAGGAAGGTATTAGCTGTAGTGTCAGGAACAATCAGGACCTACCTGCCCAGCACACGGTGTCTCTCCTTACGAAAATGAAGATAGCAAATGAATTGTTCTCTCAGTTTTTACTGGGCTGCAAATGACCATCTTATGGAAACACTGAGGACAAATGAATCATCATGAATATTCATGTCGAGCCTCAGGGAAGCCCCTTTTGCTCATCTCTGAACACCAATGTGGCCTTTCAAGAGCAATGCATGACTTGGTACTATTTTCAAACAAATTCAACTTACAAGGAATCACGTTTAAGTAATAATTTGCAAAGAGTCAGCTATGATATCAAAAGCCTTTCTGGAAGGTTATTGAGGCTCATCTCTGAACGTGAGGCACTGGAACAGGTTGCCCAGAGAGGCAGTAGATGCCCTGTCCATAGAGACACTCATGGCCAGGCCAGACAGGGCTCTGAGCAACCTGATGTAGCTGTAAGTGTTCCTGTTCATTTCAGGGGAGTTGTACCAGATGGCTTTTAAGGGTCCCTTCCAACTCAAACAATTCTAAGATTCTCTGATTTTACAGTCTCTGATATGTTCAGGGCAGATTGTGCTCCTTGGAGCTCACTGTTCAAGTATGTTCTCTGCTCTGCAGTTGTGTTCCTTCCAGCCCAACACTGCAAGGCCCCATCCTGGCAAATTCCCACCCCTGCTGCAGCACACAAAAGCCTGTGCAGCCAGGGCTTGGGGGCCTGTAGGGATTAATGAACACAGGCATTTGTGGTGAGGAACTAGAGATTTTCCTGACAGGCTCATTGCAACACAAGTACCACAGAGATCTGATGCTCAGGGAGATGCTGGGTTTGCAGGGGGCTGCTGTGTGGACTGATGTGTAATGCCATGAAACTGTGGAATGTGTTGAAGTCCTATGGAAACAGTTTTCCTGAAGATGTGTTTTGATGTTATTCTCAGTCAGAGAAATAGCTCATGAGGGATATGTGGCAGATATTGAGACAGCATATTTATGCTCTGCAATATAGCGGCGGAGGTGGGGCTGCATCCTTTAACGTTGTGGGCAGGACTTACTGTGAGAGAGACACTGATCCCAGGCTCCTTCAGAGCTCCTGGTGAAAACAAATCACCACTTTTTTTCATGTCTGCTCTATGTGGCACCTCAAACATCACCAGTGAGCAGCATTTCTGCAGCAATGTGGTGGGCATTGGGGGAAATGGCTCATTTGGGAGTTTGATGACTGAGCTGTGTCCTTCTGTGTTCGTTTCTGCTTCTGCAGAGCAGTGCTTCTTGCTCCATATTTACTCAGTGTTTCATCACTGATATTTCTTTCCCAGATCCATGTTTTCATGTCCACTCTGCAGGAGTCAAAGACCCCTTCTCCCAGACCTCATCATTCTGAAGATGGGTGCTGAAAAAAGAAACTAGAGCTGCAGTTGTTTGCCAGTTTGGCTTGTACTTCAAATCCTTCTACAGCAGCCTAGGTCTCCACTTTCTTTATGGCTAGCTATATGAAACACTTTCATGAAGCATATCACTAAAATTTGAGTTTTCTTGTTGCTTCTACTACTTTAAGCTGAGGCCATTTGTTTTTATTCCTTGAAACATTAAGTCTTTGAGTTTCCTTAGGCTGAATTACTTATTTCTTTAGGCATCCATTTCTACATACTTTGAAAGTCCATTATTTGTTAACGTTATGGCACACGTAACTACTAAACTATATGCACGTAGTTCGTCTGCTGTATAAATATGCATTAATGACCAGAATGAAAGAATAGTAAATATATGGGAAAATTTAGAACTAAGTGTTTGAGAAGCAGTTTGGAGCAGTTCCATGCTATCTTAGCGCTGCAGATGTGATGCGGGCTGCCCGCATTTGCAATGCACGGTAAAAATTATCAGAAGACTCTGATTAGCAAATGGAATGTGTAATGTGCTCCCAACAGACCTTTTTTCCCATGAGAAACTACTCATTTTGAGCACTGTTTACTTTCTAAAAGTGCATAATAGACATTGAGAAAAATTTCTGTGGAATGGGGGAAGAAAGCCACTCTTGAGTTAGAAGAGCCCAAATCAAATGATTCGGTTTTATATTATTTTATTATATTTCTGCTTTATTTCTAGCAAAGAATTTGATTGACAAGAAAATTAAGAAAATGCGCTTTACAATTGCCCCACTTCCCAAAGACGAGTCTCCTTCAAAAACAATGTACAACAGCTCCAGCCACGTGTGGTTACATCCTGTGGTCTTCAGGAATTCCTTTCAGTCTGTCTCAGCAGCTCCTGCTGCAGCACTAATAGCTTACACGGTCTGTAGGAGCAGCCCTTCGCTAAGAGTGAAGGTGTTTTCTCACAATATGGTGGACAATGAAACAGCTGATACTCCTTGAGGGACCAGTCTGCATCCATTTTGGAAAAAGTGGACTGTGCCTAAACTGGGTGGATATTTGGAGCCTGAAAATTCATGAATCAAAGCCAACCTGTCCCATGATCAGGCTGCCCTGGTAGACTGTGCTCCAAGGCCGTGCTCTTCAGCTGCCACTCAAGGGTTCATAGGCCTACTCAAGTTGGACCCCTGAGGCCCACAGCTCTGTGGCAGCTCTCAAGAGAGATGCTTCATCTCAATGTAGGCATCTTTGACTCCAAGCGACCTTTCAAAACTCTGAAAATTGACTTTTGAGACCTCAGTCTTTCTGGGGAGGATTTCCCTGAGCACAGGGTTGCTTTTTGCAGCACAGCCACCAGTTGCTTCAGGTTCATCTGTAAACCCGAGCAGACATTTACAGCAGTTATAGTCCCTCTTTTTATATATATATATATATAATTCTGTCCAAGAAAAATCTACAAAACATGTTTTCTGTAGCAAAATGTAGGAAAATAATGAGGAAAGGTAGCTACTTGCCCTCTCCTCTTCTTTGACTCTCCACGCTACTGAATATGTATCTGCTCATACCAGATATTGTAAAATATGTACATTTTTGTCACATCAAAACCACTGAAGCTCTAAATAAAGGCAGGCAGGTGAATTTTCTTTTTACAGAGCAGTTTTTGGATGGCAACGTAGTTGACTTCTGAAGCTGCACGTCAGCAGCCCTGAGGACTGGGATTGCCTGATTGCCTTCTCAAACAAAAGGCCACCTTGAAACGTGACAGAGAACATCAAAATGCTGCATTACAATGTGGCGGTCAGCCTGGCCAGCATTTGAACAGGAAATTCTTTTGGGATATTGAGACACCAGGTGAAATGTCTCTGACAATTCAGTACGTGCACTGAGATTGTGTTTTCAGAGTGCCAGAGTGCAGCAATATGGATTTGAGTTGCTGAGGTCCCAATATTTTTCTGATCACTTCTGCACAGTGAATGAGCTGTAACCTTGCTACAAAAAATGATGTCATTCCTTTGCTTTGGAATGCTTATCTGTTGTCTCTTTCACTTAATCTATTATCTCTCAGGCTCTCATTGTATTAAAATCTCCTCCTATTCCTTTACATCAGTACTCTCTGGCCTTGTGGCAGTGATTTCTGCCACATGCTTCGTATGTTCATTTTGATGTCGAGTCCTTCTCAGTGACAGGCTATAGAAAGAACACCAAATCATTATTTCTGAGAAGCCCTCTGCAGCTGAAAATCATCAGCGACAATTCTGCTTTTGATAAAGGCAGCATTATCATCCCAGGTACAAATTTCAATTGGTGGAAAGTTATACGCCATTGTCAGATGTGAACTAGAGAAATTTGTTTCAACTGAGTGAGTTCTGCTACACTTTTTTGTTTTCTACGTGTAAATAGACACATTGATTTTCAGATCACATGAGATCACCACAATTGTTTTTTTCTGACTTTCTCTGTAACACCAATTATAACCAGGCATGAATTAATTCCTCTTTGAATTATAGGCTATATTTCAGTTGAGAAAGCCTATTTTGATTTAAACAAAGGCAGTGATAGAGAATGCAGGATGACATTTACTAAATCATTTCAGTAGTTAATAAACCCTGCTTAGAAAAATTATAATCTCCTTTCTGTTCTGAATTCAAACAGCTCCCCAGGATGCCGCTATACCTTTGTTTTTCTAGGCTGAAGAGCCCATTACCTGGGTTTTGTTCCCAGGTTTGTGTAGGTGCAGGTCATGATGATGCCTGCCCTTTTCCCAGGCAGACTGAACAGACCTTGTATGAACAGTTTTTCATTTCACCTGCTCCAGGGAGCCCTAGCAGAACTGAGTAGCACTGTTCAAGAGAAAGTCCATTATCCATGCATAAACCACTGATGCAGTCCTAATGGCTTTTTCTTTGTGCAGCTATTGCACATACTTAAACAACGGTCAAGCTTTACAGGCCGTGTGAAGTAAATTACTCCTTGCATCCCAACCACAGCTTCTTGCTCCTTCCTACCATTTAGGCATGTCTGACACCACTAACCTATGTCCTCTCCCTAACCTATGTCAGTCACAATAATGGAGGTCATAAAACCAACCCACGAAACAACAATTAAAAAACAGCAACACAACAACACGCTGTGAAGAGTGTTAAAGGCTAACTTAGGTGATGGCAACGGAACAAGGATAGAGAGTGATGATGTGAGCAGTTTTACTGGGTCAGTTGCAATCAGTGTTTGAACTCAGCCAAAACTCCTCACAGTGTTGTGCACTGAGCACGTTTCCCTTCAACAACCCTCATTAGCCACCATTTTTTCTTTCAGTATTTATATCTGACATATTCTTTGGATTTGTTGACAACAAACCTCACCA
This sequence comes from Perdix hodgsoniae, assembly GCA_035772895.1. Taxonomy (NCBI): domain Eukaryota; kingdom Metazoa; phylum Chordata; class Aves; order Galliformes; family Phasianidae; genus Perdix; species Perdix hodgsoniae. The sequence continues at coordinate 3,020,064 of JAPSGF010000019.1, read as the reverse complement.
GGTTCTGCCCACATGCTTATGATAGAACCCATGGCTTTCATTGTGCTTTTTGGTCTCACTGGAGGAACCAAAATCATTTTGTTTCATCTTCAGATTTTTAAAATTCTTACATCCATTAATTAAGAAAAACACACACACACACACAAAAAAAACACCACACGATTCTTTGATGGTTTTAGGCCATCACCATTCTTAAGATTGATCATCTATTTTTAATATTCTTTTACAACTTTCTCCTTCAGTGAACTATTTTATAAATCCTTGTCAAATTCTTGTGGGGGTTCCCAGTGGTCCATCTGTGGGAAGTATCGAGATCTCTAACCCTCGATGCTGCCAGTCCAGGAGATGGCAGGGCTTGTTGAGAGGGCTTTAAAATAGGTATAAGTTGTGCCAAGGGATATTCAAGTTAGACATTAGGAAATACTTCTCTGAGAGAGAGGTCAGGTATTGGAATGGGCTGCCCAGGGAGGTGGTGGAGTTAACATCCCTGGGGGTGTTAAAAAAACATTTAAATGTTTTACTGAGGGACATGGTTTAGTAGGAGCTATTGGTGATAGCTAGATGTTTGGACTGGACGATCTTAGAGGTCTTTTCCAACCTTGGCGACTCTATGTTGCCTTCAGAAGTCATTTAAATCAAGATATGATGTTCATCAGTCTCCTTTCAATAAGTGGGATGGTTACTTTCTCCTTGTAACTCCTTTTTCTTTTTGGTTTCTTCAGAACTGGAGCCCTAATGTCATGGTTCAGAGCATAAGCTTTTAGAAGAGGTTATAAAGAACTCTTAGAAAGACGTGCATCATGTGTTACCATACCAGAACTGTTCATACAGTGTCTTCACCATCCTTTTGCCATCACATGAAATATAGGGAGAATTAACTGGAAAGAATGGCATCTTATTATTGTGGGGTTTTTATTAATTATTATTATTTTATCACTTACCCAACTAGGACGCAGGTCTGTCAACAGCTGTTGGCTTTGCCAAACAACTCTTGATCTCTAAGTTGGGATTTACCTGCACGCTCATCACAAGCTCTCAAACTTTGGGTCTGCTCAGGATTTCTTGCCCCAACAAAGTACAAGAGTAATACCAACATTGCCCATTTAAGTCAACAAGATGGCTTCTGGATTGTGCTTACAGATCTTAAGCCAAACATAAATGTTTTTGGAAACCTCAGGAACACAGCTGTGAGTTTAGAGCTGGAAAAGATTAGAAACTTCACCTGTTATAGGTGCTACTGCACTTCCAGTGTTTTATAAAAACAAATTAACCTTTGTTTTGACTTAGACTTTGTTATGAAATGTGATGTGACTGCTTTTGTGTCTAAATTTACTATGCTTTAAGTCAGCAATTGGTTTATGTCTGTAATTGCTAATCTTTCAGGCAACATTTATTAAAAACAAATTAAGTTATTCCAAACTCTGGTGATTTTATGATCATGTAGATCAATATAAATCACAGTTAATTAAGCTCTTTGTCACTTAGGTTTTCAATATAAACTGCACAGCAGCACTGCAATAAGTAATAACCATACCTCTTTGTTTTAGAGGGCCACAAAAATGATCCACAGAACTCCTCCAATATGAGGACAGGCTGAGAGAGCTAGGGCTGTTCAGCCTGGAGAAGGCTGCGAGGTGGCCCAATAGTAGCCTTTCAGTATATTAAGGTAGGCTATAAGAAAGAAGGGTACAGACTCTTTAACAGGGTCTGTAGTGATAGGACAAAGGGAAAGGAAAGAGGGGAGAATTAGATTATAGGTATATAAAAATAACTGTAACAATCAGGGTGGTGAGGCACTTGCATAGCTTGCCCATAGAAGTGTTGGATGCCCCAATACATGAAGACATTCAAGGTCAGACTGGACCAGGATCTGAGCAATCTGACATAGCTGTAGATGTCCCTGTTCATAGCAGGGACATTGGACCAGATGGCCTTTAAAGGTCCCTTCAACTCAAACGATTCTAGGTTCAGTGTTGGTCTGCATCCCAGTCCCTACCCAGCACTCGCTCCTTGATCCTCTCTAGGGCCCTGAATAAATACCTCATCCTGGGCTGTGTAGCTCCATTAATCATTTATGAGGCTGGACTGGCCTGTGAAGAAGTGTTTCTAGGCTGCTGAGTTCAAGCAATACTGCAATGCACAAGGTACAGTGTAATCATTCCACAGTTCCGACCGTCACTGCTTTATGTAACACATGGCTGGGAACCTCACTCCTGTTGGTTTAATGGACTTACTGGAGAAGAAACAGGCAAACACAAGCTGATAACATGAACCACATCTACGCTGGTGGTGGTGCATGCAGGGCAAGATTTCAGCATCTCACAAATGTTGTTTTACTCCTTTCCTTTTAAATGGAGAGAGAATAAACCCGAAGTTTTGTTTTCTTTCCCCTCACTTCTCTTATTTTTATTACATGTAATGTTTTTCCTTTATTATCTGTAGCACATATTCCTTTTATTTCTACTGTTAGACATTACATTTGGACTTTTTTCCTTCCTGCTTCCCACAAGCAATGGTTCATCAGGCTCAGACCGGTAACATTTGCACTCACACCCCACTCTGCATTTGAGATGGGAATTTATCTTAACAATGGTTTCTAAACAGTCAGTGGATTATTCCAATGAAAAGAAAGTAGAATAGTGGAGAGCCATCAGAAATCCAGAAACATTTCTGTTTCTGCTGTGGCCATTTCTGGAACAGAATTCCCACTAAATCATCGTGGCACTTAAATAAGTGAAAACTGCCTGATGTTTTCTCCTGAAACATTGCTGTTGAATGACACTGCCCCGAGGGACTAGAAAAATTGAGAGACACCCTGACATTAAGAGCACTTGCTGGGGATGATGGCTTTGGTAAAAAATTGCTTGATGATAGCTCAGATTGCTAGCTGCTGCTCTCTGACATTACAGTTTGTATCAATACGTAGCATACAGCATGCAATTTGTTTACATGGAAGCTTTAGAAAACAGCAACTTCTGATGCAACCTCGAGCTGATTTCAGAAGGAAAGCCCAAGAAATTATACTGTTTCAGGACCACCAGCTGTTTGCAGCCGTGGACACACTGAGATACTTTATGGGCGATCCTCTTGCTTTTCTCCTATGGACCCTGTGTCACAGGGTCACAGGGTACACAACAGCAGCCCACCTCTTTCTGTGGTATGCTGGTAATTAAAGAATACTCATAAACAGATTACAAGGCATGCTTTCTTGATATCCATTAACTCAACCACCTTTTTTCTTGCCTTGAGAAACAGGCTTCATAAAATAATAACATAATTAACTAATAAAACAATAAGCTGGGACCAGTTTGAAAAAGAGAAAGATGTTTTGAAATCCTTTATTTCAAATGTGATTTTAGCAGGTGCGAGTACCATACTTACACTGTCCAAAAAAGCTGAGAAAGATCATTAAAAAGAAAAAAAACCTAACCAGTCTTTCCTCAAATGTTACAAAAATGTCACATTTCATAGGAATGCTTTCAAAGTGGAAGATGTGTCCAGTCAGTCCTGATGCATCAGTTGCATAACATTGTGACATTTACATTCTAATGATAACTAAACTTTGATCTTTGGGAAATTATAGAGCAAATCATTTGCTGCGATTTTGCCACCTCCCTGCAGGAACTCAAGGCAGCCTGCAAACCTCACAGGGGTTATGCAAACAGAAAAAAAGAAGGTAAAATATTGGGAAAGGTGGCTATTTGTATTGTGTGTGCACAGAGAAGTTATGGGGATTAACCAGGTTGAATACTGAGGTTTGAGAGACGATAGCTGCACAAAACCAGTGCAAACATTCTCTTCCACTTAGGAGGAGATGGAGCTGAAGATGTAAAATTACATCTCTCTCTCTGCTACTAACAGTGGCTCTTGGAAAAATTGGAGGCTTAAGGAACTGATGAAATTTGGCTTTTTTTAACAAAACCCCACCACAGAAATAGCAGTCAGCAGCACCACCACACGAAGAAAAGCTTGGGAACACCCTCCTCACGGTAAATGGCATAACTCTGACTAGAGCTTAGTGCAGTATTGCCAGTGCTATCCTTAGAGCAAGGTGGAGGCTCTGGGGTCCATATACTAATGCAGGGTGTGCTCTCATTTGTCCTAACACACCTACTTCAGTGATTCATCACAAGGTGCAGAAGTATTTGCCTTGCTGGTGAAGCATTTGGATGCTGCTTCAAAGCAAATTCCCATTGTACAGTGGAGCCATTGTTCATTTTCTCTCCCATAAAGCCAAGAAGAAAACACTTTTCTTTCACAAATATTGCTCTGAAAAGCCCAGCAGTTACTCAGTTTTAAGGGATTATAGTATTTGCTCTGGAGCACTGGGAAATAGTTGCACTTAGTGCAGTAGGAAAGAGAAATCATACCTGGGCTGGCACCCAGTGGCTTAGTGGCTGATTCTGGTGGGCAAACCCTGTGGCTCAAGGCTTTGTTAGTGAGCAGGCTCCATACAAGAGGGGACAGTAGGGTAAGGTAACAGCTGGAGCACAATAACATATAGTCAAGGACATTTTTTGGCCATGGAAATTATCTGCACCATAACTAGTGCGGGCATCGTTGTGCTTCTCTGATCTGAAGAAGCTTTCGGGTAAATTAAGGTCTCCCAAAGGCAAAGACCTTCTGCTCCAAAAGAGATTTCACCAACAGTCCTTCAAAGTGCCATGTGGGACAGAAGCAACTAACTTCCATGGATTCAAATCTGAGCAGCATTTAATAAAGTCAGCTATTCCCTGGAAGTTTCAGGGAAGCATCTTACTGGTGCCAGGGCACTTGAGATAGATAGTCTCTGGTATAGTTTTTCAGGCCCAGATTATCAAGTGATATATATGGTGTGTATTCCAGTAATTCAATAATAATATTCATGTGCATCTTTCCAATGGTACCGATGTGGAGAAAAATATTTGCAGTGAAGGAAACATGGTTTTTACTGGTAGAATTTTGTCATAAGCTATTCAAACAGTAATTCTACACAATAATACAATATTACAATACATAAAAGAATGCAAATCTCAGGTCTGAAACTGATACATGCTTCTTGTGATTGGCCTGGAGTTCTTGATAGAAGATAGTGTTTTTATACAAAGGCAAATTTCCATAAGACTAAATACAAACTGTATAAATTATTGTTGGCTTGCTTTATTTAAATAACATTCAATTAGTGTTTTATATTTAATTACAATAAATAGCAATTCATTATTTCAGATAGGTTTAAAGCCTCATAGGCATCTGTCTCCAGAGCAAATACCCTTCTTTTGTGCACAAAACTGCTTTCAGCTTCTCAACCTTTTGTAGCGCAGGAAAAAGAATGAAAACATATACAGAAAGGCAGATACACCAGAACATTTTGTCTATTCATTTTGTGCTGGATAGTCAACATGACAAGAAAAATTAAACTGGGATTTAGAGACACTTTTTTTACCTTGTAGAATGAAGAGCTTTCAGGATTTTACTTTAATTACCTTCTTGTTCAGTTTTTCCTTTGTTGTCTAAAATCATCAACGAGACTTTTGTCTTCTACTTTCTATTGCTATAAATCTCTTGAGCAAAATTGCTGCCTTCATGTAAGAGCAGAATAGAACTGGAGACAAAAGCACAGAAATGTTGAGGCAACAGATCCCATTAAGAAGAGAGTGGGAGAGAAAGAGAAAGAAAGTACATCTGGCTGAAGAAACATTTCTAAATATTTCCATTTCTTTCTCCCACAGAAACTTCCTGACCTCTTCCAGGAAGGCTTCCCAGATCTGCTGTGAAGATAGTAGGCTGGAAGATGCAGGGAGAGGCTATGGGTCACTGCTCCACTCCCTTGCTGAACTGTGACACAGGATGATGCCACAGCTCTGGCCTCTTCCCATTCCCTTACCCACTTCCCACTCCTATCCCTAACGAAACTTTTGAGCTCTCCTCAAGAAAAGACCTACAGGAAGAAGGACACTGGGAAGATCTGCTACCAGATTGCTGGAAAACACTGCTGGAATTGCTGGGATAAATCTCTCACTGCAGAAATGCTGTGGCAGACTTCTGAACCTGCTTGAAAAGCTTTGCAGAGAACCCAGACCCGTGCTGTGAAAAGATTCAGTTTTTAAGAGACAGGATTTCTCATCTGGTCAAAGGTCTTCATAGAAAACCTCTGATCAGTTGTGGAAAAGAAAATACTCACTAAGAGAAATTGTAAGTTAGTCAACACCTAACAAAGATATGTGGAAAAGAAATGCAAGGTGAGGTCTTTTTAATCTCCCAGTTATGTTTTTAGATTGTGTTTCTAATAAGGGGTAGGGGAGCAAGATCTGTGAAGTTTCTCTGGTATGTAAAAACCCCAAGAATCTGACACACCTTGACAATTTTTAATATGAATGCAAATAGCATTCCTCTGGTCCATGTTGTTCATTTTCTAAGTTTTTAATGGGTTTGGCCTCTGGGTCCTTTATTCTGGAACAACTCTAGTGCAGAGAAAATAGGCTTTCCTCCAGTTCCACTGAGCTCCAGGAGATTATTTTCACCTGCTACAGCAGCCCCTGCCATGCCTGTGAGCAACCCTAGCTGATGCTCTGCACTCAGTGGCATGCACCCAACAGCAGGCACAGCTCTCAGGCATTATTATACTCACCCACTGTGTTTGCCTAGGAAGAGATTTTTATCTGGAATGCCATTGATTTAAGTTCAAACAGTAAATGTGACAGACAGTTTTATACTTGTAAAGTAATTTATTGTCTCTGTGCTTTATGTGGGAAGAGCCATTGGGTCTGGGCTCTGAGCCACCTGATGTAGCTGTAAGTGTCCCTGCTCACTGCATGTGAGTTAAACCTCATGAACTTTAAGCTCTCCTTCCTATTCAAATGATTCTATGATTCTGTGTTTTTACTTGTTGGTTCTATGGTTGTTGGTTGGTTGTACATTGGTTACACTGAGTATGGCTGTACTAATCTGCTGAGGTACTGAGAAGATGGTAGGACTGCATCCATGCACAGAAGATTTAGTAGGGTCCTGTCAGTTTCTATATAATGTCTAAGAGAATTTCTGTTGGTAGAACTTGAATTGGGGCTTTAAAAGTGTTGGACCATAGTGTTTCTCTGCAAGGTCAGAAGAGCAGGTCTCACACTTCAAGGTGTAAGTAGGCCTTTCAGCTTCCTCTGCTTACTAGCTGTCTGTCTCTGGCTGGCAGAAATGCATTACAGAACACTTTTGCCTAGGGAAAAAAAAAAAAAAGCCTCTGTAAAAGACAAGATTTAAACAGGCCAATTCTTATCAGAGGGCTGCAATTGAATTTCGAGGTGAAATTTAATAGCAGCTGCCTTAGCCCAATATATGGCTTCTAAAGTGAAAGTCAGCCAGACAAATATCTACTCATTTCTCTGTCTATCTGGTATTTATTCTATTTTATGGCCCAATCAAGAGAGGAAACCATAAATACAAAGATGTCTGTGAGCTACCTTTTCAGAGAAATCTGGTGCAGGCTGAGTGCTGCCTCTCCATTAAGGCCAGCAACCTTTAGAACTGTTAGTTTTCTCTCCTCCTACATATACCTTACAAGAGACCCCAGACGTGAGAAAAGGGAGAAGGGCTGCCATGACTGGACCTTGGCCAGCCCAGCTGAGTGTTGATGTGTGTGAAACCTCAACTGTCTGGGGACAGGCTGGTGGGGATGCCACTGGCACCGTGGCCTGCTGTCATTCTACATGAGGCAATAACCAGGAAAGAGGAAAACGGGGAGCCACACCTGTTCAGATAGGCCTAGGATCTGAGCTGGGCCTAAGGTTGGTTCTTTCATGGCCCCGCCTTGACAGAACAGCAGATGAATCTCAGTCAGAGAAAAATGAATATAAGAATGCTTGATAGGAGTGTATCAGAGAGTGGAAAATGTAAAGTCAAACACTGTAGATGTGAATGCAATTTAGGGAGGCCTATCATCCACAGACCTACTGGTATTTACCAGCAGTAAGTTTTGAGGGTTAAGCTGTACTTGTGTGGGCACCAGTTGGCAGCCCTGTCACGCAACAAATGTCACAGAGGACTTCTGGCCCAGGATTTCTGGCCCAGCAGATGAAGCACTGGTGCAGGCAGCTGGGAACCCCTTGTGAAAAACTGGAGCAAGTTGTTTTCATTCTGTCTTCAGAAAGGTGGTGAAGAGTTACTGGATTGCTAAGCCACTTCCAAGGAGGAACAACCACTTCTGAAGCAAAAACAGTGAACCAGAAAAGCTATGCAGAGATCTGAAAGGCTTTGTCTCACTTGTGTATTATATCACATCTTCCCTGTAAATATGTGATGCTGTAATGGTAGCTCTGGTACCACTGTTACGTTAATCATGCACCAATAAGTCCCTCAGTGTGCTGTGTGCTCAGGTAAATTGTGCTGATTAGCCCTTCAAGAGGGACTAATGAAAACCACATTAACAGTGTTTAACAAAAAGGTAAATACGGAAATCTTTTGGAAGTGGGCAAATATTTACCATCAGCCATGTGCTTCTGTGAACAAACCTTCTTAGAGCAGCTGCTGATGCTGCTGTCTACAAAAAGCCAAATACAGGTGAGGAGTAAAGCTTGATGCTGATAAAATAGATAATGTCTGTATTTTGTTTTGCCACTGATGAACCTGCAGTAATTAAACTTCAGGATTAACTTAAGAGAACAAAGTCATTAAGACCAAATGATTTGGTAAAGCCAGATAACTTCTAATTCAAAGGCACTGGTCAGGTATTTCCTTCATTAATATTGCAACTGTAATGCCTTCATCTACTAAAAAGAAAAGTAGTAGGTTGAAGAGATTGAATGAACATGATTGTCTAGAATACATTTATATTGGTATTCACTATAATAGCCTTTGCAAGATTAAGAGAGGATTGGTAATCTGCTTGCATTCACTAATATTGTGATAAGAGCAAGCAACATTACTTCCTTTGAAAACTTATGCAGTGCTTTTTCTTTCAGAATAACTGCAAGATAATTCTGCAAGGAGTTTTAGAGTAGTTTCATGATGGAAGTTACTGAGGAGTGGTACACTCGCACCTGGAGATAGTTCTCCTTAGGACTACATGGCTATATTCCACAGACAACTTGCCAATACGAAGGAATAATTTGTCAGAAATGCATGGAAGCACCAGCCTAGAATGATGTACAAGCAACTTTAAAAAGTAAATGCATTTTATAACACAGCCTTTTACAAGATGTAAATGTCCAGACTTTAATTTAAAAATATATAGTTTATTATCAGTAATAGTGGTGTCTGATGTTTCTTGAGAGTACTATAGCACTAACTTCTTTTTTTCTATGAGATGTTTTTTTTTGAAATTGATTACAACATCTGTTGACCTGCATAATGGCAACTTCATTTTTTAAGCTGCTCTTTTCCAAGGTCGGAAGAATATCTCCTTTCCCCATCTCCACTGTTGCACTGCTGGCATGGAGCATCAGTGATGGGTAGCTTTTCTCATTTCCCTCAGACATGAATCCCAGTCATTACCAAATGCAGCAGTCCTGATTGGAGGATGGAGGGGTGGGATAGGAAGCTTGTTTGATCCACCATAGCAAATCCTCTGTTTAAGCTGGGAATCTTCCAAATTCCCATCATCTGTGTCTCAATACCACTCCTGTATACTCTCAGATGAAGGAAAACATACCGCATCTTTACATGTCTAGCTAAGAAAAATCAGTTAAGTCACCGGAGAGATAAAGTTGTTGATGTAGATTGCAATTTTGCCTTGTAATTTGAATATTGGACTCAGAAAAGAGGATTCAAAACAGCAGTTTTTTATGCGCTATCTTGGGATGCTGTAGGAGGGCAGCAGAAACCAAACAGCTGGAGAATGTGGGTTTTCTCTTTACTTGAAAATCCCTTTATTGAAGAGGGAGGAAAATCTGCGTATCTGATGAGAAGTATGCTTGTGTCTAATCTTGAAATAAATGAAAAACAATCCATTGCTTTGGTAAAAGTTTTCTTCTGTACCTCTGCCAAGGTCACTGAATGCATTAATCCAGGGAGAGAACAGACCTTGAAAGGGAGCAGTTCTGCTGTTCCACCATAGCAGCTCTCACAGGACTCAAAGGAGTGAGAGAGTTTTCTTGTAATTACCAAAGCATTAAGTAAAACTAAAAATGTTTTCAAATACTTGGCAGTTCAAGGTCTCACCAACCTAGAAGGGGTCTGGCAGTACCTGAGAGATTATTGCAGACAATGAGTCAGCATGCCTGTGCTCATTTCCCAAGATCCCAGGTCACCTAATTTCAGAGATCCCACTGTGAGCTTTCTGTGTTGCAGTCTTTCTACAACTGGGCTTGTTGTCAAGCTGTTTCAATTCAGGTCAGTCTGTTCTCTATTTTTCTCAATTTCTGCCTTAGAGAGAGGTGCCATTGAACAATTCAGAGTGCATGCATGGGTTAAGTACTTCAAACGTACTCCTTTTTCCAGCCAGTACCCTTCACCTGAAACAACCCATACTATTTCAGAAGTTTTGTTGGCATATATAAACAGTGGGGTTTCAAAACATAAAAGCTTTGCTAAAAAATAGTTCTGTTCCTATAGGCAACTGCCTGAATGCCTGCCAGCACATCTGCCTACCTGCCATAGTCCTCCAAACACCAGACAGACATTTGGAGATGAAAGCTGTGGTCTCAAAGCAGTGTCCTAGGTCTATGGTGGGCAGCATGAGGACCCTGAGTACTTCAGTCACTTATCCATGGGCTACTTGGAAGTCCTGGTATTGCTGCACTGGTGAGGCTCTCAGGTTGACTGGCTGTGGAGAAACTGAAGGTAATTCAGACTGAGCTCATTCGATCAATGAAGAGGAGGCCAAGGGACAATCTAATAGCAGCCTACTTCCTCTTGGAAGGCACTTACAAAGACAGTGTAGTCAAATTTTTGGTAGTGACCATATGACAGCAGGAAATGGCCACAGACTCTGGTTTGGGAGGTAGAGAATGGACATTAGGAAAGAAGACCTTACTAGGGTGATAGTGCAATACCAAAGCATGTTATCCAGCATGGTTATAGAAACTCCATCCTTGGAGGTTTTTGATATTTGACTTGGCAAAGCCATGGATAACTTAATTTTGTGTTGGTGACAATCCTGCTTTTAGTAGGAGGTTGAATACCTCCAAAGGTGTCTTCTCACCAACGCTTCCATGATTCTGGGGTGATCTGAAAGCTTGTAGGAGTCCCAGTCTACAGACAAAAAGCATCACAGGCGCAAACAACTTATTATTTTCCAGAAAAATATGAACAACTCTAACTTCTTCTCCCAGGACAGCCATGTTATTCGCTCCTTCCTTAAGCTGCACACTTACTGACTTTCCTCTCTTTGAAAATTTATGAGGTTTGTTTTGGCTTGCAACAGAAAGCATTTGACATATGCAGGCTTTCTGCAGGATGGTATGAAGGGTGTTGGTCAGCTTCAGTAAATCACTGTGACAGCCAGGCAAGCAGTGAAGACATGCAGGTAGGGAGCAGGAGCACTGTGATTGCCAACACAAACCCTGCTGTTTGCGGCTTCACTGTTTCAGCAGACAGGCAGCATTTTTAGGCTTTTCTCCTTTCAGTCATTTCAGATGCTCAGGGTGGAATTGCTCTTGCCTTCCTTGTTCTAGGAGGGAAGTTGGAGAACCAGTCTTGCAATTCTCTCCTTTTTTTGCTGCAGAATCACATAAGGTTATCCTCCAAGAATCAAGAGGTTAAGAGTATTTGCAACAGTCTCTGCCAGAAAGCCTTGCTGCTGCCTGCACTTTACTTCAAACAAATTAAAGGCTTGCCTTTGATTTTTTACTTTTTTTTTTTTAACCACTCAGCAGCAGCAGCAGCACAATTCGAGCATGTAAAACAGCTCCACTGAGCACACCAGCTGAGTCACTGCTTTTTACCACAAACCCCTCACAGCAAAAGCTGGAGAAATCAATAACACCGTGCAGTTTAGTAAAACTGCTGAAGCTGTTCAGGGCTCTTACACAGAAACACGCCAAGCGTTCATAGTGGGAAAAGCAGCTCACTTCATTAACGCTTGAAAAAAGCCTTTAAGCTTAATCTGCCAGATGCACCGAGGTGCAGTCTCTGCGATGAGGGGACAGGCGAAGAAAGATAGGAAGCAAGTGGATGTGCTGGTGCCACAAAGGGGAAAAGATCAGCTTTCGGTATTTTCACTGAGTATTGGAAAGCTGTTCATTGCAGCATGTGTTGCATCGTGACTCTGAACACACAGCCTGCTTAAGTACACAAATCCTATACAGAGGTAAAAGAGTTGTTCTTACACTGTAATGCTTAGTGGCCAAAAGGCTAGAGTACCCAGCTCCTTGCAACTCATGCCATAAAGACTGCTATTTCCATGAGATCGTACTTCATTGTCCTTTATAGAAGGGATAATAGTGTGCCTTAGACACTGTGCATTTTGGAGCCCAAGATATTCTCACCACATATGCAAAGACAACAGTCTTACAGACCACTCAGCCTATAACACTGCTAGCAGGTAGAGTCAAGACTTGGGATCCCAAAGTAGCAGGCTATAGCTGTCTGCAGAGCAACCTAAAGCACTGAGTATCCTTCCAAGTGGCCGCTGGAAGGCATCATGGCACCCTAATGCTGCTTATCTGTCTTCCTTTACTATTCAGATCACGGTTTAGCTTTTAATATCTGAGGAACATATGCAGCACATCCCATATCACAGTACAGGCCATAGTAGCACTGGTTTTGCTAGGGATGTGGTGACCTTTTAGATTTGACATGTTTGTGTTAAAAGAAAATCGTTCTATTTGCTTTATATGACATACAGACATCCTAAAATGATTCAGTTTCCCTACTGATTCATGGTATCAATTCAGTGATCTGCAAGACATGACACTTCTCAGCTGTTAAGAATGAAGCTGTAAATGGTAAAGGATAGCCCGATGGTACGATAAAGAGCCAAATAAAGTAGAAACACCCCCAAACCCTCCTCATAGGCATCTAGATCTGAATAACTTTGCTTACTACCTGTTACTGATAACTTTATTATTTCCTCTCGAATAACTGTGTTACAAGAATCCCAAAATTTGGGGTAAGACCAAGATGAATGCAGCAAGGAAGAAGGAGTGCAGGCATTCTGGCTTATACATACGTATTTCTTTAAGAAAGATTTATCTTACTGCCTTTGTCTTTGGCGGCTAAAATAGCAAACAGAAAACAAAAACACATCTGTAGTTAGTGATAACATTCTCTTCTGTTTAGAGAGAAACAAAGAAAAAAACTCCCTATGCAGGAGAGACAGGTGCACCAAAGAAAATTCCCAGCCTCTCTCCCTCTAGCCAGAGGGAGCATCAGGCGCATCATCTCCAAGTTCTCCAAGATGAAATTCTGCCCAAAGCAGAAAATACTTTTAAAGAAAGATTTTAGACTTGCTTCCTGCAAATAATGGAGCAACTTGCAGGCACTGAGATGGGTTGCCTTCAGCAGCTCTGTCACCATGCTCACACCACAAGACCCAGCCAAGAAACTTCCATGAGGCCACCATACCCACACAGAATGTTGTCCCTTGAGAGGGTGCACTGCATCCAATTTCTTCATGCTAAAACCATCTTACAGATAAGAAAAGCAAACTCACACATACAAAGGAGGTGGGTTTTCCTATTTTTTTTTTGTTGTTTGTTTTAATGTATGGGCAAGATAGCTGATGGCCCAGGAGGCTTTCCAAGTGACTCAAATAGATGTTTTTTCAGATCCACATTTGTGAGGATTGACTGAACAAAATTTCTTCTCTATTATTGTGCATTTGCCTGTGAAGGACCATCTTCTGAAAGGTTCCACACCTCTCTCCAAACTTCTCTGTTGTACACCTGGAAATGCTTAGTGCATACCTTTTGGAAGCTCAGTGCCATCTGTAACTGATACACAAGTACCAAAGGGTTGTGATAAGGTTCTAGATCCATTTTGACAGTCACTCTTGACTGGTATGGTATCAAGATTGGCTGCAGACTTAAGAGATACCACAAGTGAGTAAGATATAATGCACAGCACAGGATACCAGTGAAACGAGCACAATTATTTTGAAGGCACCCTCATCAGCCACCTAGTGCACAGGAGCAATGCTTCAGTGAACTCCCTCAACTCTACCTTCCTACTGCCAGAACATCCAGGATTTGGAATCGTGATTTTCACTAGCTTGCTTAGCAAAGACCAGATCACAGTCATGTGCACCATGGTGAGTATAAGGATCAAAAGTTTCTGACTGAACAGTGGAGATGTCCTTGAATAGAGAGGGACTGCAGCACTGGTTGCGGCCAAAAGCAGAACATGGATGTTATTTGCATGTTTGTCCTGGCTAATTCTTTCAATAAATAAGATTTTTCAGCTCTTAACCCACACTTTTTTTTTTTTTTTAATGTATTCATAGAATATTATCTACTGAATTTTGTTTTACAGTGAATCTGATCTTCTGGTGCAGAGGTTCATCATCAATGGCCTTCCTCTCAGATGAGATTGGTCCTGGTGAAAGGGTGGAGTGGAAGAGGAAATGACTCTGTGTAACCAATGTAGGACTTCTCTGCTACACCTGTTCAGAATGTGCACTCTTTCCAGCTATGCAGGTCCTCTGCTAACAACTAAACCAATGAACCCATTTGCCACAGACCAAGTAATCCCTCTCATGAAACAATGATTTCAGCCTGTATCAAAATAATGCAGTTCAGAAACTTGGTAGGAAATGTTGCAGTTCAATGATCAGACTCTAAACTGTTCTGTAATCAGGTGGAACATCACTGAAGTCATAGATGGTATTCTGTATGTGTCAAATACATGAAAACATCTACTACAAAAATTAGGCTCCCTGAGCTGCATCTCTACCACTGAAATGAGAATGTGACCATAGATTTATCTAACAGTGCTGGATTGTTACTTGGAAATAAAACTGTAAAGGACTGATTTGCCTGAACAGAACTGAATCGAAACTGTGTTGGGAAAAGATAATTCCAATAAAATCAAAAAGAGCTCTTTTTTTTTGGTGTTGTTGTTCATCAGTGAAATTAATTTTCCTTTCAGATTGTCTGAAATATTACATTCAAATAAAAAGATTTACATATTGAGGAACAATTTAAACTTTTTGTGAATAGAATATTCACTAAGCCAAACATCGTCTTTGCAATAGTCACTTCGAAATGAAGGGTACAGAACTGCTCTTAGGAGCAGTTAAATTAAATGTGCTTGTGACAAGTATTTCTACAGGTCAGTGTCTCATTAGAGAAGAAAACAACCAAACAATAATAACACAAAACTACTCCACCAAAGAGCAGAGACTTGGAGTCTTACTATCAGCTATTTTCCCATAAAATTACCTAAAAAACAGAAAAATTCTGAAAAGTGAAAATGTATTCATTATGAAATGATTTTACATTAACTCGATAAACAATAAAAAAATGGTATGAAGATTTTCTGCCCTTTGAGGGATGCAATTTTATTGAGTTTAAAATGATAATAAACCATTGAGAGCCTACTGAGCTAGGTAATGAATGTAACACAGCAATTTAAGAGTTCATTTCTGAGGCTCTATAATAGTTTTCCGAGTTTTGGTATCTTAGTAGGGTTTTTATGCTTGTGCAATTGCAGTAATTGAAGTAGATTATAAAAATGATTCTCATGCAGACCTTTCCGGCAGGAAAAAAAGAGATGGAATCTGAATGATATTTCACCTGGGAAAATACAGAAATCCAATTTTCATATAACATAATGGCTAGAAGGCCTCTGCCTGCAATCTCATTATTGTAGTGAATATGCACAAAATTTAGATTAAATCTGATACGCTCTCCTAATTCTCTTCCCATAACCAGCATGGGTAGTGTAGAGCGAGGTACATCTGACATGTCTGAGAGGAGAGATGGATTTGACGGACTTTTATCACCACAGATTCACCAGCAACACATTGTATTAATGTTTTCTTGTAGCAGTATTTGCCAGAACTCACTTGACAGGAGATGTGCTGTTGTCCACACATCATCCAAGCTGTAGCCAGATGTAGCCTGGTCTTTACAAGGGGAATATACCATGGGAATGCATAGAGATGCATAGGCACTTGCATTCTCAATGGTGAAGAAAGTGCGGAATATTTTATGTCCATGCTAAAGACAGGAATTAAAATAATTATAATGCAGGGGCCTAAAGAGCCCTAACAGCAAATCTGTGTGGATGAAAAGATGGCATCAGCAGGCTAGAGGAGGATAACACAGCTCTGCTTACATGCAACAGAGGTATTTCATAGAATGGCCTGGGTTGAAAAGGACCACAATGATGATCTAGTTTCAACCCCCCTGCTATGTACAGGGTCGCCAACCACCAGACCAGGCTGCCCAGAGCCACATCCAGCCTGGCCCTGAATGCATCCAGGGATGGGGCATCCACAACTTCCTTGGGCAACCCGTTCCAGTTTTCTAGGACCTGGTTTTCTCAGTCCAAAGATTGACTTAAGCAAGATGGCAACACCAGAGGCAGAAGGTGCATCTCTTGTTTCTAGCTCTGGCTGGAGATGTTGGATTTGGAAGAAAATGAGTAATCAGAGACTGAGAGAGTGCATTTGTCGAGATGAGAAAAAAAATTGATTTTGGCAGAGCTTGTTGAGATACTGTCTCAAGCATGATGATGTGCAGTGAGAAAAGGCAGACTTAGCATCCTCACAGACACGAGAGGTGAGAATTACATGGAAAACTGGAATGCGATGGAAAAGAAGACTTAAAACAGTGTAAGAGCTTGAGGAAAAAGAAGCATTGAACTCGTGAAAGGTAGCCAGAATAATTAAGCCAGAAGAGTGGAAAGTGAGACTTGTACTTTGGTATTATCAACCACCTATAACAAAAAGGAAGAGCAAGCCAGAAAGACCAGAATGCTGCACAAAAAGCTGCAGGGGAATGGGAGGGAAAGGTGAAAAATTAAAAAAGCCCACATTTTTAACTTGTAAATTTGGTTAGAGGCTTGCAGCCTTTCTGATTTTCAGCTGTGCTGGACAGGGAATAATACACTGACATGCCTTGGAAATGCATAGCGGCGTTAATGAGAAAAGTCTGTGTGATCTCAAGTACTGTGTCCTATAAACATGCATCAGCCACATTCCCAGGCCAGCGTCTTGGCAGTCCCTGAAACCGCACACAGAAAACACATAAAACCCAGAGAGGTTTCAGTGATGTGTAAACATTCACCACATTTCATTCTGTAAATAAAAATCACGTTTTCTGAGCAACAGTGACCTCTGCAACTGAGGAGCCAAGTCTGCTGATACACTCACGCACATATGCACAAAGCAACCTTGGCTGTATGTGCATTTCTCCCCAGGATAACAGGCTCTCCTGGCCCCACAGCGCATCAGGCACTTCGCAGAAAGGGAGCGGCCATCTGCACGCTCCTGATTCTCATCACGATAATAAGCCCATTTTTCAGAACATACTTTGCATGTGAATGCACGTGCCTAGCATTTATATCAGCAGCATACGTGGCATTGTTTGAGCAGTGAGCTCATTAGCAGGCCGATGCAATGTGCCACCCTGAGCAGGAGGGAGCACACAGAGCAAAACCCAAACCCTAACCCTAACCTGGTGGAGGGCAGGGCAGGAGCTGGCAAACAAAAGCACTGTATCAAGCACCAGGGAGAGACAGACTTTGTATTTGGTATGTATTTTGATTGCCAATAATTAAAAGTTGTAATAAACTCACATGGCAAGTCATACAAAGAACAGGTGTGATGTAACACGTGGCTTTCAGCAGAGCTCTGGGGAGCAACCTGCAGCTGACTCGAGGCATTGGCTGCAAGCACAGAGCCTGGCCTAGGCTTGGTTGTATCTAAAAATCGGATCAAGAGAAGAACAGGAAAGAAGACAGCTGAATTCCTGAAACAGCACTGACATTTACAAGTCAGTGGGAGAGGCACTATAATTAAATGTAACTACTGTTATAGAATGATTATTAAAATATCCAAGAGAACTGACTGCATCCATCATATTAGCATTTGTGATGGAAAATCATGAAGGACCAGTATGACTTTTGCTAAGCAGACTGAAGCTGTTGTTAGTCGAGGCAGAGAAGAGAGAAAGGAAAGTCTGAATCATGGAGAGGAAATAAGTGCAGAGCCTTGGATCCCCAGCAGTTTTGTAGAAAAAGCAACAAAATCAGCAGTCGGCTGAAGTGTGTGAGTTAATACCTACTCCTGGTCCAAGGAAAGCAAATAATACCCATCAGTGAAAAGCTTGGACTGGTTGAACTCCATGAACGATCTCCTTAGCATTATGTGGCTCTTATTTGCACTAGAAAGACTGTTATCTGGAGAACCCTAGTCTGTGCCTACATCAGAATAAAAACCATAGCCTAAAGGAGACTGAATTCTTGCAGAGACTTGTTCTGTTTTGAGGGTCCTCAGCAGGGGGCTGAGGGTGATCTAAGTGCTTAGATGCATACACAAACCACCACAGAAGCAGAAAAGTGCCAGGATTGCTGTTGGCTTCTGGAGCAGTGGGTTGCTTTTGCTGGGGAAGCCTGGCTGGGTTTTGTCTGCTTTGAATTAGATATGAGAAGGAAAAATAAAATAATAAAATAAAATAAAATAATAAAATAAAATAAAATAAAATAAAGACTTCAAATCAATGATCTATCCCAATGATCTGCCCACTATCCTAGGTAGATCTGTGGGCAGTCATGAAAACTGTTTCTGCCCCTGCACTTCTGCCTCACTACAAGACATGATTAAAGTCTCTGCTGCAGCCAAGAAATCCAATTCAGCTGCATCTGAAACATTAAAACAAAAGAATCGTGTAAATCTTTTCCTCCCCATACCTGTAACTCCCAGTTTTTCAGGATATCTCTTGTTAACAGGCAGCAACTTTTGATGGCTTTGTTTTTCACAAGAGCGTCTTTCCCTGGATGAACCCTTTTCTTTCCATTTACATTGAGGTCTGGATGTGTTTGTTCTCCACACTGTTCTCAAGAGCCTCCAGCCCACTGCCATTGCAGTCTCCCTACTGAAGCATCTGGATTATGTGTGATTCATACTCATCTCAGGCTCCACAAACCTCCTAACCCAGTGCTTTCTGCCCTCCCTGGCAGAGCCCCACCTGCTTCAAATACAGCAGTTCTAACTGGTCTCAGAGCTAAATATACAGGATCTAGAGCAGAAGTGGCAAACACACAGGTGAAATCCATCACCTCCTGGCCACTCTTTAGTGGATCTAGGAAACCAAACCAGTACAAACTCTATAAGGATAATCAAGACAAGTCCACTTCTGCTACAAGCTACCATGCTGTATAGAATAATACAAGACGGAACAATATATGTCATACAGTATACCACATAAATCATAGAATCCACTGGATATGTCATGCTGAGAACAAAACTAATAGAAGAAAAATAAACCTATATTTCAGTGCACATGTACATGGCAAGGGGACAGAAACAGAGGAACAGCATTGCCAGATAATGGTAATGGAATTCCAGTGCTTGCCTTGTGAAGATGCAATCTTGAAATTACAGGAAAGTAAGAATAAGGCAACATGAAAAAACATGGGTGATTATAAACTTAGCAGAGGTAAAACCAGTAGTGGAAGAGATGGCAATCAAAACACAAGAAGGAATTAACAAAAAATCAGTCAGAACACTGACTCAGCTAAACCTGAACTGATAGCTACCTGGCACCTGAGCATAACGTCATGAGCATAAGGTTGGCGTTGGCCAGTTTCTGCTCACTTGCATGTATACATAAACTCACACAGAAGGAAGCTTTCTTTTTTATATTTCATTTTTCTGCACGTAGATTTTCTGTATGATGATAGCAACAAACCGAGGCTGTAATTCCAGCTCACAGGCAATCATCACAGTTGCTTGGTGAAATTTATGCACCTCTCTATACACACCGAAGTTGTCTTGCAATTGCACAGCTTATAGATCACCTCCCAGTTTCAAGCTGCCTTTGGAAATGTTGAAACTCGTGAAGTCTGATCGAGTTTGGTATTGTTATTATCTGTGCTCTATGGTTGGTGTATCACAGTTGCACTGAATGTAAGTGCAATCTGGAAGTGAAAATGCACCATATAATCTAGTCATCTTATATCCCACTGTGACTTATTTATTTTTTCCTTACTTCAGTTGTGAAATCTTTCAGTTTCATGTTTAGCTCTTTTTCCATAACATTTAATCAAATTTTATTTTATTTATCAATTTGTAAGTCTCATATGGGTGTCGTTGAAACTGAAACTAATTAAGAAACATCTGCAGACAACAGAATGCTGTCAAGTGTGAACAATAAAATTTCTTCCAAGGGAAGAGAGAGAGCACAGCACACTCTCAACAAGTCCGAGAAAGCTTCATCCAAACAAAAAGCCCCGTTTGTGTCTCCACTGTTGATTCCATCATCTTGCAACCTGGCTCTGAAGAGCACTGTGAACCAAAGCAGATCTGACCCAGCCTTTGCAATCAACCATGCTAATTAAGTTCAACCCACTGACAGCCTGGCTAAAATACACTGTACTTCAACATTATAGGATGATGAAGCAATGATTGCCTGCTTATGAAGAAGATATTTTAAACTGTTTTTTTTTTTTTTTTAATTCTCAGTATCTCACCAGAGAGCCTCATAAAGGTTATATGGAGACATTTTCCCTATCTCTAACCTAATTTCATTTCTTTTATGTTTCATTTCAAATCACTGGGATTCTCATGTTTCTTTATGGGACCATTACAATACTCCCATAAGGTTTTATTACCTTAATGTACTGGTATGTATTCTCAATCCTAACCCTCATTTACTATGTATTTTTAAATAATTGATATGTAGTATAGGCAAGGATGTGGGGCAGGAGAGAAATCAGGCATCAGGAAGGTCTCTGAGGAAAACATACACGCTGTCACCATTTCTGTCCTGCTCAGAGTGGGCAAAGATGAGTTACACCTAAAGAAATGGATAGCACCAAGTTGGCAGCTTAACACAGTTTTGTCAACTGGAATGGGAAAACAAACGTGAGATGAGGCTTAAAAATCAAGTTTGTTCATGCAATTAAGAAAAAGAGGATCCAAATTTCAAACCCAAATTCATCAGTGCTGTAGATGAAGGGATAGAGTCCTCCCTCAGCAAGTTTGCTGATGATACAAAAATGAGAGGAATGGCTGACTCTCCAGAAGGCTGTACTGCCATTCAGAGAGACCTAGACAGGCTGGAGAGTTGGGCAGAGAGGAACCTTATGAGGTTCAGCAAGAGCAAGTGTAGAGTCCTACACCTGGAGAGGAATAATCACAGGAATCAGGTTAGGGGCAGACCTGCTGGAGAGGAGCTCTAGAACCTACAGTGCTGGCCTGCCTGAAGAGTGCTGAACAGTGTCTGTAGCTTCACAGCTAACCCTCCTTTTTCCTGAGCAGAGGTGGGAAAACTTCATTTTCCAAATACATTTCCTTTTTCTTTATCATGAACAGCAGATATGCCCTCCAAAGGCTTCTTTTCCTTCAGATGGTGGGTACCTGGGCTCTTGATCCCAACGTATGGCCACAAAAGGAATCATTAATTGCAGTAGAAAACACCAACAATAGTAGCAATTTCAGATAATGGCAGATGTAGC
Organism: Perdix hodgsoniae; assembly: GCA_035772895.1. Taxonomy (NCBI): domain Eukaryota; kingdom Metazoa; phylum Chordata; class Aves; order Galliformes; family Phasianidae; genus Perdix; species Perdix hodgsoniae. Next base: position 2,998,536 of record JAPSGF010000019.1, on the reverse strand, counting down.
AAAACAGCTATCGTAGATGATGCAACTACTTGGCATTGGTATCTCATATACCTTGTCGCACTTCCCAAGAGGAAAACAGCCTTTACCACATGCTGATTTCCAAGGACCTGATCAGTGTGAGGCAGAAAGCCTTGTTTTAGGAGCCTAAATTTTCAGGAGCACAAAACTCATCACTGAGACATTTGATTATTTTTCAGAGAAAGAAAATTCAAATCAGTCCGGTAAGAACTGTTTGCATAGCAAATTTTTCATGTGAGGGCATCTAGAAATTACAAAATCTTCACAATGCCATCAAGAAATGAATTAAATGATGCTATGAACCAAGTAAATGCTAATGGATAAGATTAATAACACAGTCCACTTGTTAACTATTTTTCTGTCCTCCCTCTTGCTTTTTGCCTTGCAGCTATGGGAAATGCCCATGCATAAGCATTCATTTTAGTTAAAAATGTCTTCCTTTTCTGTTCTGACATATCTCCTTGTGTATCTTCTGTTGCAATCTTGCCATCTCTGCAAGATCTTTAAAGAAGTTTCTAATTCTATCTTGAGCTGTGAAGTTTTTGAAGATTCTCTGTTTGAAAAAGGCTGTAAGAAAAAATAGTCTGAACTGAATAAATAGCTGTAGCATTTTGACGTCTCATAGGTATAAGAACTGATCAAAATGCAGGGGTAGGAAGATCTTCTGAAAAAATGATATGTATATTAAAGTTCCCTTTCTGTTTTCCTTCTGAAAAAAACAGGCTTTAGGTAATGTAATCTCCTTAGCCTAGGCCAGCTTTATCACAGGCATCTTATGAAGCCCTTGTGGTGCTTCAGCCCAAAAAAGAAAAGAAATGGGGCAGGAGCAGGTGAGTAAGAGAGGACCCTTCACGACCTTCTGCTCCATACAACTGGAGACGCACAAGCATTGGAAATGCCAACAAAAGAATAAGTCATACGTGTAGAGACAAGTCATGTCCTGCTTTGCTGTGAAAGCATCGAGGAAACAGTTCTACCTCTTGCCAGTATATGTCTGTGTTTAGAACAACATGAGTAACACTTACCTGCGTTTATAAAAACATGCTGAAAGGCTTGGAGAGAAAGCACTACACAATACGGGGATGTTCTTCAATTTCTTAATGATGTATCCTGGATCATTGCCTAGTATTTACAGTGCTTTATTAAAAATAAATTCAAATAAGTAATTCTGCTCACCTACTTAGCTGAAGTATCTTGAGATTGGGCTTGATACATTTCTTTCATTTTTTTTCCTTAATTTCAGAATTGCTCACTGAAAGGTAGTGCTGATTGCTGGAAAACAATTGGCACAGTGCAATATACTTAACATGGGAAACAGCTAAATTGTAGTTTTTGTTCAGCATGGCAGGCATTGTACTGAAGCTCTTGTGCTCCAAAAGGTCCTGCAAATCTATCAAAGAAGATTACTACACTACTTCTGGTACAGCCTTAAACTATTTGGGGAAATAACTACACAGTTAAATAACTATAAATAACTGTAAGTTATTTACTTTTTTTCAAATCTGAAGCCTTTTTTCAAAGTTTGTAGTTTTCTTCACTTCCAGTGTTTTCCCCAAACAGCTCTCAATGTTGTCTGTGGGAGCAGTCACAAAGCAATAGGAACATGCCAAACATATTGATTACTGAGTAAAATGGTTTCCCTGGCAACTAAAAATCCCAGGAAAGCTCTTTAAACTTCCTTCCCTTCTCATATGACTTCTTTTCAGATATTATTTTTTCTCCTGTGGTTTCAGAGCTCGTAGATGTCAGATATAAAAGTACTTACTTTGAATACACAGCAGTGGAGAAAAGGTGATTCATATCTTGATAATCTATTCCACCAGGAATCTTACTACCCACATTACTGCCTTAGTAATCCATCACTTGCATAACGGGCAGGCAATTTTGGTAATTTTGGGGGGCAGGGTAACTTTTCTCCCACTAATTTCTAAATCTATATTCTGCTATGACCTAAGGAAAGAAATGCAAGGACGTAAATTTTCCTAAAGTGCCAATGCAAGTGTGATGAGTGGTTTGAAAGAATTACCGTTCAGGTAGCAACCAAAAGTTGGTTCTGTACAGAAGAGAGGAAATGAATGTCCTCTCTACACGGGCATTTTTGGTCAAATTGTGACTGGCTGTGACAAATGTAGAGGAGAAGATTCCCCAGAGGAGATGTAGGGAGCAGAGCAGTTAATCATGTTTCTCCTATGCCCAGCCTGATTGTACCATTGTTTTGAAAGGCACATGCACTCCATTTGTGAGCAACTTTAGATGGCTGTTCTGCTTGGTTTGGCCCTCCAATCCACAGAAGACAGCATGCTTACTGTTCAAGGGAGCCTAGTGAGCAGACTCAGCTTTTCAACAGCTTTGGCATTTCAGTAGGAATTCTGTTCACAGGCACTAAGCAGATGCTGGCAGGTCCTTTCATTGGTAAGCAGGAACTGTAACTGGATGGTGAGGAAAGGGGGGAAACATGTTAACAGTGATTACATTAGGGTTTGGAGTTTTGTTAGAGCACCAGAGTCTAAGCCAGCAATTCAGAAAACAGGGCACTACTGTTCAGTCTTTGATATGCTGATCTTTTTCTTCCTTGAACAAATGGCAGTAGGGTTTTTTGTCCTTCTATACTTGGCTTTCCAAATAAAAATGGTTTTGAAAAGCTGCAATTACAGAGGTTACAAATAACGTGAAGCAACACAGCTGGCACTGGACCACTTCCAGAACATAATCACCTGTCGCACACACTAATTCCTGCTGTGATAAGACCCCATTGTTTCCAGTGGGGTCCGACAGATCTATTGTTAGAAATGTCATCTCTTAATGGAGCAAGTTTGGGATTCTCTGAGCTCTTGCTTGCTTTCCTATGTCAACTTGTGTTAAGGAGGTATGTTATTCCTTTGAGTGATGGCTTTTTATTTGTTTCAGTCTCGTATTGACAATAGAAGTCTGAGGAAAATGTGATTAAGCTACACGGAACTGCACATTAGCTTGCTATGAAAAGAAATCACACACGCAAAACTTTCCGGTAAACATAATCCGAAGGAGATCTGAATAGGGTATAAGGTGTGAGGAGAAACACAGTGGTTGAGTTTTGTAGGTTGAATATTACTTCGGGTCTACAACAGACAGTTCTCTAACTTCACCTATTTGAACAGATGTTTGCCTTGTATTGTCTTTTGTATTCTCAGAGCTGTTCTGTCAGCACTGAGTGGGAAAACTCTGCTAATGCTCTTTTAACATGCAGCCTCTTTTATTTTCTTTTACTTGATTGTAAAATGCAACCCTACCTAGCAAGGCAGTAGTGGTCGTCTCATGTACAAGTAATTGCAACCATTGTCACTTCCACAAACTAAGTAATACAAGGTTGATAACAGTGAGCACTAAGCTTTTGACTTGAACTAGTCACAGAACTGCTTAGTAGCATTAAATTGTATATTCCACTTAGAGGAAGGGTAGAATCCTCAGAGGAAGTATGGTCTTATTCCCTGTTACCTGTAATCACTTTACTTTGTATGCCAGTGACCTGGGGATATTGGATCAAAACAGTGAAATCAGTTTTAGGATTTGATCCCAATGTTACTGACTTCGCATGAAAGACATATCAATAGAGCAGGGCATGTTTCTTGCTGCACTAGCAGTCATCCGCTCCTGTAGCAGAGCCCAGGGCTGCTCTCAAGCTTAACGTGAGTTTTTCCATTGGTGTTTGGCATCTGGCAACCTCATTGCTCTAAACCCTATGCATTTCTAATTCTGGAAGCTCTGAAGACTGTTACATTCTTGAAATTCATTTCAAAGGGGATGATGTGTAGAGATAGAGCATTTCCCTGAGCCTCTGTCACACTTCTCAAAGCCTGGGCCAGGCAGAATTTACATGAGGGTATACTAGTGCAGCAAGAGCACAGAGCTTCATATGTATTTATGTTTTTATGTTCTATCATCACTTCTCATTTATTCTTCTGTCCAGGAAGTTGCTTATCCATTACTATCGAGATGTATTAATATTACAGCCTATGTGTGGCCAAGAACTGCATCATTTAAGCCTCCAGAGGCAAAAAAGCCTTTGAGTATGAGCAACAGCAGCCATGACTGATACATGGTGTGTTAAAAAGAAGCACCCACAGGGCAGCTTTGGGGAAAGGATGCTCGTGCCTTTCAAGCATGCCTGCGTAGGTGTGTGTGCACATGTAGGAGTTGTTCTTATTACTCACTCCTTGGAAATTAACATCAGCATTTTGCACAATGATTAATGAGGTATTCAGTGCAGCCTGTGGCTTATTGGTTGTGAAGTTTCTCAGTGCTATGTGGTTATCATTGACCCAACAACCTCCCTCTGTCCTCCCAGCTCTTCTCTCAGACCTGCTAGTGCTAAGCTATTTTTTTATTGTTGAATGTTTTTTCAGTCTTCTCTGATCTCTCTCTTCGCTTCTCTCTGCTTAGTAATTACCTTTTACTTACTATATGGACTGGAAAAATTTCCATCATTGCTTGATTTGAGGCTCTTAAGTGCATAACATTTCTGAAAGACCTGGGAAAAAGGGAGGCTTGGAGGATGGTGGTTATTGCTGAAGGCCTCCACTAATTACAGATGCCTACATGGGAGCTGAAGGAGAGTATGAAGTTATGGGAGGATACAGCCAGAAATGGCTTTATCAGCAGATGTGGCTTTCTATCAGCAGCACTGCAGCATACAGAATGACTAATAAAGCCCTGGAGTTTTAGCCCTCCTCCACCACTTCCTCATAAAATAATACAAAATATATTGTTATCTATTTTCACATGAGAAATTTCAAGGATTGAGTATTCATTGTTCCCATAATGCTTCCTCTGATTTTAGGACTGTCTGTTCCCTGTGACAAGTTTATGCACGAGCAAGTTAGGCTCTCATTGTATGAACCCAAAGGCTACCATTAGTGAAGTGGAATCTAGTCTACAGTGTTAGCCAACAGAGAGCTGTAAACTAGGGCCCTTGAATGACCAAAACCTTTTTGATTTTTTGAGTACATCATGCAATATCAGCTGATGTAAAAAAAAGATACTGGTTCTCCAAATGAAGGTTCCCTCAATAACTTTAAACCACATGTCTGAAAGAGCCACCCATCTCCAAGCTGTGTGTGCAATTGTTCTATGGCAAACAACGTCACTCTTTTGCAAATATGTGAGATGAGACAATAACAGTGATTTGACCTTTTAGAAAACAGCCTAATGACCAGTGGAAATAGGAAGCCACCATTTGGTGTTCTTCCCAGGCTGAGACAGTTCAAGCACACACTGACTAAATTCCATTAAATGACTCAAACTAGATTTTGTAGCAGGGGTCAGACTAAGAAAAGCAAGACGCTCCCCATCACTGTTATAAATTATGCCAGTATACAAAATTGAACAATATTCAAGGAGCCAGGAAGAGTGAGACATAAAATGAACAAACACCCCCATAAGTCCAAGCTGGAAAAGCCAGATGAGCCCAATAGAAATGGGAGCTGCTTCTTTACATGTGGTCCAATGTCCTGCAACACAGCTGAGCGTGGCTGGTACTTCAGCAGGCTCGTGCAGAGCTCAGTTGGACATCTCTCACAGCACAATACTATGTTCTTATCTCAGATGCTGGACCAATTGTTCCTGCTTGCGATTCTGAGCAACCCCAGAAAGAAACTAATCTGTTAATGGGTTCATGGGTTGTTTAAGAAATAGCACAGTTTATTGTATCTGTGTCACTAAGCACATACACATAAATCCCTATGTTACCAAGCTTTACAAATATTGAAAAAGGCAAGGCTTGCTACACAATATTTGCTTTTCACAAGGAAATAGCTAAACATTGTTTTACTGCTTTCTTTTCCCCTGTAAATGGCAAATACAAATTATTTATGCACTTAAGGTAAAAAAAAAAGAGAAGAATTTAATGAAATTGCCACTTAATTCAAATTTTCCTCAATTCTAGTTAATTGAATTCTCAGACACTGCACAGTTTGTATAAAATGCTAGCACAGATTATTTCCTCCACTTGATAAGCTGCAGGCCCTTCCAGAAGAAATTACCAATTAACACGAACTCCATTATCCGTTTGGTTTACCTATTAAGCATCAGTGTTGAATAGCGTTCTTATGCAGGACTCTAGACTTGACTTTTATTGTCTGATTTGCACATATGTATCTACAACTGCAAGAGAAGGAACAAGACTTGACCTGCCTTGGATTTGAGTCCTTCAGTTGTAGACTCTTTGATACATCAGCAATTGGGGACAGCATTTTATGTGTTGCTGGCACTCTACAGTAAGATCTACCTCCATACAGTTATCCGTCATCCTTGTAATTTTTGCACAACCACTAAAGATTTGCATTTTTAGGTACCTCCTCTTCCAGCTACATGGATTACTCCCACCAGCATTTAAACAGCAACAGTAGAAAAAGTAAGAGAGAAATGTGTGGAAGCCCTTGCAGACACTGCCAAAAGCCTGTGACTTCTTATACATGAAACAAACTCCCTCATTATTTTTTATTCATATATCTTTTCCTTCAAAGAGAAAAACCGAAGGGAGCAAGAGATCAAAAAATTAGGAGAGGAATATTTGAGTTGAAATTAAATGGTTTTAAAAATAAATTCATCTGGAGGTTTGAGAACTAAGAATGAGAAGAAATGTATGAAGACATGAGCCAACAATGTGCCTTTATGGCCAAGAAGGCCAAGGGGATTAAAAAGAGTGAGGCCAGCAGGTCAAGAGAGGTGATCCTCCCCACCTACTCAGTCCTGGTGAAGCCATATCTGGAGTACTGTGTCTAGCTCTGGGCTCCTCACTTCAAGAAAGACAGGGATCTCCTAGAGAGAGTCCAGCAGATGGTGACAAAGAGGATTAGGGGTCTGGAACACTTCCCATATGAAGAAAGGTTGAGAAGGCTGGGGCTGTTCATTCTGGAGAAGACTGAGGGAATCCCCAGGAGATCTTACCAGGGAATCTTACCAACGCTTGTAAATATGTAAAGGGCAGGTTTCAAGCAGATGGGGCCAGGCTCTTCTCAGTGATAACCAGAGACAGGACAAGGAGCAATGGGCACAGACTGGAACGCGAAAAGTTTCATCTGGACATAAGAAAAAAATATCTTTACTTTGAGGGTGAAAGAATACCAGAACAGGCTGCAAAATGAGATTGTGGAGTCCCCTTCTCTGGAGATAATCATAACCCACCTGAACACTATCCTATGCAACGTACTATAGAGAATCATATTTAACAGGGGAGTAGCGCTTGATGGTATCCAGAGGTTCCTTCCAACCCTTGTAATTTTATGAATACTGCATACTACTTCTGTTAAACGACTAATGATTTTGAATTCTTCACTTTTTGGATACCAGCTTCAGAATTACTGAAGAGCCTGACAGTGCTCAGTGCCTGGCCTCAGAAAACCTAGTATCTTCAGTGAACTTCTATTGGACACAGAATTACTTCTTGGTTTTGAGAAGTATTAATCTTTGTGAATCTGCCTCCCAGAAAGTAAAAATTAGTCTTTCTATTCTCTTTCTTGCCTATTTTTTATGCTTTTATGGTTATTCTATCTGCCAATCAGCTGCATCAAATGGATTCTGCAGTTGCGGTTTAGCATAGAAATTTTAATTAGTATGGAATAAACTGAGGGATTAGCCCAGTAAAGTAATTTATGAGTAAATCAATGTATGAAGGAAGCATAATCTTGTGAATTTTCCACACTTTATGGGTGGGCTGCCAATAAACTCCAAATTTAGAGCTAGACCTTTTTTTGCTTGTGGATACCCAAGTGTATCTGCTGTCAGGTTGATTCAGGTTTTAGTGGAATCCATTAAAAATATGTTATTTGCACAAAAAAACCCAGTCCATTTCCTTCCGCCACTTGAATCTGACAGATGTTCAAAAAGCCCTGAAAATCCCTGGAGAGAGAATACAGGCAAATAAAACTGAGGGCAAAACCCTAGCTCCATAAAAATAAATGGAAATTTTTCCATTGCTATCCAAGAAACAAAGATATCACACTAAGGGGCTTTGTATCGAGCACTTCTCTTTCTAAAAGCAGACATTATGCATCAAATCTACTGCAAAGTTAATTTATAATCTGGTCAGGATCTGTGTACAGGTGTGTACATTCACATGGTTGCCATGAAAATTTTCTACCAGCCAATCACTACTGCAGAGTAGAATGGGAGCCAGTGGAGTAGCTAATTACTCTCAATAAGAGAAATCTGCTAGCATGATTAATGCCTGTTTTACCAATCACTGCAGTCATTTCAGCTGCAATCTCAGGAAAGAATTTCTAGGGATGACTCTTCTGGGATTTTCTCTTTTTTCCTTTTGCTGTGCTACGAGCAATGTTTCATTCCTCATTCTCAGAGGCATTTCCCTGGGCTTACAAGTACCAGCAGTGACAGCTATGAGTATGAAGTGATTTACACACTGGAACGTGTTGCCCAGAGAGGATGTGGATGCCCCATCTCTGGAGGCATTCAAGACCAGGCTGGATGTGGCTCTGGGCAGTATGGTCTGGTGGCTGGCAACCCTGCCCATAGTAGCAGGGTTGAAACTAGATGATCATTGTGGTCCTTTTCAACCCAGGGCATTCTATGATTCTATGACTGACACAGTAATGGTGCAGTGCCATCCTCTTCTATAGCACCATTCATCTGCAGACCCCTACTTCTGGAAGGAGGCACCATCAGTACTATTTAACAGGTGAATAAATTTGGGTGTTGCGGTAACGCAACAAAAAAAGCTTAGCTAAAAGACACTGATGTTTCAATGAAGATGTGACTCAGCACTCTCTGAAGTTAGCTGAAAAGCTATCCATTTGGATCGGGCTGACAAAGAAGAAAGAGTCAAAGAAATCTTTAAGATTGCTACTCTCCTTTCTCCATTTCCAGCTGTACTGAAAATAAAGATATTTGCACCTGCTCAGAAATTTACTCATCTCTAAACTGATATTATTAAAAAAAATTAGTTAAAACTATTTAGAAAAATAATAGTGTTGAGTATTTGGCTCACTGTTCGTATAACATTTACAGTGAAGATAATGGCTATGCGATGACTTTCATGTAATGCCTGTTTATTCTGATGAATATCCATTTTCCTTACAAATGAATGGATAGACAGTGTCATTTCATCTGTAATTTTGGTGACTGCTTTAGGCCAAAAGCTTATTTTCTTTATACATACAGTACTATGGCATGTGGGAGGGACACCCAGACTATTCAAGACCTGTTGCTTCCCTTATATAGGGACTGAAGTGAGATGGTACAAAATACCCATTCCTGTCTGCTGCTCAAGTCCTACCAGCTGCTAAATAACATCATCTTCACGTGAAATGAAAAAGAAAGAGTTGTTACTATCATTTGCAGAAATTCTAGTCAGCTTTAAATGACAGAAGCGTTTGTCTACCTTCATGAGCCTTCTTCAAGTAACAATTCCCTGGGCCAAACAGACCTTCCTTGCTGGGAAGAAGGGACTGTGTGAAAATGTGTCCTCTCCTTTTCCTGGGAGCAGTTTTCCTTGGCAGCTATAGATAACAGGCGGCAGCACATGCTTACCTCTTGTGGGAAGGAGGTCACCAAGAAGGGCTGGCAGAGAAACAAACTCTGAGACTTAGGATCCCCCAAATGCCCACAGAGATAGCGTGAAAGGGTACTGCACAGCAGTTGGCCCTGTCATACCTCCTTCACTACATCAGCAACGCTTTTTTTTGCAAAGCATTTGTGCATTAAATGCTTTGTATTTCAGTAATTAAGACTGGATACACCAAGTGAGACCACAGCTCCACTGAGCCCATTAACACATCTACACCGGTAGAAACTGTCCTGGGGGAGTGAAGGAACAGAGGGAAGGGGAAGGCAGCAACTCCTCCCACTGCACTTCCCCTGCACTACCTCCAGCAATTTCTAGCTCAAGGGCTTCTTGAGCCACATGTGGTATTTTTGTGTTTGCACATGTAAGAGTCCTGTGCACAAAGGGCTCTCAGTAGCTGCCATCATCTGTTGCTGCAGTTGTTCCCCTGTCAGTACAGGACTCTCTGGGCTAGGCGGCAGCCTGCAGTCTTTTGCCTATACCCTGCTTTTGTGATGCAAAGAATCATAAGGAATGTAGCACATGTTCAAACAGGTTCTGAGTTATGATGCTTAGTCTGCCTTTTTTAGTAGCCAATTTTATTCCTGAAGCTGGCTAAGTTCCATTGCAGTCCTCTGGTTTGGTCTAAAACTATGGTTTGTGTCTGAAACTGAGCCCACAGCTCATGTGAATGGGATCTGTTCTCTTTTGAGACTATCTCGGATAGCAGTGCTCCCAAAGGAGCAACTTGGTGCTACTTGAAACAGCACTCCTTCCCTCCCAATGAAGCTTTTTATCCCAGATGACTTCAGTCATGGTCATATGAAATGTTTTCTTCTAACAGGAAGCAGCTCGGCCTGAATACAGGGCTCAGTATTTGTGAACTTTGACTTTTGGCAAAAGTTTCAAATACACAAATGTAGAACATCCATACACTCTAGAAACTGGCAAATTCCACCTTATCTCCAACAGAAAGAGAAGGAAACATAAAAAAGGCTGGGAAGAGTACATCTGGTGCTGGGATCATGATCCAGTACAAACCTCAGCCAGCCAGCAAAGCAGTCTCAGGAACTAAGATATACCACTTGTGCAGCATTAATCCAGAACTGTTTTACAAACAATTTTGCTATGCTTACTGATGGAACAGAATACAAATGAGGTGAGTGATGCATAGTAAAGATAGGCCACACTCCCTGTATGCTGTATATGCAGCATTCATGTTACTCTGCCCCCCAAAAAAATATCTGGGAGTCTGATTCATTTTTGAGAAGTGACAGTCTTTTTGTAGTGGAGAAATCAGGGAGTAAGCATGGTTTAACTGGACCTTTGTTATCAGAAAGTTGGCAAGCTCTCTTACCTTCATACTTGTTCCTTTTCCCACTTACGCAGGCCTGAAGGATTTCTGGAAATATCACTCTGCTCTCAGGTAATTTATTTGCTTAGGTTGATGTTTAGATTTAAAAACACTTAGCTATTTATATTGGCATTTGTTAGAGAGCAAGAAAATAAGTAAAATAAAATTAGTGCTCTGAGGACCTTTTTGACATTTCATTGTCAACAGAGCTGTAAGGAATGTCTGACAAAGCCTCAAGGCAAATGATTAAATTATTTCTCTGTCATGCCAAAGAAAAGGCTACTCCTCTTGGTAGTAAGGCTGTATTTGCTGTCCATCAAAGAGAAGGTGAAAAATAAATCCATGACTAGAAGCTATAAAACTTTGATATCATGGTCTATTTCAGGATAAAAATAGTTACTTTGGGTTAGGTAATAGATCTTCCTCAAGTGTCAGTCATATTTATCACAGAGATTTCAGAAAATTGTTAATTACTGCACTAAAAGCAGTAGTGTTTTCCCAGGAAACATGAATGCTGATGAGAATTACAAAAGAAGCAGTGTTAAAGTAATATTCCTTTTCCACGTTACACAAGTTTCCCTCTATAAGGTCTATTATTTTAGATTTTCTACACTTGAACAACTTTTGAATCAACCATTTTGTTATTTTAAGACTAGAACCCGTTTTGGAAGATGTTAAAAACTCAAAGAGAAAACACCCTGGAGTCCGTGTTTTCATGAGCAAAAAGGTAACAAATCACAAACTGTCATGAAAAAAAATTGGATTGAGTATCAAAGGCCTTACCTTGGAGAAGAAAACGCTATAGACAAAAATGAAGCAGTGCAATCACAGTTGGGAGAATGTGAGGGAGTAGCAATCATGAATCTTTGGAGCATTTATTCCCCTAGAAAAGGTCACATTATCAGAGATGAGTGTAAATAACTTCCACCTCTTGTGCAGTATGCCAGAGAGGAGACACTAGGATTTGGGAACATATATTATGTTAGAATAATTAATTGGCAGGAGATAAAAACATGCTGAAACATATTTAGTTGTGTTAGCAGTAAAAAAAATGAAACTGGAAAAAGATGAAGATGCACATCAGGGATGGCAAGAGACCTAAGCAAAGGGCATTGAAATGCTGTCTTCTTGGAGAAGGGATCCTTCCAAAGCAGCGCTATATGTGCTCAAGGCTGGTACAGAGTTTGGAATACAGCTTTATTATAAGAGAGAAATATATAAAACTGAGCCAAACTGAGTTTTTTCTTCATGTCCTGCCAGAATCATGATTAAAGAAGTCAGAGTATTGTGTTTCTCTGCTTCAGCTGTATTATTAGCTGCTCGCACTTAATCACAAAAAATGTTAAATAAAAAGCTCATTGGCAAGTTCCCTGTGAAGAGTTGTTCTGGCTTCTTTGAGGCGTTGTCTGGTTTCAGAAGTCCCCATGAGTGGGCTTCACTGTGCCCGCAGCACCCAGCCGCAGGGCAGGCCTCCATGCGTGGGGCAGGCCTCGCAGCCTGCCTCGGCAAGCCAGTTAAACAGGGCATCTCATCTCTCAGTGACGCTCCTTTGTATTTCAGAGATGAACAAACAAACTCTAGCAAACCCAGAAAGCATCTGCCAAGTACTGCAAACAACAGGGAGGGAGAGCGAGCATGAGATCTCCTTGCAGGTCGGAGGTGAAGTTGAGTGTAAGACCGATGTGGAGGAACTTACAGAGCATTTGTTGGCAGTAGCAAAGCCCTTGGCTGCCTTTCTGCTGGATGAGTTCCTAAATCCACTCATCTGTTTTGGAAAGGACAAGGCAACGCTTCTAGAGTTAATCATAACCGATTTATGCTTCCAAAAGTGTCAACGTGTGATATATAGAGTGCATTTTCTTGACTAGCTTGTCCTCTGGAAGACAATGGCTTATTTTTATTGTTTTTATCGCAGTGTGAATATTGCCTCATGACTGGAATGAATAACAACTTCCCTATTTAATTAAGCCATTTGAGATTTGCATTTGTGCTCACTGAAGCCATCTCTCTTCTTTCCTGTGTTATCATGGCTGCACCTCAGTTCAGAGGAAAAGGTGAGTAAATTATTAAAAGATGGCTGCCTAATTATGAATTAATCCACCCCCTGGGAGTGCTAACTAAATGTAGTGGCTGGCATTTTTTTCTGTGACACCAACCTTGTCACTGCCTGCACAGCTGTACAGCTGGTTGGCTTGATCCCAGGATTCTCATATCTGCTCAGACAGCATATATTATGTGTAGATACTGCATCATGTGTGGAGATTATTTATGAGATCTTCCATTAAATGAATTTTGTAAAAGATATCTAGGCTGCCTTCTAGGGATTCATTGAAATCATCTGCATGTTTGGCTTGCAACATACAAATGAAGTGCCATTTGCACCTTGCCTACAAGAACTCAAGGCAGGTGAACTTCTGCAACATCACTGTGGTCTCCTGTGATGCACAGTGAAGCACTGTAGTGCTTCCTAGTGGCCTGGACTGTGGTGAGAACACTGGCAACTGGTTGTCTTTCATTCTTCACAAACCATCCATGTACTGTGGAATTGCAAGGAAGAGTTGCCTGTAACATTTTTATGTGAGGATTTTTCAAATTTTTTTTAAGGGCAACAGTTTCTATTTTACATGTAGGAATAGCTACACTATGCAGGAAGACAAGACTCAAATTACATGTATATTGCCAACCCCTTCCAGGGAATGGCTGTGATGTCTCCATCCTCAGAAACCCAAATCAGCAAAGGCTTGTGCAATCTACTCTGGCTGCGTCTGGATAAGAGGGGTAGGTCTAGATGATTTCCAGAGTTCCCACTGAGTCCCAACTACTTTGTGAGAAAACGAACAGGTACTAACAAAGAAAGAGTGTATTGATCTTCCTAAAACATGTTAGATATGACATGCAAGATAAAAACATGCAAGATAATGACCTGCTATGCTATTTCCCTGTATAGGAAAATATGAAGTGAGAAACTGTGAGAGGAAAGGGAGGAAGGCTGAGAAGACATTCACATTTTAAGAAAACCTTTACAGTGGTGAGAACTGTTTCCTTCAAATGCATAATATCCCTGTCTTCATTAGTTCATGCTTCAACCTGACATAATTTCTCTGATTTATAAAATTACTTGCGCTCTTCTGCATATCTAGGGTGTGCACAGTGTACTCTGCCTTGTCTTTCTGTCATCTGTAAGCAAAATTACAGCATGTAAAAATATACATGTAAATGATGAACAGAGGTTTGCATATACTCATGCAAGGGATAGATTTTCAGTGGCACTGGAAACCCATCAGGCCACCTTCACAAAAAGATCAGACAGTCTGCCCAACACCCTGCAGAGCTATTTATTTCAGAAAATAGAAGCAATCCTGCCACACACCGCTCAGTGCAGTCTCTCAGACTTACCTTCAAAGGGAGCTGGCACATCAGCTTCCTCAACCTGATCTTTGTTTTCTTCTTGCCAGTCCTGACAAAATCGCACACTGAAGTGGTACAGCTCTGGGCAGGTCTAAAGTGACCTAATGAAATTTGCAGCTGTTTGTATGCTTCCAGCTCTCACTCTGGGCCATGGAAACCCTCCTGGAAACCCTGGAAATGAATGATGAGAATATTTCAATTTAAACAGCGTATATTATAAAATATGCTATTATGTGTCACTGGAAACATAATAATTTTGTCCCTCCATTTTGTCTCCCAAATTCTAGCCTTCCTAAAGTATATCCTGAAGCTTTGCATTAAACGGAAATAATTTGTTCCTCTGTTGAAAGGGAATGTTCTGATGCGTATCTGATAAAGTCATCAAGAACACCTGTTATTGTGTGCCATAATGGTCCACCGGAGTGTTTGATTAGAGCATTTTCCTTGTCACATCAATGAGCTAAGAGATATTATCTACCTCAAGTGGCTAAATGGAAGACTTGAAGGATAAAAAGGTCTGTTGCTACTATGTGCATGATCTTGTGACTGAAAACATCACAAGAGATTAAGACAGCTCACTGGATGTATGGAATGAGTCAGTATGTGTAAATTAGCTTTGTTTACCAACACTGATGTGTTGTGATTATTCTATCTAGCTTCACTTTAGCTTAAGAATAAACTAGGGAATACTCCAGCTGTGATATGATTGCTTACTTGTTTACAACAAATGTTGCTTCCCTTATAAATGGAAAAAGGGACTGGTATAGGTAATGAGGTGTCTGTTTAGATCCTAAAATAAGAAGCTCAGTAGTGCTATTACACGTTAAGATTACTTCCAAGTCCCACCCATTTTCCAGGTCTTGAACTCCTCTAAGATCATTCACTTGCCTAAAATGCACAGGTTGGTGGGCCAGCTTTTCCACGTGGGCAGTCAGCCTGAGAAATCCAGCTATTCCTGAAACCAAAGAAACTGCTCTTGTCCTCTGCTGCACTTTGTCAATTTCATGCAGCATTTTCTCAAGTGTTGCACTAGGAAAAAAATAGAAGCAAAATACTTTGGGAAATATCAGTGAATATGCCTGGCTAAGTGCATATGAGGTGAGGAAAAGGCAAATAAGGAAGAATTGCAGCCCCAGGAGTACTGCGACTAACGATGTTGGCATGCTTCCTCCTTTCCTTTTATTGTTGCATCACTGATGTAATTGCCATCAATCTTGGACACTAAGCCTCAAATATACGTTTATCATGCCAGACTTATGTATCGCTTTAAGAAAATGCTACTTTTTTGGTGGTAGTACAGTTGTTACGGTGACTCCTCTACTTCCCTCTTTTAATGCAGGAAGCAGAGAACTAAATAAAATATCATTTCTATTATGAAATTTATAAGAAACCTGCTCTGAAGCTGTAACTTACAGAGAGATGTTTCAGAATACTTAACAATGTTTTTATTTTATACTATTTGACTTTTCACTCTGTAACTCAGAACTCTGTGGAATTATGTGGTAATAAGAAATGTATGGAAGGAAATGTATGAGTGCTAAACATGGCTACAGAGTTAGCATATTAAACAGCAGTTCCAGAAGTTCTTAATGGCATCCATTCACGTATTTTTCAGGCTTTAATCATCAGAAACACCCAACACGCTTCCTTCATTACAGTTTTTCACTTAGGTAAGAGCTGTTTCTAAAGCTACCTTTGAGATGAAAGTGCCCATAACTGTACAAATTACTTAGTGTTTTATGTCAACTCACAATTTTAAACAAATTTGTCCCAACATAACTGGTAAGTGTTGGATTTCTGCTTTATAACTAAGAAACTGAGGGAATCAGGTGTGCAGGCTAAACCTGCTCTAGGTCTACAGCCAGTGCAGATTGATTGAAATTGCTGGAGTTCACTTTGTCTGCAAGCATGTCCTTTACTGGCTAGAGCTTCAGGGTCAAAATCAAGTATGGGCAGACCTGCAGAGTTCTTGATGCCACTTTGAATGTAACTTCACTGATGCTGAAGAAAGATTTGCACTCCAATGAAACAGATGTGAAGGAGGCAGAAAGTGGTCTCCTGGAAGGAAGAGAGGGAGCTAATGGGGAAAAGGGCTCAGGCACAAAGAGGGAGGGGACTCAAAAGTAAATCAGTCCCAGAAAATACACAGCCTAATAACATTTCTCATACAAAAACACTAGAAGGTATCTGTGGTGAAATGTTGCATTTGAATTACTGTGAGAGGATGATTTTCCCAGAAGCAGTGTTATCATCCTATCAGTCTCCTGTATGAAAGCATCACAGTGGAAGAGAAATGCTGAAGTTTTACTAGGAGCAGACTATCAGTGCAACTTTTTAATGAGCAATTTATCACTCTTACAAGCCCTGATTTTTATTAACCTCATCTATGGATGAAGATGAATTACTTTCCCAATCTGAGCCTGGCAGTCATGAAGCATCCCCTTATCAGCAACAGGCCATTTGCTTAAAAGGCAGCTCTTATGGCAAGAGGTATCCATTCTTCCTGGTAGTACTACAGCATGGGACAGATGCCGTGCCAGTGCCACCTGCTGAAATGCTCTCTTAGGAGATGTTAAGATATACAAAATGGGCTTTCCAGGCAGTCTGGCAGGCTTGCACACTTCACATCTGCAGGCAGTGTATGAGAAGCGTTACATTTGTCTCGCCAAAGACACAGAAGTCCTCCTCTAAAGAAAGACCCTGACACTGGAGTCCTCCACGTCCACATGCAAGCACAGGCAGCTCCCATCCCACGGTGCTGTGTTTGTGCTGGTATGCTGAAAACACAACTCCTGTGAGCCCCACAGCCTTTCTTCCCAGCTCATTACCCCTACTTTCCATACCCACATATTCTCTGACACCTCCAAAAGGCATCATCCTCTGACCATCAGCCAGGCTGAGGGAAGGGATTGTCCCACTTTGTTCTGTGCTGCTGCAGCCTCACCTTGAGCACTCTATGCAGGTTTGGGCACCACAATATAAAAAGAACATAAAACTATTTGAGAGCATCTAAAGGAGGGCTACAGAGATGATGAAGGATCGAGAGGGCAATGTGCATGAGGAAAGGCTGAGGTCCTTTGGTTTGTTCAGCCCAGAGCAGAGGAGGCTGGGGGGAGCCCTTGTGGCAACCTACACGATGGACCGAAGGGGATGGCTTGAAGCTGCATCAGTGGAGAGGTCAGGTTAGATATTAGGAAAAGAAAGACTAGGTAAGGAGTGGGTAAGGGGTCACACACTGATCTTATTTTGCCTTTGACCATTTCTAGCCTGCTACCTGTAAAACCTCGCAGCAGATACATCCCTAATCTAAATCAATAGGTATAAATTTACTTGAAATGAAGACACATGCAGCAAAATATCTTAAAATTCCTCATTTACAGGTACTCAATTCAATTAGCTTGTATATTTCATATCACAATATTGTAATTACTATCTGTAAACATTTAACTGTCTTTTACAAAAAATTGATTTGTTTCCAGGAGTGTTAGGAAAACGGAAAAAAAAAAGACCATCTTTCTACTGTATAATGATAAATTATTAGTTTGAGGAAAGAAAAAAATTGTAGCCTATGAAGTACATGTACAGAAGGAAATGAATAACCATGGTGCACCCACTTCTCCTGATCCAGTCATTCCTACTCATCGTTCTATGGGAAAAATGAAGAAACAAAACCAGAGCATACCACTAAGATTAAGAAGGCCTAAGTGAATTCTTAACACAGCTTCCATGAAGAAAAAAAAAATAAATTCTGGTTTTGATATGACTGACTGGTTTCCAGGAAACTGTAGTAGGCATACATGTAGGTTCAGAGAAAAGGAGGTTACATTATCAGGTTGTAGTAAATCATTTTATTGTAATAACTGCTATTGGAGCAGATCACTCAAAATGTCCATTTTAATTTGAAATATCTCATCCAGTAATATCCAAATAGGACACTTTTGGCTACAAACACTACCAGCATCTTAACTGTTGTATAGCATCACAGAGATATTAATAAAGGAGTAATTAGACCTGAAATGAAAAATGAAATAAAGTGGAAAAACTGTAAATGATGAGAAAAAAAAAGTCCTTCTTTAAGAAATAACTCATGAGACACACCAATAAGATATATATATATATAAATCCTTCTTTGTTTACTGCAACAGCAGACTAGTGAAACAGTAGAGATTAATCTGGGTTAGATGCACATGAAAATATCAACAAGAATCTGTATTCCGCATTACGGAAGCAAAATTTTGGCAAGCAAATCTAAAACTGATTGCAACATAAAAACAGATCCCAACACATTGACATACTACGGATATATCAAACCAAGGGGAAATGAAATTCAGCCTTCCACCTTCTGTGTTGTTGCCAAGGGATAGAAATGTACCAGAGGTTAAAAGATTCTCTGCCAGCCCTGGCCACTTATAACCTAACGTATAATTAACTTTCACAGCTGGTCACTGGCTTTATCAGAAGCTTGGGGGAATAAAAAAATCATGTCTGTTGAATCTGGTTATGAATGTACTTTAAACACATCTCATTAAGTCCATCCTGAGTTCCCCTGTTGCTATCCAGGTTAGATGGCTGCTGGTGTGTGCTTACAATACATGAAAATACATGGAAACAGTACATCATGATTTATCTACTCAATAAAAACAACTTCCCCGATCAGAATTGTTTTCATCATTACGCTGGTATGCAGCAACACAGATATCACGTTTTTTTCTGACCGTAGGCTTCAGTCCCACCTGCAATTACTCACATGCTCATAAACTCTGATCTCTTTCTATGATTGAGTGGCTTGCTTAGTGGATGTCCGCTACAACTCCCTGAAAGGAGATTGTGACAAAGTGCAGGTTGGCCTCTTTACCTGTGTGATAGTGATAGAATGAGAAGTAATGACCTCAAGTTGTGCCAGTGGAGGTTCAGATTGGATATTAGGAAAAATTTATTCTCAGAAAGACTGGTCAGGAGCTGGAATGGGCTGCTCAGGAAGGTGGTAGAGTCACCATCCATGGAGGTGTTCAAGAAACGTTTAGATGAACTAAGGAACATAGTTTAGTGGGGAAGTATTGGTGGTAGGTAAAAAATTGAACTGGATGATCATGGAGATCTTTTCTGATCTTTATGGCTCTATGATTCTATGATTCAAAGTTACCAATGAGACTCACTCTACCTAAGAGTTTGGGCCTAGCATGTTTACTCTCCACGGCCAAAACCATCGTATTATACACATATTTGCTGTCAAAACTCTAGTTCTGCAACATAATACTTCTCCCTAGAGATTGCCTGCAGTGAACTGAGCATTTTAATATTCCTCTGATATTTTTCTGCTGAATTCTGTTGGCAGAAATGATCACTGCAGAGGACGAGACAGAAAAGTGCATTCCCTGAGAGGGTCCCAGCTTCAAGCCTCAAGCACAATCAGATCACAAGATCTCACTAGAGATGTCCCAGAGCTCCCAGTTTCCTGTTGCAAAATCAAAGAACTCAGAGCATTTGGACCTATCTGAATTCATTTATAATGGTGTGATTTCAGTATAGATTCTCCAAACTACTTTTTAAAAAAGGGATAATTACCTAATGCTATTTGGACTTCTGATTAGAGCAGTTATAAATCTAGTCTAGCAGAAGTGGTAGCTTTTCAGAATGATGAATGATACAGTTCCTCTACCTATGTGGACATTTTTATTTTAATTAAAGTGAACATTTCTTATCTTCTCTAGCAAGTTCTACCACAAGATAAGGTGGTGGTTAAGCTGAAGTGAATCAAACCAGATTTAATCATTCCCATTTTGCTTTTGCAAAGAGATTGCAAATGAGCAAGCTCCTGCTTGCTACATTGACCCTAGTGAAATTAATGGAACTTTTGGCCTGGACTTGGGTAAGGCCAACAGGAGCAGCTCAGGTCCCTTGGTTTGTTCAGCCCAGAGTAGAGGAGATGAGCAGAGGCGTCATGGAGGCCTGAAGCTTCTCACAAGGGGAGCGGAAGGGCAGCACTGAGCTCTGCTCTCTGTGACAGCGACAGGGCCCAAGGAAATGGCATGGAGCTGTGTCAGCAGGGGCAGCTGGGGTATAGGGAGACATTCTTCATCAGACGTGGTGTGTGTGGGGCAAGGCTGCCTAGGGCTATGGTCACAGCACTGAACTGCTGGATTTCAAGGAGCGTTTGAGACAACAACTCTCGCACAAAGGATCTGAATGTTGGATGGTAGAACTGGGAGTTGAACCTGATGATTTTTGTCAATCCCTTCCAACTTGGGAAATTCTATTATTCTAAGGCTGGGATAAAAACATAATGCATGCTATAAATAGAAACTTGTTTTCATACCTGTGTCACATCCTGAGTAATAGTAAAGATAATTTCAGTCTGGTTTTGCAATGTGGTTGTGAATACCCCACTAACAGCTTGAGGACAAACAGTGCTTCCTTCGTCCGGAGGGCTGAAGCTGATGGAGAATGAGTAAAGTATAACTTCAAACAGCTAAGGATACACAAGTAAGCTTAACTGTTTTAACTTTCTGTGCTGAAAAAGAAGATGTATATTTCTATGCAAAAGTAGGTCATCAATTTAAAACATGTCCTAAATATAATTGCATGAGGTTTTTCCACTTCTACCTCTCTTTCATAACCAAGTTCTCTTGGCTTTTTCTAGATGTGTTATATGTACAACAACCCTGTGTGAACCATGTAGTTTCATATTCCATTTTAATGATGTTTTTACTTGTAATTCACAGCATGATGTTCCTGCCAGCAAGGAATGATATCAGAGCCCTCCTGAGACTAAAGTTACATATGAACATTTCTGTAGAAATGCTGTAAATCTAATGGATAAATGACTGTTTTGTTTGAAGATTCGCAACAGCTCACCTTTAGCTGTTCTCAAAGTTCTACCTGTTTCCCCAACCACATTAATACAAAAAGTTAGGTTAGTTCCTATACTCCTCCATCTTTTCTAAAGCAGATAATCATCCAATCTGTTTGATAAGTAATGGAAGCCAACACTGTGAAAAAAAAAATCAAAACAATTGCCTGCAATGTCTCCATGGGCTAGTTTTGTTATGAGAAAGAAGTAATTATCCCTGTTTGCAAGTCCAATCATCTAATAATCAGCACTATAAATACTCCTTAAAAAATGCATTAATAAGATGTGATAGTTTCTTTGCTAACAGAGGCCCCTATATGTGTTCGGACTTCCAGAAAGCTTTAACCTAAGATCTAGGAATCAGAGGCAATAGTAAACAATTTAAATAGTCATGCAGGAATGAAAATACTATTCCAGATTTCACTCTAAATGTCACATGTAGCTCCAGTCCCTCTTAAATGCTCACATTTATTAATTGTAAAAAATGTGCACATAAAGACCTCTCCCCTAGTAAGTTAAACAATGGACAGGAGTGTTCCCAGGCACAGGAACTGAAATCATCTACGCTCAAGTGTTACAAGGGTCTCTGGTATGTTTCTGGCATTGACTGATTTGCACTTTCTTTTGCAGTTCCCAGGCGGTTTGGGAGACAGAATAAGCTGAGGACCATTTCCTCAGCTCAATGATTTCACCAGATAAGAGAGTACAACATGGGATTTTTTGTTCCATTTGGCAACATTGCAGCTGAGTGTGTCCAGCCAATTTTAATTTAATAAACTCTTAAGAAACTACAGACCACAATGAATGGAGCTAAATTAACTTCACACTTGGGCTGTTTTGGAGGTGAAAGCAGTCTTTAGTTTACACTTCAAGTTTTATTTAACAAACTTTTATTTCAGTGTGTCTGACTTCAGGTAGAACGATAATCCTTCTGTAGCCTTGGGACTTCAATAAAAGCATCTGTTTATCTGCTTTGTTGACAAGTCTCATCTCTACACAAGGCCTTGATAAAGTCTTTCTCTCTTTTGATTAGGAAGCTGTATTAGATGTGAAAGCTAACTTGATACATCATTGTTACCATGAGTTTCATCCAAAAAAAAAAAAAAAAAAGAAAAAGAAAAAAAAAAGGCAGAGAGAAAACAAAAAAGGAAGAAAGAAGCCTAGCAGATGGTTACGTCCTGGTTCATCTACAAGGCCATATGAACCATAAGGCTCACTGCAGTGTTCTTGAAGGTAGCGGCTTCTGACAAGACTCTGTTGCCCAGAAGAAGCTGCACACTCCTTAGTAGTTTCCTAAAACTGGATTCTCAGTCATGTAGAAAATCAGGTCCCCTTCATGCCTACTTGCAATTTATATAATTTGGGAAATACTTATTTCAACATTTCATCAGATATATTTTATGGTTCATTTTCTGGGTTCTATTGTCAAAATGATGTTCTTGCATGTGGAAAGTAATAATCATAGGCATTTCCAAGATGTCTAACTGTACACAAACTACTCCTCTCAAGTACAGACAGCTCACTGTTCTCTGCTGATAGGTAAATGCTTCCTGCCTTCAGTGACAGGTCTGAACTCGTTAGCCTCTGGTCCTGTTCTTATCCCATTCAGAGCTTTGGTCGCAATTTTTTGTTCCTTCTGAAAGGTGCTCAGTTGCATTTTTTTCCAGAGGCTGCTTCCTTCCCCCAAACTACTTGTACTTCACAAGGCATTTTTTCAGTCTTGCACAGTTTCAACTGTCCCAAATTAAGCTTCTTGTGCTTCATTCCTGCTCTCTTCATCAGAACATTTACCTCAGCACGCAATAGAAGACTTCAGACAACAGCTTCAGTGTACTCTCAGATCACATTAATTAGTCGCCAGGATAAGTGCTTATAAAAAAAGGAGTAACAAAAATATACTCTTCAGACTTCTTCAAAAATCCCCATGTGAAGGAATATATCTGTACCCAGAACTGCTCATAGACAGATTTTTAATTATGAAAGCCTCTGTGAAGATAAATTAGTTCCTCAGGAAGTCTGCTGGAATATAAAAGAAGGACTGTCCCTCTGAGACCACATTGAAGGTATAAAGAAGCTTGTAACAGCATCACACCCTGGTAGAGTCTTTTGGACAGTCAGGAATAACTCTGCAGGCAGTATTACAGATCACATTCAGCAAAAGAGTAGTACAGCCTGAAACTGAGCTTCCTCACGTTGTATTTCAATGCATTCCTATTGCCTCAGCCGTGGCAGTATCCACTTTAAGTGAATTTAAACATAGCCAAAGCAATGAGAGTGGAGTTTATTATTTAAAGAAAAAAAAAAAAAAAAAAAAGAAAAAAAAGGGTATATATAACTATAAATAAAATTTTATTTTATATATATATATTTACACTATGGACAAAATACTGAAGGCGTGAACAAGATAAAATGCTGAAACTGTGTGACATGAATGCTCTGTGAATTTGTGCTGTCTAGCTTTGTGTTAATTTTGCCTGCTAAATGCAACTCTTCAGACAGTATCACTGAGATTCTTTGTTCTAACTAGTTACAGTGCAAGTTCTCTCTGCTTTCTGGAGGGATAAGGCAAACAGATAAACTCTAGGTCCTGTAAGGTTCTTTTTCTTTTTTGAATAATGCATACCCAGAGTTCCTCAGACATGAAAGGATGACAAAATGCATTTCAGTGATACACAATCACTGGCACTGACGTGTAGCTACTTTGAGAGTGAAAGGTGGAAGGGAGCTCACATGGTATGGCACAGGGAAACTGTGGCCAAGGACGGAAAGGTGAAGCTGTTCCATATATTAGTTGGGAGATTTTTAACATCTATGCTGCTTAGATATAAACACAGCTTTTGAAGTGTGGACTTGAATACTCAACAACAAGCTGAAGAGAATTCGATTTATCCTGTGTAGAAAGAAGAGATGAGTTGGTTTATCAGAATAGTTTTTGCAACTTATGCTAGAAATGCTACCAGCTGTGATATTTAAAATTTCATCTGAAAACCTGGAAATGCCACTACCCAATCTAAGTGCTATTGCCACCGCAAGTAATGTCTGACACTCCCTGCAAGCATTCTCCCATGAGTCTCTGAACAGTTTGAGAAAAAGGGTACTTTCTGCATGATCACAAATGAATTGTGACATTTTACCAAATGCTAAGCTTTCTCAACCATCAGAGCATCCTCAGCAGTGCCTTGACATATTGTTCTCTGTCCTCAACTTCCTTCTTTGCCACAAAGATCTCGACAAGAACCTTTGGGTTCTCGGCTGTTGGCTATGGCTATTCTAGCCATAGTCTTCAAAAGATGACAGAAGGCGTACCTGTGTCCCATGTTTTATGTACAGTTACTGCGTTCTCATTTGCCTAGCAGAACTGTAGCATTTCCACCTAGCAACTATCTGTAGTGAGGCTCGTGGCCTTTCTCACTCTCTGGAACAGGGCACTTGACCTAAGAGCTGGAGACAAGAGAATAAAGTCAGTGAGGACTGCATAAGAAAGGTGAAACTAGAGGTAGCTACATCTCAGAAAAGCCTCTGAAGGATGTAGAGTAAGGAACTGGCAGTCTGGAGGACATGAAGGTCTGTAGAGCTGCATGCAGATCTTTCTTTTGTGATGGTCTGGATCAGGATTGCTTGCATAGGCCTGGATCAGCTGTGGGGCAACACAGCAGGCATACCCCTTTTCTCCCAGAACACTGGCAAAAAGCTCTCATTAAGTGAATCTACTCCATTATTCGCTCAATGTAACAGCGCTTTTCCAAGGTGCTTTTGCAACAACTTATGGTCACACAATATATCCCACAATTCGTGGTGTGACATCTTGGAGAAGAAAAGATGAGGTAACTTTAGAGCATAAAATTATTATCATTACTAATTTCTCAAGTAATATTTGGTGAACCACTGAAAGCTACTGTTACATGACTTACAGCATCAGAAATCACTATCCATAGCATTTTCTATGTTCTTCGGGGGGGGAAAAAAAAAAAAAAAAAAAAAGGAGGCTAGTATTTAATGGACTAATAGGAAAGTATGTATCATAATATAAACATATATATCACTTGACAGCACCGAGTACCAGTAAACAAAAAGACACTATGAATAGAAGAGGAAAACTATCCCTAAGAACATGCATTTAGTCTGTGCTTCCTCTTGCATTAACACACCACCCTTCAAAGATCAGATAAAGAGTTATAATGTAATTTTAGAGCTAAAAAGAAAATTAAGTGTTACTGGTTGCAGAGAGCTGGAGAACACTGTGGTCTTCTATCTAATGAAGTCATTAAAATGAAACCATTTTTTCCCCTGGTAATGGAGGATGCACATTGACACAGTCTTACAAATCTCTCTGATTGATGAAATTAATCAAAAACAATGAGAGGTGCCCTCTATGCACAGAATAAGAGCCTGAAAAAAGCAGGTGAATGAAGTTCGGACAGGACAAGGGATGCAATTTTCAAATGTTGTCCATCCTCAGAAAAAGGAAGCTATTGGTCTGAAACTCTTGGAAAAAGTTTGTATTGGAAAGACTTTTCTTTGATGACCTCTACAGAGTGTGAGAGACATTCATAACCCATGAAACACATGTGAGCTGTTGATGGCTTCAGCCTTTCATACACAACAGAATGAGATCAACAAAAGAGTGTCCTATTTCAAACTCTTCTGAGAGGCTCTGAGCTTGATGACTCCAGGTGAATTTATCAAATCTGGGAGTCTGCTCCAAGCTGGCTTGAAAGATGAAGCACATAGGAAAAGAGGAAATTCATCTCATCATTTTCCTTAGGATTTTAGAGGCTCCGATTTTCATGGGAAAGCTTTCTTTTCAAATTAAACTCACCTATACTTCATACCATAAAAATAGAACTGTTTCTAAGAAATTTCTTACAGACTAGCTTGAGGCTAGTGCATTTTACATGTTTGCCTTCCGATCCATTGCCCAGCAAGTCATTAAAGCATTGTCTTTCAGCCACATACAAACACATTACAGAAAGAATGGTAATGAGACCAGTAATGAAGCAAAGCTCTTAAATGTTCCATGTATTTTCAGCCATAGAAAGTATTTCAGAAAAACTGGAATCATGGTTTCTCGTGTTAAATTGAATTATGGGGATTACTGGTTCACATTGAAGCATGAGTTTACTGGAGGCATTAAAGCATTGGGCAGCATCACACATACGCTGAAGTCAAACTTTAGTCACGCACTGTGCTTTTAGAGCATCAGACTGCCATTGCATCTGTTGAATGAAAGAGAAAAATACTCTTCCAGACAGAGGAGTATTACAGAGCACTTGTGGCATTACATTTCAGTGTGATTTTCCTTTTGCTCTGTGCAGTGCTACGTATGTCCTTTTTATTCCCTTGCACTATTCATCCCACAAGAAACAGAACATCTCAGAACATAGGTAGCATCTCAGAACATGCTACCTATATGACTTTGAATGTATTTTCTGTACAGTAAGGATGCATGCCCTGCACACCTCAGCTTTGTTCAGAATGCTTTATGGTCATTAAAAAACACCAGCACCATGCTTCTTGCAACACAGTTCTCTAAGGTTTATAAGGAAATCAAAGAAGTTAGAACCAAGGGACATGCAGAGATCAGATTGTTTTTCTTCTCTCAAGGACAGCAATATAGATGTTGTTGTTGTTGTTTCACAGAATCATAGAATTTCCTAAGTTGGAATGGACCCACAAGGAGCAAGTCCAACTCCAGGCTTCACACAGGGCCACTCAAAAATCAAACCCTATGTCTGAGAGCGCTGTCCAAATGATTCTTGAATTCTGGTAGTTCGGGGCCGTGCCCACTGCCCTGGGCAGCCTGCTCCATGCCCACCGCCCTCTGGTGCAGACCCTGTCCCTAACCCCAGCTGCCCTCCCCTGACACAGCTCCATGCCGTTCCCTCGGGCCCTGTTGCTGTCACACAGAGCAGAGCTCAGCGCTGCCCCTCTGCTTCCTGTGAAGAGCTGCAGCCACCATCAGGCCTCCCCTCAGCTCCTCTGCTCTGGGCTGAGCAAACACAGGGAGCTCAGCTGCTCCTCATACATCCTGTCCTCTAGACTCTTCACCATCTCTGCACCCCTCCTTTGGACTCTCTAATAATTAGTTTCGTGGTCTTCCTGCAGCACCCAAAATTGTACACTGCATCTATTTGTACTTTTATCTACTTTTTTAAACAGAAAGACTCGTTTTAGATTAAAAGCCCTAAATCTATTTAGTTTAGATTAGATTTGTTATCTCTATGAAAAAACAATGACAACTATTACACATATTTTATTTATGTCCAGATAAAAACAAGTCAATTTTTCTTGTATCTTGAGAAAAAAAATGTGCGTGGTTTAAAGTTCTTTCAGGTTGACAGAAGAGTGTTTGAGTATCAGTGTAAATGAGGAGCAGGTTCTATGAGAATCAGGTACTTACAAATTCTGTGTGGATATTCACACACACAAAAAAAGGATCCATAAAAGAATACAGAAAGGAATAGTACCTAAAAAATATTGATTTCTTAGGTATTAAGTTAAGGAGGCAGTATGAATCCTTTCTTAACCGCTTTTCCAATTGCAGAATTTAAGAATTCGCTGTAATGCATTCATGCAAACTAACAGTACGAGAATGAAATCAGTGTAGATGATACCAGTGATCATAATTTCAAATGCCATGCCAATTATTTAATGCAAATGTTTTCCCATAGAGTTAATCAGGAAATGTACACTAACATTAAAATAATTAATATTTCTAAGTTTAAACTCTGTACCTGTAAAGTTTCCTGGAGATGAATCAATATGAAATCTATTCACTCTGCATCTATTCACATCAGTCGAAGATAAATATGAGTCATTTGATCCTGCATGCAAGCCAACAAAGAGAGAATTTACTGAAAAGAAGACAAGACAAGAGAATGGATACTCTTCTGTCATCATTCTTATTGCTAAGGAAACCATCTTCTTGTTCTGTAACAGGCTACAGCAACCAGTGTATCTCTTGTGTCCATTACATTTGTACCAGTACAGTTCTTTTTCATTGTAGGGAGGTAGGGGGAATGTAAAGTCCCATCCTTCACAGCTAATGATACATTTTAAAGCATTGTCTGGTAATTGTCTGGTAACTTCTTCATTTTCTCTGAATTTCATTATGTAACCTGTATATACTTCTTCTGATAAAGTTCATAGGTTGATGTTTTTGTAGCACCTGGCTGCACAATATTCAGTACTTGGGAATATATGCAAATATTTTAAATAATACATACACTGCAGTGAGGAATGTGTCCTTTTTGTTTATTTATTTTTTAATTGTTTTCAAGCAACAGTAACATCAGTGCCTAACATGACAAGTAGAACACTAAGATGGGATAAAAGCAGCAGCTTATGTGGCTTGGAACAACAAAACTGAAGTACGTTGTACAGTTTGGGCAAGAGTTATGTTAAAAGAGAGCATAGAAGTAAATTTAGATTCTAGACAGCTGGTACCCACATTAATTCATTGTTACTCTGTTTTGCACAGTTTTAATGATATCTCTCCAGGAAAATTATGTTCTAGTGGAGCCAAATGCTAAGCACTATCAGATACAAGAAGGTCAGTGCCACTTGGCCTCTTTTCTATAGAGGTTTACATGCAACTCCGGCTATATCCATAACACAAAATGAAGTGTCTTGCACAGAGGGTCAATGGGAACCTGAGTGCCTGAGTTGTTTGGTTCCTATGTTATTGTCCAGTATTACATGGATTTTACCATGCGGGGCCAGAAAACAGTCCAGACACTCTGTAATGTGACATTGCAAGTCACTGCCTGGTACCATGCCTGGTACCATGTAGCCATAGTGTTCATTGTTAAAGTGCTCTAATGATCAAAGATTTAGGATCCTCTTCTTTACTGTGGAAATCATGAGGATTCTTTTGAAACATTAGTCTTCCTAATACCCACTTGATAATTTGCTTCATTTCCACTGCTGAATTTTCTATGATGTACACCGAATGCCTCTTAGAAAAATCCCATATCATTTCCTTTAATCTTTAATCAAATCCTTTAAGCTTTTTGTCTCTTAGTCTGGAGGAATAGTAGGGGATGTCTGATACTTCCTTCTCCCTCAAAGTTGTGGCACTTGCACTCTTTGCTGGTTCTGTCTTCAATAACTGCATTGATATTTTTGGACACAAAATGTAATGAAGTCGTGACTAGCAAGTAGTGATTTAATCATATTGGCTTCCCCAAGTGTTTTCTGTCTCCTAATGTTGATTGCCTGCTGAGCTAATGATAACATTTTCTCCAGTCATCTCAGCTAAGTCTGCTCTATTGCACACAGCCCTGTTCAGTATGTAGCCACATGACATATTCTTGGAACAGTGTAGAATGGGCTGTTGTATACGCTTTTATGGCTTTGCTGCCTTTGGTGAATATGAATATAAATGTCTATGGCAATAAGAGGAAAAAAAAGAGTTATCTATTCTCTTTATCGGTTTTTTTTTAAAATATAATAAAAATAACCATACTTAGCCTTAAGCTCGTAAAATAGAATATTTACAAATTTTCAAGGTTTAGTCCTACCTTGATTATAGCTTTAAAAACAAATATTTGAGTCATAGTATAAATAACCATAATACTCACAAAATAAATCCAAGTAATATATAACAGTATCATCACTTACAACAGCAAGGTTCATTTGGTGCTTCATGGAACAAATCCCTCAGGCCTACCTCATTTCACAAAGGAAACACAGGGAAGACAGCTAGACGAAGCACTCTCAGATGAAACATTTATGGACCATATGTATATACAGAAAAGTGAGACTGCAGGCTTTCCTTCTCCAAAGGTATTTGCATGGCCTAACACCTACAGTTACATCAACACAAAGCATTGCAGGAAGCCTGAAACTGGAATCCACCCAGTGTAGCTGACAAGACCGGACCACCTGAAATGTTCCATTGTGGTGTTTTAAAAGCTATAATATTTACAGTGTAGGTAGGATATTTCAATCCTTCTCCAAAACTAACATTTATTTCCAGTGGTTAGGATTTTTAAAGGCAGCTAAGGGACTTGGGCCTACTGCTGAGAGCTTGCAAGATATTAGATCCAAAATCCCTTGATGCTTAGAAGATGTCAGCCAATCTACATCATCCAGATGTAGATTTTTTCTTGAACATAGCCCAGACAACACAGATCTGGCATTACTTTGGATTTTTTCTCTGGCACCCTTTGTTGCTTCAGCTCCACCAATTCTCACTGTCTCAGAGATAATTCCAGTTCTCCTATCTTTCTGGAGCACACGTGGATGACACTGCTTCAGATTCTGATTGCACTGGTGTGTGGATGCAAGGTTTTTAACTAGCACTTATACAGTATAGAGAACTCTTAATGCTGTTGCTGGTGCTGTTGAGAGTAAGAGGATGTGGGCCTGTAAAACTGCCCATTTTGTTCAATGGGAAAAGCAAATGAGAAATCAGCATTTGGCTGCTACTAGCACCAGATGGAGATTAGAGAGAAAACAATAAGCAAAACAGCACAGATGCACAAGCATAGCCAGAAGAGGTTGATGAAGTATCTTGTTCTTCTCCATGATTTCTTGAAGGTGTAATCACTCAGGACTTACACAATTCTCTTGTTACATTTTAAGTTTGGGTCAGGTCTGTTGTACTGTTGAGTGCCTTTCCCCTCTTTCTGGCAAATAAATCATGACACTTTTTGACATTTTCCCTGCTTGATAAGCAGTTGCTGTGTCTTACAGAGTGATGTGAGGCTTGTCAGATGGGTGCAGTCTGAATTAAAGAGCAATTTTAACACAAATGCCAGCTTTGTGCAAAAGCCTTCTTTCAAGGGAGACCTTTTCCCTGTATATTCTCTGCCCCTTCAAGGAGGCCTGTTCATATAGTGCAATACTTGTGAATTATGAAAGGTCCTGTTCTTTGCATTTAAACACTTTACTTTAACACTCCAAGAGTATTTAAACAATTTCAGGGTTTCATATCTTTAAACGACTTAGATTGGTCTTTTGAAGTCTGGTGGGAGCCACACTTGTGATTTTCTCAGAACAAAAGAGAGGCAGATGCACAACATTTTTCCAGACTTATTTTGTATTCTGCATCCCACGTATGTTGTCTGGACGAAGGCATAAATGTCCAATAAAATCAGCATTGCAGAAAAACACACTGAGCTTCCACAGTTTCTTCCTTTCTTATGTAAGCTTGCCTAGGATTAATTCCTTTAATTAGAGCATAACCACTCAAGTGACACATATATTGCACATTGTTATTTTTTTCTCAGATGCTCTGCTTCTGCAGAAATATCTTTCCTACCAAATGAATTTCGGGACTCCTTCCTACTAATTCAAATGAAATTGTAAAATGAAATGGCAAAAATCAACTAAATGTAATTTAAGTATATTCATCACTAAGTGATACAGGTATAAAAGTAGCTGTGGTGTTCCCAAAGGTTTCTTTCCCTCCCTGATTTCCCATGAGGTAGTCACCTAAACTTCTTTATGGATCCATGCCTTTCAATAAATGTAGTATCCCGTGATCTATACTCTTTTTAATTAAAGTTTTTTTTTTTTTCTCCTTTCCATGTGTTACACTCATTCAGCCCTAAATTTGTCATATTGTTGCTAAATCTGAAGTAGCTTAGTTTTATTGTTAATAAAGAGAATATGTATTTTAGATTCTATGAATGTTCTGTCCAAATTTCCACGTGGTAAAACACGCTGTGAACTTGGTAATTTCCTCCCATCGCTGAATTTATTACAGTTGTACATTTTGATCAGCCAGGACTATTAAAAATAGACTGGGCTGGTCTGACCAAAAATAGTAATGTATCATGTACAAATTAATTAACTGCATTTCACAACACTGAATGCAAAAAATGCAGGCAATGTTTGCCTTTATAAGGCAAATATATTGTAGAATTTCCTCAAAATAATGTTTTATTCTTCTTTTAAATTGATTTCTTGTGCATTACATTGGAGACATCATTTCACTTTCCTTTTAGATCATTTTATGTTTGTGACCAATGGCTCAGAAAATTCAACTTTCTTTCAGCAGAAATATTCACCTCCAAATTGTACCATAATACAACCTGCCAGATGCATGCTGAAGGTAAGAAAACTGTTAATGTACTCTATTTCCTAACTTATTTCAGAAATAGCTTTGGCATCATCTATGTTATTTGCAGAAATAAGCATGAGTTCTGCTGTTGTCTGATTGATTTCCTGAACTTTTGGGCAACTCTTAGGAACACAATGACCTGTTTAAAGTCATAAGAGTACCTCCTCACCTTTCCCTACTTCCTGTTCACACTCAGTAATTTTTTATTATTATTTTAACTTTTCTCTGTATTTTTGCACATTCCTTGGCCAACATGTTGTCCTACCTGGAATTCTCACAGTGAGCCACACCAGTCAAAGATTCTGCAGGCAGTAACTAACAGTCTCAACTGCCCAGTTGACTGGAATCTCAGAGAGAGGAAAAAAGTTTGCTCTGCCAAAAAAACCAAAACAACAATAACAAAAAAAAAAAAAAAAAGAAAATGGTTCAGTTTTTCTGAAATGAACTTTTTTCTTTCTCACCATTTTCCTCTTTCCAGAACACTCCCGTTCTTTGTTCTAAGTCAGAAAACAAATTTTCTTCGTAAGTGTTGGTATTTCCACAGTCAGAAAAATCTAGCCAGGAAGAAGAAAAGCCATTGCTGCTCCTGTTCAGTCTTGCTGAAGCCATCTCTGCCAGAGCCTCGGTCTGAAAGCTGCAGACACTCGCTTAGTAGGATGGGAGCAGTGCTAGCTAGCAGCTGGAAGTTGCAAACTCTGTCATTCCTTGGGATGCATGTCCTGGTGGCAGGGCTCAGTGGTGGTGATCTGCTCATGCTACACATGCATGCATGCCTAATGCTTTTTGATACTCATAGGACTAAAAGACCTATTGGCATGTAACTCTCCTGTAGAGCTGCAAGTGGACTTGACAGACACATTGGCACCATGGTGGCTCACCTGTCTTTGAAATGTTGGAGCTCCTGGAGCTAAACCTGAAAAAAATATATGTATCCTTCTTGTTTCATGCTTGAAATCACCAAATACTTTTGCATGGCACTGCAGCGCTGAGACCAGAGCATGAGTCTCACCTGTGCTTTTGTATCACTGTTTGCATGTTTGTTGTATTGCTAAACTAATACTAAAATACTCTTCTAGTGACTCTAATAAATGTTAAGCATTTCCAAAGGAAAAACAGTTGATAACAGCATTAAGTGGGATGGGAGGCTAGACACTAAATCCTGCAGTATCAGATGTAGATCTGTATTATATAACATTAAAAAAAAAAAAAAGAAAAGAAAAAACAACAACAATAAAACCTTATTCAATATCCAGTAGTGTTTTAGTGCTTATTATGTTGAAGTCAATGCAATGTACAGCAGACAAAAATATTCCTTAACTTTGTCTCATCTGTTCCTGAAAGGAAGTTGGTTACTCTCAGATAATCACATAGTGTTCAAAATGACAAAAGAGACTTTACTCTGGAGGAAATCAACAGATTTTCTGTGAAGTATTTTAATATCTCTTTGGTAGAACTGAAAAGTTTGTCTTCTGTGAAACTGGAACAGCATGTAGGAAACTCCAGAATAGTAAAGCATGATGAAACAAAAGGTCATTTCTAAATGTTTGGCCTTCACTTATATTTTTGGGACAAAGTATGTTACAGAATGTGCACTCTGAGTTCAAGTTACAAACAGAGCATTTTGTGTCATTTTAACATCTTGCACAAGTCTCAGCAGACAGACCCTATAATCCAACAATCACAATCAACGCCTTGTTATACTGTAGAACAGAAAAGGGTTCTTTGACAAGATGATTCGGTGTTATACATGCTAATGTGAGCCGTAGCATCTGCAGAATAGTTCATGAATACCCAAAATACTGTTCAGCACTCCAGTGAGAGTTGTGTTTTATTTAGTTCTGGTGCCAAGATGCAGTTTCGTTAACCTTATTCCTCTTTTTTTTTCTGTAAGGAATAATTCTGTTGTAGCTTAGACTTACCAGGATACAACGTCATGGATACCAAGTAGAGTAAATAGTATTAACATAATATGCACAGCCTGTGCTTCCAATTTTCATGCTTCACACAGGAAGATGTGTAATGACTAGAATCTCACAGTTCAATTTATTCAGCCCTTTTGCACTGGTTTGTTAAACACACACACACACACAAAAAATAAAACAACACATAACAAACATTCAATTCCAGATTCATTTTCATTTTCTTAAACCACAAAGAAAAAAGTAACGTATTTCCATGCTGCCTTAATTTTTGACTGACCCACAGTGCACTCAGTTAATAGAAGAGCAAAAATTTTTAAATGTCAACAGGGACCAAGTCTCTAGGCTATACCTAAAATGTATTTAAAATTCTGACCACTACTTCATATTGACTTCATCCCACGGTTGCTCAAAGTCAAAGAGCAAATGGGTTAAATGTATATTCAGAAAATGAACATTAGAAATATTTTGATCTCTGTTTCTAAGATGCAGTGAGGTTGTTTGTAATAACAGGAAGTTGTTTTATCTTCAGTTTTAGCAAAGTTAAAAAACAAAGCAAAACAAAAGAGAATCTATAGTATGTCAAAAGTTGATGGAAATAAATTCATTGCAAAAATTGGCAAATGTTAGTATGTGCTTCTGGAACTGGACTTTTTCAAAGGGACCTAACCTAAAACTTCAGTTTAAGTCTCCATCACAGGTTCACTCTGTAATCCTAAGCAAATCACTTATGGACAGAATCTTTAAAGTAATTAGGCACCAGATCCCAGTAGCCATTTTGTTGTGCCTGTAGATACTTAAATAACTTTGGAAAAAAAGTCATTCTACCTTTGTCATGAAATTAATTCCTAATGCAGGGCAGACAGATGTGCTGACTTTGGTCAGGGGTATTAAGTTCATTAGATAGTGGAGTAACAAACAGCTTTGGTAAAGCAAATCACAAATAAAAAAAGTTTGCTTGTAAATCTCAACTTTCCAACATTCACAGAGCTCAGATTTTGAACTTTGATTGTATGGTCTATTTCTAGAAAACTTCCCCATCAATCATATCCCAAAGAGTACAGTAATTGTGGCAGAACATCTAACTTGTACAGACCTACAAGATTTGCCTATGTATGAAACATCTTTGGAAATGCTACCAGGAAAATTATTCCGGTGATTGAATCATGGCTGTCACACTGTGCCTCTTGCATCACTCCTATGTTTAATCCCTTCTAAAGTACCATAACCTAAATCAAAATCTTCAGCTTTCTTGAACACTTCATCAGTTTAAAATATTCACATAAAGATGGGTTTTGGTCTAGTATTAAATGGGGAGGTTGGTAGCCCTGCATGTAGCAGGGAGACTGGAGATTCATGACCCTTGAGGTCCTTCCGACCCTGGCCATTCTGTGATTCTGCGATTCTGTGATTTCTAAGTCATGATACCTTTATTTTGTTACACACTAGGTCCATGCACAAATGGTTATCAATGCATGGCTAATGAGCAGTAACTCAGCAAGTCGCAGATCACAATCCTTAAATCTGTGCTTCACCTTAAATTTGCATAAACTTTTCACGCAGTTGAACCTCTACACTGACACAAATTCAACACAGCGGCCTCCTCACTTAGCAGCGAAAGCACCATCTGGTGAGTAAAATGATCCAGAAGTTCAACCATGCAACCCAATATTACATTCAGAGAGAAGTGGTGATTTGAAAATTCAGGGGATATTTAGACATGGAAAATTGAGTTTCATGTCATTACTAGTAGGAAAAACACAGAAAGGCCCCTTGATGGCCAACAATATACTCATTTTGAATTATAGAATGCAGCAATATTCTGCTGGGTAATTCAGCATGTTTTTCCCGACAAAAAACTGTTTCATCTATTTCTTAATACAAATGTAACAGCTAATTGCTTCACAGACATGCTGTGCCACTGGAGTGACTGCAGAAGAAATCTCTGTTGATCAAAGCTCTCTGTCTTGTTATTGCTTCCCACCTGGAAGTGGCATCCTGACACTGCTCACCCTCAGGACTTGCTCTGGCTCTGCTAGTCCTGTGTCTAATGGTGATGCAGCTTGCTGATGTCTTTCATTCCTGGGCCACTGCCAGTTCCTTGGTGAAGTAACTGAGCTAGCCATATTCAATGAAATTCCACAGCCATAAGTAGAGGTGTACATAAAAGCACTGCTTAATAAATGAACAGTTTCTAATAGTGCACAAATAGAATGAAAATCCAAGAGAATAAGAAGCTATACCATGTCATAGCAAGTATTTTCAAAGAAGGCAGAAAATGCCCTGTGGCCACTACTTGCACAGCCACACATAAGATTTGGACTATTTAAAATATTTCATGAGGAAGTGTCCTTTCAGAGAGTTTGGCTCCACCATATCTGCATTACCTGTATGTCTGTTCAGGGAACGCTTTCCCTGGGTTGGTGTCTCAAAATGTAGCACCATATAAGGCACTGAGGAAATTAGGAGTGTTCATTATCTCTGTTATAAAGTGTTTTACACATAAGTGCAAAACAAGTCAGAGAGGGAAATCAAAGTGTAAAGACATTAGGGGAAACTCCTCCAAATCTGTCTTTGGAAGGCAGGCTGACCTAAATAACTCCTCAGTGACTAATTGGAACAAAAGCACAAGCTGATTTTTCAGAAAGTCTTTCAGTAATCAAAGTCCTGCTAATGCTCCTTGCCAGACCTGTAGCAGGCAGCAGCTCTTCTGGGCTAAGTGGTGCATGAGAGGATGTCCAGCTTGACACATCTCCCAACTTAGGGCCATTTTTACCATAGTTTTTTACCATCTAAACCACAAGTTATAAAGATTTATTTGACAGGAATATAATTTCTTATTGGATGAACTGACATATAGTGCTACAACATGACACATAAGCAGACAGTCCTCACTCAGAGGTGGACTTCTAGGTGAATGCAATGCACCTCAAGAGGATTTTCACAGTTATCTGAGGGAAGAAGAACAAGGAAGCAGAACTGCAGAATTGGCCAATCCTACCCTGCTATCAATACAATTGGGCAAATATCTCTCACTCAAGTGATTTTTTTTACTACAAAATCCCAGATTTTCAAAATTGCCATGCTAGTGAAAAAAGGACTTTGATTTCAACAAATATTTGTTCCTGGAAACATTTTAGGGGAAAAACAAAACAACAATAACAACAACAAAAAACCCACCCAACCAACCAACAAATAAAATGCTCAACATTTTGAGCCTGTCAGAATATCCAATAGCATCATTATTGACTGGAGAGATTCCAACTTTCCTTTTCTAAATGACTTATGCCAAATTTCAAGCCACTTCAAGCTCTCCAAACTAACAACCAAAAATCATAAAAAACAAAGGATTTCTAATTTTGTTCAGGAGTGCTTTTCAAGATCTTAATTTTTCATCCTTATTTGAGAAAGAGCCAAAACTGCTGTTAGAAAGGGATACAACTTAATTCAAAATGTAAGCTGCAGTTGACTCCCTGCTGCTCAGATTTGTAGAAATCTGAAAGCATGAATCCACCAGTTTACGCCTTACCAAGTGAACTTTTTTGGCAATCCTATTCTTTTCTTTTGTAAAGAACACTTCAAAGGCTCACAGAAGAGATTGATTTTTCCAGGAATCTTTCTTTATGGAAATGTTTAGGTGATGTCCTTTTCCAAAGTTCACATATCCTGTAACAAGCCAGGTGGTGTTCATCATCTCCCATCTTGCAAGGTGTGACACGTTCTCTGACCCCACTGTGGGTTGCCCTACTAATGCAGATTAATGGGAGGGAGATTTGTAGATTTGTGGGTTTCTGTCATTTGTCTGTAAGTGCCTAGAAGATACTGTCCAGACTATAAAAGCAGCAGTCAACAGCTGTCTCTTGTTATTCATCTCCTTTAATTCTTCTTTCCTTCCTCACTGTTTCCACTTACTGATTCAGTAGTGAGGGAAGATTAAAGAACTGCCAAAGATGAGAAACACAACATGTAGAAATGAAAGGAAAGATTGCAAGGACAGGGTGCCTATAGATGACATTCTAGACCTTGTGCTGAGGGGAAGGGCAGAAGTTTAAGTGGATGTGGATGAAGTTGTGCTCATGTTCCCTGGTGCGCTCTAATGTCACCCATTAGAAGAAAAGAAAGATCAGTTCTAACTGTATTCCAAGACACAACATGTAATAAAACAAAATAAAAAAACTCAAAAGGAAAAGGTATCCCTAGAAGACTAGGATACAGCTGAAATAGTTTATTTCTAGGCACGTCTCTTTGAGGTATTCTACAACAAAATATTTATTTTAAAAAAGATAAAATTCCTGTTGTTTCCAAAAGAACTTGAGGCTTAATAAAATTTTCTAATACTCAATGCAAATAATGTGAGAGTAGCATGAGACTTGTGTATAATTCTACTTATTGTATAGAACTTATCATATAGAAATTCAACAAATTCATCCGTAGCAACTGTCTCAAGCAAATTAAATAAAAAATTAGTATTGCCTGAGACTAAATTCCTTGTGATGTGTTGCTTGTACTTCAAAGTGATATTCCCTAACAAACATCTTACCTTAACCCATACTGGAGTTGTATACTGACAGAGAGGAAAAAAAGACCCAAGGACATACAGTGCTTTCCACAATTGGGTAACTGAGATTCTTGCATTAAGAGCATTTTGCAGGAAATTTTTTCTCTGAAAGTAATGCTTCCTATTTAATTTCATGGAAACCACAACAGATACAAAGTGCACGATAACAAGATTTGATAGAGAAAATTCTCAGCTACAAAATGTTATTTCTCAACATAGGCACCACCATTAGCTATGTATTTTGCCAGCAATGAACAAGAGTCTGCTTGTGCTCATAAAAATCCATACCAGCAGAAGTGATCCACAGTTTCACAGGTGCGGTGACAGCATTGTTGCTGGAAAATGTTGTGCACACAGCCCATCTTCCATCAGCCTTAACAGACAGAAGTCAAAAGGCACGTCAAAATCAGGACTGTAGGGTGGGTATGATAGAACAGTTCAGCCAAGATCAGTGTGGGGGCCTGGTGTTACTGTGTTTCAGGAGAGAGGTTGTCCTCTTCTCTGGCCTGACTCTGGAAGTTCAAGCCTTCAGTTTAGTCAGTATTGCAATACAGTGGTCATAGTTGGTGATTTGTCCAGGCTCCAAGAAATATACAAGGATCATCCCTTTCCTATCCCAAAAGACTGTACACATGACTTTACCTGCTGAGAGCTGTATCTTGAACTTCTTTGATGGTGAATTCATATGCCACCACTCTATGGACTGCCATTTTGACACTGACATGACACAACATCTTGTCATCAGTAATGATGTAATCCAGGAAACTGTCACTTTCAGCCTCATGTTGGTTCAGTAGGTCCTGACAAACTTGCATACAGAGATCTTGCTCTTCCTGGGCGAGCAAGTGTGAGACTCACTTGGCACAAACTCTGTGGTATTTTCATGTTGCTACCATCATTTCCAACACACTGAAGCTGGTATTCAGCTCCATACACAGTTCCCTGGTCATAATCTGCCGCTTCGCGTATATGCGCTGATGGAGATGCTCTTCATTTCATGGTGTGACAGCCGTGCATGGCCATCCAGAACGTGGCCTATCTTTCATGCCACTGTCACCGCTGCTGAAACGCACCACCCACCTCCTCACTGCTCTCACATCCACTGTTTGGTCTCCATAAATGTTCAGCAAGTGTTGATGAATATCAATGAATGCCGTTTTTTCTGCATGGAGGAATTCAATTACGTATCTTTGCTTCATATGCACTTCCATGTCAGACATCATTTTGTCAGACTGCCCCTCTGCTGCCATCTGTCACATGTCAACAAAATGCAATACTGAATATTGGTGGGAAGGTTCAACCTCTACTGCCATACCACCACTGACTTTGTAGGCCAACATAATAAAATAGTGGGCATTAGTTTCAGGGGAGCCTTTACACTTTGCTTTGAATAATGATTCAAAGATAATGATTCAGAGTGTTATGGGTGGTATTCTATGCAGAGAATTATTTCTCCACATATTCCTTTTTAAGTACCTGCTGTATAATTTAATTCAGGTTCCAAGCATGTCTCTTCGTATATGTGGTAACAGAGAGGTATTCCTATAGGTGCACACTATATCAAAGGGAAATAAACCACCTCAACCTGGCCTTCAGATCTCTGGCAGCATTTTGTTAAAGCTTCTAACTTATTGCTACATAACTTATTGCTATCCTGTTTCCTTGAACTAGTGGGGGAACAAAATATTATAAATTGCCTATTTCTTCTGTATATTCTGTATAGAAATCAGTACTGCACTGCCTCAGTACATAGCTACAGCTCTCAGCCCCCACAGCAGCAAGAGAAATAATATTTAAAATTAGGAAATGCTGTAGTAATGGTATCAGTTGGGGGAAAAAACATGAACTGTTGCCATTCAAGCCAAACCTACAGTCCCTGCTGCCTGTTGTGTCAGCACCACCTGCTGCTGCTTCTTTGCAACACTGCTGGGAAATCTTGACATTGTATTTCAGCTCTAAAAATACATGGGAGACATGAGAAAGTATCTTGTTTCCTATATGCTTCTGAGATCACACAGAACAGTTTGTGCAGATGCTTGTTGTTTGTACAAGGAGTAGAATAAGAGACTGACTGAAATCTTACCTCCCAGTTTAGGCAAAGCTTGATCTGAAACCAGCAGACATCTAGAGAGCTGATTTCTGGTTTGTAAAATTTTTTTGCAGGTAATCTTGTTCAGCACATTTTCCAAATAAAAGCAAATTGGATTCTGGCACAGTGAATGATCCTGAGAAGATCTGTAGACCGATCTCATTTCACCTGTTGGGTCTGTGAATTGTCCCACCATCTCAGAGGGAGGATTCATCTCACCTAACAGACAGAACTCTCTCAGCTTGCCCCTTCTTGCTATTCTTGCAGTACAGTACAAGTCACACAAAAGTAGGTGTGCCTCCACTCTACCAAAGGCAAATCAACAGATATCAATACTCCTGGAGGAAGCTTAGATATCTCTCCAGAGGTCCCTCTGTTGATTGCAAAGGAGCTCTACCAAACTGACTACTAACATAAAATGCAAAGGCAAATCCAAGCTCTAGTGAAACTGACACTGGCAGCAGTATCTAGAGGAAGTTTATATACCTATACATTTTACACTGATTAAATTACGGCAAGTTATTTTCCTGAAGGGACTACCACTGGTCATGGAAATTTACTAGTGTCAAAAACATTGCTAGGGCCAGAAAAAGTTACTGGTAATTACCAGAGGGGCTGGGAGGATGGGAAGGACCTTGAGCATGATAGAAAAAGAAAGTCCAATATTTCATATGCAGATGTGACTAAGGAATGGGAGAGAAATACAATGAGAGAGGACAAATGGAAACAGGCAATGCTGTACACAGATTTGAAAAAGTCTGAGAAAATTTGAGAAAGTTTGTCTAATATTTTCGTTACTACAGCTTCCCCCTGTGGGAGTCTCTTGAATCTGATTTGGAGCACCTGCCACACTACAGACCACCAGATCTCTGAAACGTCCATCTTTCTCTGTACTTTGCCTCTGAAACCATTTGTTGGCAATAAGAGGCAAGGTGATAGCAACTAGAGCACCAAAGGAATAAACATTAGCACTGACAAGATTAATTTAACTGTCCTGATTTATAAAACCATAACTGGAAGCAGTTCAGTTCTGCTCCTGAATGCTGCAACTATAGCTGTAACTTTATGGTTTTTCTTATTTTTCTCAATTGTATTCTCTATTTTTCATCTTTCATTTTATCCTGTTTTCTTAGAAAACTTTACATGTGAATGTAAATTCAAATGTTTTGCCAAATTTTGCCAAATGAAAGGCAAAAACCTGTAGCTGCCCAAACTGAATAGTGCATCATTAAATTTTTTCAAAATTGTAGGTAAATATAACCAGCAAAAAATAAATAAAAAGTAGTCAGTAATGACAAGTTTGAATACAACAAAAAAGCAATGGAAAAATTAAGGCAATGGAATGTTGCTGTTTTGGAATTTTATTTTATTTTATTTATTTTTTTGCAAAATTCAGTGTAGTTGAGAGCTCAAGAAATTCTAGATTGAAATAACAGAACATTAAACAACAGAAATAAATTCCTCTTAAGTATTTTAACATAATGAATTTGAGAATTGTAGACCTTTAGAAATTAGCAATACTGACATATTTTTAATGACCTGTATTCTTTGTTGTTATAGGTTTTTTGTTGTTGTTGTTGTTTTTTTTTTTTAATTTTAAATAGAAATGTGAATCTCTTAGCCCCTAAGAAATTTCCTTTGGTTTATCACACAATGTTATCAGTTGCAAAACAGCTGGTACACTGTAATCATAGGCCATGACAACCCATTGTGTTCACCCCAACACATTTCTCATTCCTATGTTATTTTCCTATGGGAAATTTCCCTCTAACACAGTTTTCTTCACAGCCACAAAGCACAGAAATCCTCCTCCCTGCTCCACTCCTCTCTTTCTAGGGCAAGAGCCATGGGACCGCAGATCCTGGAGAAGAAACACTACTGGGGAACTACCTGCTGACCAGTACTCACAAAACCTCTCCTACAGGACTTTGCATTTTTGGCAGAAAACAAATTAATTGATTTAAATGCAAATGTATGTCAGCACTAATTAATTTGGTGCTCAAGTGTGAAAGGTACAAGCTTTCTAAACAAGAAGATATTACACTTCACTGTGACTTCAGAAATGCCTTGAGAAGATTTTGTTACATTTCTCCATTCTCCAATAGCTTTCTCTTGCACTTTCTTCAAAACCTTTCTTCCAGCTGCCCCAGTTACCAGATCTCCACATTTGACACTTCCCAGTTCCAACAACTTCTTAAAATAGTGACAAGGTGCACACCATGGAAATATTTACCTCCAGCTTTATCTTGCTACTGGGAATCCAATCTTGGCCAGTCCCAAGTCAGACAGGATCTCTCACTGTTTT
The DNA here is from genome assembly GCA_035772895.1 of Perdix hodgsoniae. NCBI lineage: Eukaryota > Metazoa > Chordata > Aves > Galliformes > Phasianidae > Perdix > Perdix hodgsoniae. The sequence goes on along the minus strand of JAPSGF010000019.1, from coordinate 2,955,429 downwards.
AGCAAGTGATATCTGAACTAAAGCTAAATCTAATGAAAATAGTGTTTTTTATAAAAATCTTAGTCTCACCACAGTACAACCTCAGCAAACTGTAGCAGTTCAGTTCAAGTTTTAGGAACTCCCATAAAAACCACATTGAAGTATCAACAGCTGTTCTGGTTCTGCTGAAGACATACCTTCATTTCAACCTTTTTTATGTAGGAACATTGTCAACAGGCCTTTCTGAATACTCCTCATTCAGAGTTCTTAGCTATTCCTCGCAGAGCAGAAATAGGTGCTTGGTGAGTAAACAATCCACACCATTATTCTCTACCTCCTCCAAGACAAAGGTAGCAGACTGTATAAAAGATTGGAGACTAGATGCAGCTAGCACCCTCCCAGTTGAACTATGTTTAAATAAGGAAAGTACCATGACTTGGTAAACTAGTTAAATTCTCAGATCTTCTCATCCCTCTAGGTATACCATAGAATCATAGAATTGTAAAATCATAGAAACATAGAATCACAGAATGATAGAATCACAGAAGGGTTTAGAGATCGTTCAGTTCCAACCCCTGTGCTATGGGCAGGGTTGCCATCCACTAGATCTGGTGACATATACAAAACTCAGATGTTTTTCAATTTAAATAGATACTCCCTTTTCACTTTTTAGCATATATGCATTCCTGTTTGGTAAATTATTAAAAACAAAGTCCAGACTCATGTTCTGCCTAGCAGACAAAAAGGTCTCCTTTATATTTCCCAGATTCATGGTAATCCCAGTATGTCAATGTGTAACCATTTTGTATCTGAGATTTTTTCTGTAGATTTTTTGTAGACAGTAAAAATAATTTGGCATCACAAGTCCTTGAAGTTCAGACCTGACCCTACAATGCCAGTAATATTTTCATCTTAGTCCAAAAAGTATTTACTCATGTCAAGTCTCAACTCTCTATCTCAGCCTCCAACCCCATTAGCCCAGTTGTTCCTCAATACTATAATGTAAAAATATAATTTTTTCCCATCCCTACCCTGAACACTCTATTAAATGTTTTTATTTTAAATATATTTCTAGATAGATTGCTATTAATTGTATGTACATGGTAACTTTATTCTTCTTACCTTTTCTTCTTTGCTTTTATATTACATCTAAAAAATCAAAGAGGGGCTTGTTTAACTGCTGTTTTTACTTGTTTCTTAATCATGGATTTACTTCTGGACAGCAACAACTGCAGTAAGATTTTGAAAACAAAAGACTTGTCCATTACCTGAATTATTTCCAAGTAGAAGACTGTAAAATTATGTTAGTTTTAATGACCAGGAGAAAAATATCTCAGATAATTGAGGAGTATCTAAGACATAAAGAAAAATACAGAACCAATTAATTTTATTTAAGGAACTAGAAGACAGTAGATTGTAATTAGTTGTTTTCAATCTATTACTGTGAAAGAAAATATTGGTCACAATAATAATGTTATAAAAATCAAAATGATTGCTTGGGATAGGCAGATTAAAATTTCCAGATGTCTGGGATTACATAAATTTCACTGAGAAAAAAAATGATGCACTAATCTGTATTCAGGTGATCTCTGAAAACACTGCTGGCAGCCTTAACTGAAGAGGAGGCAATCACAGAGAAAAAACAGATGAGAATAATGCCAATGTTCAGGGTAGACTGGCCTGTAAAACTATGAGACACTTATTAAAACAAACAAACAAACAAAAAACCCACAACTGATTTAATAATAGTGTCATTTGGCTTTTTACAGCAATTACAATTTAGACATCCCCTTTGCTAATTCAGTCTGTATCACCACAGGACACTTTCCCTTAGACAACAGCTGCACACTACTCCTGAATCCAGGGAAGACTGAACGGTGCAGCACATGACTGCATGTTTATTCTTGACATATTTGTACAAAGGCTTCAAGTGCAGGAGCCAAGCAAAGTTGACTTACTTGACTTACTTCTATTCACTTTTTCCCCTAAGTAAGGAAAAAAATTCTTTACAAGCACACATGATTTGGCACATAGCGCTGAGAATGTGAGAGCAATGTGAAATGTATTATCTATGCAACCTTCGGTTGTGCTCTTTGTCAAACACTTGAAAGGACTCTGCAGGAAAAAGCAATCACGTGTACCTATGGTTTCACTAAGAACAACACTGACACCGCTGTATAGCAGGTAGTATTGACCCATGAGAGTCATCTGCTGAGCAGATCCTCCAGTCTGCATACACACCAAAGAATTGGCTTACTAAGAAGACACAAGCACATGTGCACAGTTCCACAGTCTGCCTTACAAGGTTGTGTGTGACCCCTGCTCTGCTAACCACAGCCCCCAGCATTTCTGAAGGGTGAGCTATGGTAAGCAGGCTCTAGACAGGCTCACTAGAGAAAGCAGTAGGTTTTTCTTTGAATGGCTTTGAAAACAAATGTTAGCTGGCTATTTCAATTGAGTGTGAATCACAACCAGCTGTATGCTTCGGAAATATCTCAGCTTAGCATACAGGTCACCATCACATGCTAAGGAAAGTTCCCCCATCATTTCAGTTGAGGATTAATACAGCATTTTGTGTGAATGCTGGATAATTAGTGTTGTTAGCTGTCAATTCACAATTTCAGATGAAATCCCAAGTAGCCAACTGCATGCTGCAATCACTTGCATATTCACTAATTTGCATTACAAAACTCTTCAGCTGCCAGTCATCTCAGCTGGCCTCACAGAGATTTGTGTGCATACACAATGGATCTACTTCTTAATGAAATATCTAATTGGAACCGATCTATTGATTTCTACATGTACTATTACCAATACTTGTTTTCCATTACATACAAAATATATTCATTATACAAATATTCTTTTACTGCCTTGTTTCCTTTTCTTCTTACATTCATTCTTGAAACAGAAAACACACACTTTCAAATATTACTTGTTCTTCATTAGTTGTACTTAGTGTCATTCCAAGCCTTACCTCTCGCACTATATTGTTTTATTTCTGTACAGATTAGGACATGAAATATTCAACCAAAATTTCAGGGTTTCATTGCACCAGATCTGTCTGAGATGGTATTAATATTCTTCATAGCAGCCCCCAGGTACTGTGTTTGCATGTGGGACTAAAGCAGCACCGGCAACTCACCCGAGCTTTGGCTCTTACTAAGCAGCACATTGACAGCACGGAGGTTTTCTTCCTCCCACCTTGCCCTGTCGATGAGGAAGCTGGGGGTGGGCAAGAAGTCAGAGGAGGACACAGCCAGGATAGCTGGCCCCAAGCAGCTGAAAGGATATCCCATACCATACAGCACTGGTTAAAGCAATGGTCAAAGGAAGGTGGACATTTGTGTTAATGCTGTTTGTATTCCTAAGGAATCCTGGAATATGATCACAGAATCACAGAACGTCCAGGGTTGGAAGGGACCTCAAAGATCATGAATCTCCAACCCCCCTGCCACATGCAGGGCCACCAGCCTCCACATTCAATACTAGACCAGGCTGCCCAGGGCCCCATCCAGTCTGGCCTTGAACACCTCCAGGGACGGGGCATCCACAACCTCTCTGGGCAGCCTGTGCCAGCACCTCACCACTCTCTCTGTAAAGAACTTCCCTCTGACATCCAACCTAAATCTTCCCCCCCTCAACTGAAACCATTTCCCCTCATCCTGCCGTTATCATATCAATCCTTGTAAAGAGCTGAAGCATTGATCAAACAGCGCTCTCCTGGGAACAGCCAAACATCTGCCCACCAACGGGAAGTTGTGAACGAAGAACTTATTTCGCTTTGCTTACGCACGCAGCTTTGCTTTGCCTCTGCAAGAGGGAGGAGAGGACACGGACAGGCACACAGACACGAAGCCCGCCTCCCGTGGGAGCCTCCATCCGTCTCCACGGAAACGGCCCGGTGGGCGGGGCCGCTCCGTTGCCATGGCAACCGGAAGTGCCGCGCGGCGCTGGCCCCGCCCAAGGCGACCCGCGGGAGGGGTTGCCGCCCTCGGAAGATGGCGGACGGCGAAGCAGCTCCCGCGCAGCAGGAAGGGGAAATGTCGGCGGCCGGCCCGGGCGTCCGGCGGGAGCGACAGCACCGAGGCGGCGGCCGCCCGCCCAGCGCGCGAGATTTGCAGGTGAGCGGGCGGGGAGGGGCGTCCCGGTCCTTCAGCGGGGCGGAGCGTTGTCTCCGGGGGGGCCGTGAGGGGACAGGGCGGAGCGCGGGGCTCCTGGTGGGGCCTGGTTGGGGCCGGGCCTCTGAGTACAGAGGTGTATCTGAAGTTATTTGCTGGTCTCTCTTTCCTGGCTCCTCCTTAGCATCTGCTTTATGGTCCTTGCGTCTGAGACTTGATACCGTGTATTAAATAAAGGAAAACTTACGAAACAACGTAGAATGTTATTCAGAGCAAAAGTAAGTTGCTAAAAAATGGCGTGTTAGATGTGCCTTCCGCCGTTTGCCGAAAAAGAACTTTCCATTGATATGGCAGACCGTGGGGAAAAGTTTCTTATTGGAAACATTTGCAATGATATTTGGAAATCAAGCCAGTCAGGCTGAGTTTCTGTCTTAATCCCAGTTCGTACTTCAGTTGCATTTTTATTTTTTAGTTTTTTCCATTTCTTTGTCATGTGGTTGTGAAACTTATTTGCTTCCCAGTTTTATCGGAGGGTTTCTTAACAACTTTATTTCAGTTTATTGGCATTGAAAAGATTATATGTAACATATATAGGTGTGTGTAGTCTGAAGCTTTAATGTAGGCTGAAGGTAACTAATGAGACTCAGTGGACCAAGTGCAAGCAGAGTACAAGTATCACATCACTCTGGCATAAGCATATTGAGTATTTCTTGCTTTTTTTTTCCATAAAATAGAAAGGAAGCTGAATTTAGAGAATTAATTGAGAGTTCTCATGTTGATGTCTCTAATTTTCTGATGATGTGCACATTTAGCATTAGTGTGTCTTATTTCTGTTCCGTATGTAGCTTTAGACCTCTAAAAAGAGTACTGTTTCCAACAGTTGGCCTTGGCAGAGTTATATGAAGATGAAGCTAAAAGGCAGTCATTGCATCCAGACAAACCAACGACAACAAAGATGAGTAACTCAAAGGGGTAAGGGACACTTTGTACTTCAGGAATGTGTCAAATAGGTGCTGTATTAGCTAATAAAATGTTGTCATCATAGTAACTTTGTCTTCTTTTTGTACAGACAGTGCTCTACAGCTGTTCATAGTCAAAAGTTTGGAATCCCTGTAATAATGTCCATGTCTTAGAATGTTGTGGTTTTTTTTTTAGTCCTACTTATTTGGGAAGCTGTTGTGTTCTATGCTATTCCAAAGTACTTTAAATCCACATCACCTAAGATGAGATTAAGATGCTCCAAGTGAAATGTGGTGTTGCTTGTTTTTTTTTTTCCCCTGCAGAGATAGAATTCAGGTAATTGTTGTGTCAGAAAAATACTGCAGTTCTTTCCTTCTTCAAAATTCAGCAAATCAGTAGTTTGTGTGAAACTTGATGAGAGCTGCTCTGAGTCTTCTGTTTAGGTCAGTATTACTTAAGTAACTAGCTAGATAAATGAGTAGTGGGTTCATAGGAGGTGAGAGAAATTAGGATGACTTTTTGTGATTAAGTTGTTTGGTGGTGTTGAGTGGATAGAAGATATATTTGTAGATATAAAGCCAGGTTTTGCTGTCCTGTAGTGTTTGCAGTTCATGTGGGGTTTGAAGATTCAATATAGCTTTAAAACTTTTATAAGGAAACCTTGCCAGTTCTTAATTAATTGCTCTTTAAATTGTTCTAAAGAAGTCTGTAAATCATCACTGTCAGTGATGCCATAACCAGGATTGTATTTGGCTTGTCTTTCTTTCTCTGCTGCCAATATGACTCTCCATTTCAAAAGAGGTGAAATAGTAGAAAAAGAGCTTAGTCACCAGCACTATACCTTGAGTGCATTTGCAAATTCAGATCTTAGGAAGAGGGAATTTAGCACCAGATGAGAAAATTGCAGAATAATAGTTTGGGTTTCTTGGACAAAACTTCCTAAGATCAGTTATGTAGAACAGATTTTATAAAGAAATTAAACAAACAGCTCTATTTACCAGTACCTGTTGTGAAGTTACAGCTTCCTGTTCCAGGTAAAGAAAAAAACTGCAATACAGTGTTTTAAATACTTAGTGTGACTGCTGTTGGCAAGGTCTTGCTCTTTGTTGGCATTCATGCTGGAATCTGAAGTGGAAAATGGCTGCAGTTCTGCTATTTGCATGGTATCCAAAATATATATATACTTCAGTTTTCTTTTAAATGAGCAGTGTTAATTATAGGGAAACATAATGCTTCTCTTGAAGTCATCTACTTGTTTGCATAGTTGCAGGTATAGAGGATGTCTGTGGGCCCTGCTGGAGCGAACGCCATTATGTTATATAATCTCTGGCACCTTCACCAAATTAGGACAGTTGGCATAAAAGTACAAAGCCCAGAGTGTGTTAAAGGAAGAAAACAGAAGAGATTAAGAATAGAAGAATAACACCATAGAAGAGCTTTTAGAGCCCATGACTTAAGTTTGTAACAATATGTTTGTTTGTTTGTTTTTTTCTGAGAAGAAAATAAAAAGCAGAGCCTTCTTGGAGCTGTAGAATAACCTTGTTTTAACACCAGTACTTAAAAAAGTGATGTCTTGCTCCACTATATTTTGGTTTGAAATGTATTGTGGTGAAATGCTCAAGCCTGAACTAGCAAACTGCCATGTAGTGGACTGCTGTGTGTGTGTTCTTATACTGCCTGTGAGCTTGGCTGCCTTACACAGATCCCGCATTGGTGAATTTTATTGTGAAATACTTCAGGGTGAGGGTTTACATCTGTACAGCTCTTCCTGGCATATTGCAAACTAACAACCTTGTTTGTCTTCTGGTAGCTTACCAACTGGTCCTTGTATAGAATTAAATGGGCATTTAATAATCTTTTGAAAGTCTTTGCAACAATGCAATTCAATATGTTTCTAAGATCATGTAGGATAGAAGTGAAAACTACTACTACTTAGTTTCTGGGATACTCACAGACAGGAATTACAGAACATCGAAGAAAGTGTCAGCAATGGCTTTACTAGGCAACAAAATCAGCTAAAATGTGGGAAGAATTTGAAGTAAAGTTAAGCTAGACAGCATTCTCCAATTGATGTTCAGATTGTAATTGTAATATTACCTTTGTTATCTGTGAGACTGCCAGCAGAATTCCACTTCAGGCTTATTCAGTATTAAGCATCTTTGTACCTTGGACAAACAGATTTGATGAGAAGATAAACTTATCATCAAGGTGGATCTTCTGGAGCATTTTGTCTGGCTTAGAAATAAAATTGTTTTGTTTAAAAAATGGTAAAAACAAACATATGTCCTTACTTAGTTTTAAAAAAGTGGTTTCAGAAGTTGGATGTGAAGAATTAAGATACTCTGATACATGTGGCGAGTATGTGCCAGTCATCTTCATGCCTGTTCTTTCATTTTTTCTCAACAGTCTTAAAATAGATTCTTTCAGAAGTTTGAGAAAACCGGAGAGAAGCATGAGTGATGATAAAGAAAACCAAAGGTATTTTAAAAACAAAAAGCTTATGTAACAATTGTGAAAGTAATTGTTATTTTTTCTGACATTGCTCCACCCTGTTTTTGAAAATTCATTTGCTCATTAACTTACTTTCACTAATGGGAAGAGGAAAATGATGCTGCTTGTTTTAAAGCATTGTTGGTTATAAATGTTACTATTCTAAAGATTTTATTCAGGTGACTCAGAATACAGAGGATTACAAATTTCTGGGGCTTCTAACAATCCAAGTAAAATTGTTGCTGAACTCTTCAAAGAAGCAAAAGAACACGGGGCTGTACCACTAGATGAAGCCTCAAGAACATCTGGTGACTTCAGTAAAGCTAAGGTAAAAGTCAAAAGGTATTTCAATCTCTATTTACATCAGGCTCTTCAAAACTCGCATAATCACATGAGAGCAAATATGTCCTCCTGTGGTTTGTATATAGCAGAGGATTTGATCAATTCAGTTGTGTATTGTATGTGCTCAGTAGCTTGTTCTAGAAAATAAAATGGTGAGATACCATGCAATTTCAGGGAATCATAGAATCACCAAGGTTGGAAAAGACCTCCCAGATCATCCAGTCCAACCATCCAACTACCACCAAATATTTCCCCACTAAACCTTGTCCCTTAGTACATCTAAATGTTTCCTGAATGCCTGCAGGGATGGTGGCTCAACCTACTCTCTGAGCAGCCCATGGTGAGGATGCCACTGGCCTTCTTGGCCACCTGGGCACACAGCTGGCTTGTTTAGCAGAGCATTGACCAACACCCTCAGGTCCATTTCTTCCACACAGTCTTCCAACCACTCTGCCTCAAGCCTGTAGCGTTGCATGGAGTTGTTGTGGCCAAAGTTCAGAACTTGGTCTTGTTGAACTTCATGCCGTGGGCCTTAGCCAATGCCAGCTTCTCTAGGAGAATACTGTGGGAGACAGTGTCAAAGGCTTTGCTGAAGTCTAGGTAAACTACATCAGCAGCCTTTTCCTGGTCCACCATGTGGGTCACTCGATTGTTGATGGAGATGAGGTTGATCAAGCAGAAACTGCCTTTCATGAACCCATTCTGGCTGGGCCTGATCCCTTGTTTGTCTTGTACACGTAGTGTGAGAAGAATTGTTAGGAATCAGCTTGAACTGGGATTATTTGCTTCATTTTTAATTAAGTTGATTTTTAAAAATCAGCTGCAGTCAAAATGTCTGGTTTGAATTACTTATGTTTGAAAAAATGTACAGACTAGAAACTAATATTGATCCTATACAAATCACTAGATGTATACTTTCTAAACAGAAAATTTTAAGTTACAGTTGCTTGCTCTTTATCATGGATGCAAGCTTGCTGTTGTTTTTAATTGTACCTTGATAAATGTAATAAACTGTTTCAGATACCTTTTCAATGTGCTTTACTTTGTCTATTTTTCAGTCTTTTTCTGGTGGTGGATATAGATTGGGTGACTCGTCTCAAAAGCACTCTGAATATATATACGGAGAAAATCAAGATGTAAGTACAATTCTGAATAGCCATAAACAGTGTCTCTGATCATTGCCTGCCTTTACTGTGTCTACAGCTTAAAATACCAATATTACTACAGTTACCTATGAAGAAGGACAAATATCTAAATATTAGAAATGTATTCAGTAGAAATTAATTGAAAGTGGTCCCAGAGGAAAAATATTTATTTAGTAGATACCATTAAGGGCTGTGTTATGGATATGCTTGACAAGAGGACTGGGTGACCACGTGCAACTTTGGGAACTGGAGTTGCTGGGAGCATTCTGATCTTCGGACCAGATTTGTGAAGCAGAGATTAGAATTAAAAGCTTCATTTGATGCAGAGAGGAGACACAACAGCTGTTAAGACCTGTAGGCATTCACAGAACTGAGCTGGGTTAATTGAAATCCCTTGGTAATTATTGATTTCTGTTTAATATTTTTTGCTCTGTACACATATTGGAAGTGACTGTTTCTAGTCAATACCTACCACCTGAATATCTTTACCATGCTTGGTAAAATAATAATAAATAATAAAGTAATGATTTTGGGGTACTTCATAATGTAGAAAAGCAAGTCGTCTGTATGTTAAATGGTACCACAACTTTATTTTGCCAGTTACCTTTTTCTTAGTGTTAAGACCATGCAGATGAAATGTAGGAAAGCTAGAAAAATAAAGGATTTCTTCAAAACTGTGGGGAGAGACTGCCTTGATTATGACTTGAATGCAGTTAGCAGGGTACTTATTCATGATTTCACAGAATACTTGAGACTGGAAATATCTTTGTTCAGGTCATCTGGTCCAACTTCTGCTCAAGGAGGTACACCTAGAGCCTGTTGTGCAGGATGCCATGTTCAGGCAGCTTTTGAAGATCTCTAAGGAGGAGACTCCCCAACCTCTCTAGGCGGAATGTTCTATTGCTCAGAAACCTGCAAAGTAAAGAAATGCTTTCTGATGTTCAGAGCAAACCTCCTGTATTCCAGTTTGTGCCCATTGGCTCTTGTCCTGGCACTGGGCAGCAGCATACGCAGCCTAACTCTGTCTTACTTGCACTTTCAGGTATTTACAGACTGATGAAATCTCCCTGAGCTTTCACTTCTTTAGGCTGAACGAGCCCAGCTCAGTGTCAGAGTTTCCACATACGGGAGGATGCTCCATTCCCTTCATCTCTGTGACCCTTTGCTGGACATTCTCCATTACATTTGTGTCTTTCTTGTACTGGGGAGCCTGAAACTGGATACAGTGCTCTAGATGTGGCCTTCCCAGCCAACTGCTGGCAAAGCTTTGCCTAATACAGTTTAGGGTACCATTAGTTGCCTTTGCTGCAAGGGTACATTGATGGATCATGTTCTACTTGGTGTCCTCTAAGGTTCTGCCAAGCTGCTTTCCAGTAAGTGCCCCCCAGTGTGGTACTGACTAGGATGTTTTCTTGATATGATGGGCTTTGCATTTCTTGTTGAACTTCATGAGGTTCCTGTCAGCCCTTTTTCCAGCCTTTTGAGGTGTCTGCGAATGCCAGAATGATCCTCTGGTGTGTCAGCTACTCCTCCCAGTTTTGTGTCACCTTCAAACTTGCTGAGGGTATAGTCTGTTCTGTTGGTGAGATCACTAACAATGATTCTGGACAGGACTAAACCCACTCTTGGCCTCTGGACAGGACTAAACCCACTCTTGGCCTGTGGAGTACATTGTTAGTTACTAGCCTCCAACTAGACTGTTCCACTCATCTCCACCTCTGGGCCTGTCTGTCCAGCTAGTTTTCAGTCCAGCTCATTGTTTGTTTATCCAGCCCAAACTTTAACGGCTCCCCTGTGAGGATCTCCAGGTGGGCAATGTTGACTGTTCTCCCCTCATCTACCAGGCCAGTCATTTCATTACAGAAGTTGGTCAAACACAGCTTCTGTTTGGTGAATCTGTCTTGACTGCTCATGATGAATTTGATGTCTTTCCTATGCCTGGAAAATGATTTCCGGGTTTAGATGCTCCAAGTCCCTTCCCAGGAATTGAGGGGTGAGGCTGACTAACAAGTAATCATTTGGCATATTTGTTTCATTTCTTATGGTAAGCAGGTCTTAACCAAAGACTTCTTCCCCCAAATGCATCTGAACTACCACAGGCATGCTTGAACTGTATTCCAGAGTTATTCATGCACGTTAGTGATTTTGAAACCAAGCAGTTCACATCCTGTCTATTAACCAGCTGAAAGTGGATTTGAGCATAGTGGCAGTTCTGTGAATGTCACCCTTCGCTTTTTTTATGGAAAATGCTTGAAAGCAAAATCAATTCAAAATATAAAAAATAGTTATCTTAAACCTCCAAAACATTTATTTTTTTGTTAATGGAAGTTAGTTTTCTCTAGACATGATTCAAGTTCAAAACTGTCTTAAATTTTGATGCTAACTTGAGGCACGGTTATTTCTGAGAATAGACAAGCTAAAAGAATCCTGTTCTTTAATAATAATATTCATTTCACTGTGTCTTTACAGTTTTTTTTATATAATCTAGGTACAATTTGTGCTAGAGTTCTCTTTGCATATTATTTTCAGTATGGTGGAAAATGCATGGTTTTCCCTTTATAGCAGACTGTAACTAGTGGGAAAGAAGGCTCAAGTCAGGGACAGTGTGCCCACCCACAGCTGAGAAAGCGCTGGTTTCAAGACTTGAGAAACAGAGTGAGGAGGAGAAAAAAAAAGTTTTGTCCATGTTTGCAGTCATCTTTTGCATGCTTTCATGTGAGTGGCTGAAATTTATTAAACCATTCTGTTGCACAAATTATAAATGCCTGGTTTTGTAAATCCTCTCTATGCAGGTTACTCACATCTTCTCATCTTGACACTTCTTTGCTGTACTTGACACAATTTGTGGAATAGTCTACTCTGACTCAAGATCGAATGTGGGGAAAAATCAGGTCATCTTTTCTTTTAAATTATTCCTCATTTTCTTCCTTATACAATTTAAATGCATACTAGCTGATAATATGAAGATAGTGGAGACATCAAATGCTTTTATTTGCCAGTTTTTCACTCTTGAGCATGAGTTTCAGTCTTCTTTTCCCTGTGTCTTAGATATAGCTTAAGTTCTTCCACATATTAGTAAGAAAGAAACAAAGGTTATATATGCTGCTAGTCTGATAATGTTTTAAAAAAAAATACAAAAAAAAAATCCTAAGATGTTAGATTGAAAGACACTTCTAGTCCAGCCTCTTGTTCCCACAAGTCAGCAGAAATGATAAGTTGGATCAGGGAGATGATCCAGGTTAAAAGCTAATCTTTTCTTCTTTTTCTCCCTTTCTTCTTGTTAGATTTATTTTGTTCAAGATCATGTCATTGTGTGAAAGTGAGGGAGAGTCAAAAATACAAAGTCTTCTGTACCTTGCTATTCAGATGAGTGGCTACAGTTGATGTTAAGCTCATCAAAGCAGGAAAAATGAGAGAAGCTCTGTGGATGTGGTTTAGGTTGGAAGCTTATGTCATGGAAAGCCAGGAAATGATGCCTTTTTCCCTCTTAAGCAATCCTTCTACTTGTTAAATAATAGCCTGCTCTGTTGAGCCAGAAGCATGTTGCAGTGGGATTATTTGAAGCAGGGCTAGTTTTCTAAGCGCAGTTTTACTGTTTAGGAAAGCCTGACCTTGCTGGGCTGTAAGGTGTTAGTTGCAGGAAAGAGAGGTGCAGACTTCTGAGAGCTGCAGTGCCTCCAGTGATACAGGCTTTGGCTGTTGGTACATGCAGGCACCAGAATCAGAGGGGAGCGATGGAAACTGGTGTCCAGGATGTAATGCTCAGAATTTGAACAGGGTAGAGCTAGTATCAACTTTAACTGCAGTTAAGCAATTTGAGGAAGTAGCAATTACAGTTCTAACTGGTATATCAGCAATATTTTGTGAATGTATGCATTTGTTACATAATTTATCAAAAAGAAGCGTTTACTGCTTTTAAAAGTAGTTGAAACAATGTCAAGCTCATTATGAAGTAATTGTATATTATCTATATGTCACAAATAACAAATTAATAAGAGATTCTTTACTACAAATGTAAATATGGTCTTGGAATAAATGGTAATCTGTGGAAACTGAAATACCTTACCTGTGCATCTTCACCTTCTGGAACTTCAATATTTTTCCCTCAGGTTCAGATTTTGCTGAAACTGTGGAGGAATGGCTTCAGTTTAGATGATGGAGAATTGAGATCCTATTCAGACCCAATAAATGCTCAGTTTCTTGAGTCTGTTAAAAGAGGGTGAGTTAAAATAGCAATTTTATTGAGGCACATCCTCTACGTGAAGAGAACAAAACTGTTTTCTCAAAATGATTGAAATTATTAAAAACTCAAGGTTTCTGCTATGTTTGCACCTGTAAAATGAGTTCCATATTTGTCATCAAATGCATAGAGTACTTAAAAATTTGAAGTTTTTTGGTTTCTTACTCATATAGGCTGTCAGTTCTGTGTATTTTGTTAGTGATTTCTAGGCTGATCTTTTTTCTTCATTTAATTTTTCATTTTATCTGTCATTTTGAGATGAAATCAATTTGTAAAACAATTGGGCATCTACATCTTTTAAAGTAAGCAGAGTGCAAGCATGAACTTGTACAGTGTAAAATTTTTGTGTAATTCCTCATTGCCATACAAAGCATGACTGAGAGCTTTTTTTTTTTTTTTTTTTTTGTATTAAGGGAAATTCCTGTGGAACTGCAGCGACTTGTTCATGGTGGCCAGGTTAACCTGGATATGGAAGACCACCAGGAGCAGGAATATGTGAAGCCAAGACTGCGATTCAAGGCTTTCAGTGGAGAAGGGCAAAAACTTGGAAGGTAAAAATCATTGAGTTTTCTGTGTCCAAAGGCGAATCTTACTTCTGTGCCCTGGACCTGATCTTAAACCTGCTAGATGTTTGTTGTAAATACAAGATTTCTCTGCCTATTCTTATGTATAACTTTGTGTGTATATATATATTTATATATTTTTTTTCCACCAGTGGAACTTGTACCTAATAATGCAGAAGTCATTTCTGTGTTTTAAGTGTCTACTTTGTCCAAATATGCATAATCTCTGTTCAGATTAAATTACTGTCATAGTAAACAGTTAAGTGATAATTCTGCCAGTGAGCAGGCTTTTTACATAACAATTATCAGTTTTATAGCATCTTCTCCCACTGATTTGATATGAGCTGTTGAGTTGTGCGTATTTGTAGGCTTCTAACTATGATTATGTCTGTTCATGTGATATTTGTTCGCCAGAAAAGATACTAACAGTATGCTGTTGTACTTAATGTTGGGAAAGAAGAGGCTGAGGAGAGAACTTATTGCTCTCTTCCATTACTTGAAAAGTGATTGCAGCGAGAGAGGGGTTGGTCTCTTCTCACTGGTGACAGGTGACAGGACAAGGGAAATGGCCTCAAGTTGCACCACAGGAAGTTTAAGTTGGATATCAGGAAAAACTTCTTTACAGAAAGGGTTGTTAAGATTGGAATAGGGTTCCCAGGGAGGTGGTTGAGTCACCATCCCAGGATGTGTTTAAAAACCGTTTGGACGTGGTGCTCAGGGACGTGATTTAGAGGAGGGCTCTTAGAGTTAGGGTAGTGTGGTTAGGCTGTGGTTGGACTTGCTTTAAGGTCTTTTCTAACCTGAGCAATTTTATGATTCTTTGTAATTCACTGAATGCTTCTTAGCAGTTTCTAAACTGCATTTCCTGATTTTTTTAAAAAAATAGGAAATGTGCTCACAAGAAATAAAAAGGCGAGAAGCTCTGGTAGGAGCGATGCTGCGAACAATTATATACAGTAGCGTCTTCACCTGAGCACTTACTTGGGCTACTTAAAGAAATACAGGACAAAAACAGGTGGGGAAGAGAGGTTGTATACAGAAGAATGTGCACACCCATTGTGGAATTTTTTTGTTTTGGTGTCTTGTGTGGTCTTAGATACTTAAGCAGTGAAAGAAAGGAACCGAATAGTTATCTCCAATCAGATTTGTCTTATTTGTATAGTATGCAGGACAAAGAATGCAAGCTTTCTATGCGGTGTTGCCAATTACCTGCTGATATCACTTGTGCTCTAAAAAGGTGGAGCATACTCAGAATCATAAAACATTGCTCATGACAGCAATTTCTAAATTTCTAGTTTGGGACAGTTAGTACAATATAATGTGTGTGATTATGCTTTCTAAATTCAGTCCATGAGTTATGATATGTAACTCCTAGTATCAAAGAGTGTCATTTCATGTTCTGCGTGCATAATACTTCAGTTCAGATATTTCAGTTTGTACTTGATTACCTATTTAATATCAGGTGAATGTAAGGATCTACGCAGTTACAGGAAAAAATATATGTGGAATTTTAGTCTTTGAAAAGAAACTATATAAGTATTGTTTATCTCATTTTGCTTTTTTTCCACTTGTCTAGTCTTACACCTGAAATAGTCAGCACACCTTCATCTCCAGAGGAGGAGGACAAATCCATTCTTAATGCACCTGTTCTGATTGATGATTCTGTTCCAGCAACTAAAATTCAAATCAGATTAGCTGATGGAAGCCGATTAATACAAAGATTTAATCAAACACACAGGTAAATTAATTCTACATCAATAATTAATTCTTCATCAGTCAGTCTGTGATTCTGTGGTTCAATACAGGTGGCAAAAACTATTTTGGTAAGTTTGTGCTTTATCGTCAAATGAATATCAGCAAGGCACCGAAAAGGGGGAAATAAAATTCCACCAGCATACCACAGATCTGCATTGTTTTCATAGACAGAGATGTGTTGATAAATTGACCATTCAGAGCAAAACTCTGTAATTGAAAACACAGGATATTTGGTAATTGTGAAGGCACAAACTTTCCTGGCTTGTGATGTCATGTGACTTGTAAAGACTTAGTACCAGCCATAATGAGTTTCCGTTTAGGTACGAAATCCCCTTATTATTCCTGAGAAAGCTGACATCTGGATGACCTTTCACTGTAGTCATCTCAACCCTGAGCTCATCATGGGAGAAGCCAGTGGCTGATTTGAATGACTCTGTGAAGGCACTGTGTTTTAAGGCGTTATAGAGTATAATGTATTCCACAGTATAGGCAGAGTAGCTCCTGTAATCTGGAGCTCCAGCTTTCTATTTCACTGTGCTTGAAACTGCCTAAACTATGACTGAATAAGATATGGTTTGTAAGTGTAGGCTGATTCCTGTAGTCAAAAGTGTATGTGAGTGTTTAAATTCATTAAAATAGAATAGTTCAGTAGGAAGGGATGTTCAAAGATCATATAGTTAGACTGCCTGACCTCTTTTGGGGCTACCTAAAAGTTAAACGTGTTGTTGAGGGCATTATCCAAAAGTGTCTGGAATGCTGAGGAGACACGGGTCATCAACAGCCTCTTTAGTAAGCCTGTTCCAGTGTATGATGACCTTCACAGTGAGGAAATTTTTCCTTATGACAGGTTTGAATCTCCTCTGGCACAGCTTTGTGCTGTTTCTGCAGGTCCTGTGAATGGTTACCAGGTGGAAAAGGGCCAGCAGCTGCTAACTACTTAGTGCTTCAATCTCTCTAAAACCCTCTGCAAGGCCTCTCATCCCTCTCAGTTTAGCATCATCAGCAAACTTGCTGAGGATACACTCTGGTTCTGCATCCAGATCATTGATAAAAATGTTGAGCAGACTGTAGAATTGTGCCCTGGGGAATACTGCTGGTGACTGCCAGCTAGGTGTAGCTCCATTCACTACATTCATTCTACAACCCTGTGCCTGCTACCATCAAACCACTTCATCCAGCATGGTGTGAAACTATTTATCTCAAAATTGGTCGACTTGTCCAGAAGGATGCCATGGGGGGCAGTATGAAAGGTCTTAGTGAAATCCAGAAAGATTACATCCACTGGCTTCCCTTGATGAACTGGTGTTGACTATCACTGGTAGTATTTTTGTCGTTTAAGTGCCTTTCAATGTCCCACAGGACAATCTTCTCCATAACTCTTCGGGGGACTGAGATTAGATCCATAGGTTGTAGTTTCTTGAGTCTTCTCTCATGCCCTTTTTGTAGATGGATGTGACATTGGCTAGTTTCCATTCAGCAGGGACTTCTCCTGACTTCCATGACCTCACTTGAAATTCTGAGGGAAGTCCAGCTGCTAATTCCTTCAGCGCTCTGGAATGAATCCTGTCTAGCTCTGTGGGCTACAGATGTAAAGTCAAGGTCCTCCAACTCTGGGGTCCAGACACCCTGAAATCTATCATTGCTATTAAATATTGAGTTGTTAAATGCCTCTGTCTTTTCCTCCTTATTCAGTGACCATTTGCTCCAGTCAACTTAGTAGGCTGTGTTTGGATCTTGTCATCACTTTTATTGACATTGTTGGGGCATTATCACAAATGGTGTTGGCCAACCTCATTTATTTGTCTAAGAGATTGTTTTAGAGCAAAGTTCTGTAAAGTTATGCTTTGCACTTGCTGTTCTACGTGGCTGAGAGAACTTTGAGCAGAAGGCAGAGATTTGGGTAGTAGTTCTACCCATGCTTGATGGCAAACAAGGCTCAAGTTAGCCCACTCCAAAATATGCAGCATTGTGTTAGAACACAGCTGAAACTGGGCTTGAATCCTGCCTTGATGGTGATCTTAGTATCTTAGTGTGGACTCAGTTTCTTTACAAAGTTGTTATATGGCTTTGAGAATCTACCTGTTCTCTTTTCTTTCTTCAATTTCTGTCTCAGAATAAAGGCAGAGCCAATATGCAAATTTCTTCACCTGACAAAATACATAGACTACAAGAAGGTAATTTTAGCTGAGATGCCAATAGACAAGAAGTTACAGCAATAATGTCTCATACTTAGTAGACTTGATAATACCAGCCCAGGCTCTTCCTTCCCAGCACCAGTTGGAGAAATTACTTAACAGTATGTCTGCTAGAGAGGCTCTGTAATCATGATGTTTTATATTCTCTGCATTGAAGGGTAGAAGTGGCAAATTCCCAGTAAGTTCTGTAAGAATGGCTGTGTTGACAGAAGCTTATTTAATAATTACTAGTGTTCTCTTAGTTATTTTTGCTGATGCATGATCAAAATGCCTTACTAAAATGCATTGCTTACATCATAAGCCTGGAAGATAGAAAGTTAAAGTCCCTGCTTATTTGATTACAGTAGATCTACCTACTTACTAGTTCACTAGACCTTCAAAGATGTTATTCTCAGTTTTATTGCTGAGTTGTTTTTTATCTCTAAAAATCTTACTTTTATCCATGTTTTAGAAAACAAAATTACATTTGCAATGCTGTGCCTGTTTTATGAACTGTTGTTTGCTAGTTTAATACTAAGAGAAAGCAGGGGAAACCTACTATGCTATTGAGGTGCATTAATAATTCCCCTCAACTTTCTCATCACTGTATGTTATAAGATTTTGCCTTCCATTAATATTTTAACCTTTTTGGTGTTTACTAATTAATAGGGATTTTTTTTTTTTTTGCAACTGGAATTGAAATTACTTGACTTCCTATGTTAAATATCAGTTTACAATGCACTTCTGTTTTAATACTTCTCTTGTTTGAGAAAACAAGCAGCATTAAAATTAATTCTTCTGGTGTTGCCTATAAGAAGTAAAACATTTCTAGGCTGCAACCCATAGCAGCATGGGTGAAATTGAAAAGTAAAACCAGTAGGACATATTAAACAGTTTTTCAGTCTGTTAGAAGATTGTGTTCTTCAGAGATTCAGATTGGAATGGAATCATACACAGCTTTCATGTCCGTATCCCTTCCACAGGATTAAAGATATTCGAGATTTCATTATCCAGTCCCGTCCAGCATTTGCAGCAACTGATTTTGTTCTTGTGACAACCTTTCCAAATAAAGAGCTAACAGATGAAAGCCTGACACTACGAGAAGCAGATATACTTAACACTGTGATTCTCCAGCAATTAAAGTAATCTTAGAGCTGTTGCAACAGAAGGGGTATGTGCTGTATTGTCATGAAACATTGTCAATAGATGAAAAAAAGAAGGAGTGATGTCTTTATTCTTCCACTTCCATGGATCAGATATTTAGGTTTCATGTCTTCCAGCTATAGCATATCTTATTTTAATTGCTCAACATTGTTTAACCCCTTTTCAGTGTTAAATTGAGCTTCCTTTTGTTAGCATGTTTCAAACAATGCCATGTATGAGATGTGAGCTATGACAGTGACTCTTCAGTGTTTTATGGAGGGGGGTGGGAGGGGAGGTGAAGAATTTTTCTGGAGGGGACAATGTATTTCACACAGTTGGTAAGATTTGCACTATGGAAATGTTTTATGCTGCACTGACAAACAGCCATGTGAAAACATAGCCTGTAGGTTTTATGTTTACCTTCCAAGCTGCATTAACATTAAGGTATTCTGTTTGATAGGTTGATGGATAATTAATGCTGTATTATAAGTTTTGTATATTCTGTTTCTAGTGTTTCATGGTGTAGTATAATTATTTATATTCTAATTCTTATGTAAATATCCTTATATTGTTGTTTTGAGGGAATCAGTGTCAAGAGGTGCAAAGCTCAGCTCTTGCAGAATATAATAGTGTTCTCATTTGTATTCTGGTTGTTCTACTTGTGGTGTAAATTAAGTATGAATTTCTTTTCTTCTGAAGTTAGGGAAATGAGAAAGAGTACTGTCATCTGAAGAACTGCTTTGATGTAGACTTTGTGAGGGTAGGTCTGTGGTTACTTTGAACTTGAGCCCTGTGCAGCTGTGTGATTCTTCACATGAGGAGTTACTTAAATAAAAACTACTGAGAGGTGCACAGACACGAAAACTGTTTATTCAGGCATTTGCATGCACAAAAGTAGACATGTTAACTGACTGTGTATTTTTGACCTGAAAGTCAGGTCTTTATATTTGGAAATTTGGCTAATAACCTTTTGTAATATTCAGTGGGGATTTACTTGTGCAACTTGCCATTATACACTTCCATTGGAGGTTGTATAATTAAACCTCTTAATCTTTGAAATCATATATTTTTTTTCAAATAACGTGGTCCTACACTGCAATATGTAAGTAAGGATCTTACATTGTGGGCAGATCAGCTGCTGTGCTTTAGTAGTATGCAGATTTATTATATTTGTGGCTTTATATCAAATGAATGGATCAGACTCTGAAGGAGAGTGAATGGTCTGTATTCTTTGTACAGATATATGTATTAAAAATACCGTTTTCACTGATTATTTTATCTTGAAAATATCAACACATTTATTTATGCATAGCTTTATCTTTGGTTGATAGATTAATCTTAACTTTTAATCTCAAAGAAAAAGTTTGAGTAAATTTTAAATGGGCAGTTGTATTTGAAGTCATTTGTTTTTGTAATCTGTTTGCATGATTTAATCATAAAGCATTAAATGTGTTAAGTAAATAAACTTTTACGCTAAAAGACCGTAGGCAGTAGTTGTTCTATCCAGTCTGTGCTGTGATGAAGTGGTGATTGTTGTGGCCAAATATAAAAAATATTTAGGCCTAAGTGGGAAGGGATGGACATCTGTAAGAATGGCTGCGTTGACAGCCATTACAATACACCATTAAAATACACGCGCTGTGCATGTATTTTGTATGTTTATATTCTGTCTATAAACGTGAGGTCAGAGTCAGTTCTGTGAAGCAGACCACGGGCAGTCTGTGCTTTGGGCTTATTTCAGCTCAGAACGTAGGTGCAGTTGCATTGCTTATTATCTCTAAAGACTGACATTAAACACAGAGTTTAACCAAATATTATTTTTTTCCTCCTACTGTGCCAAAAAGCAGCTCATATTATGACAATGTTTATTTCAAATAGCTGGTAAATGTTAATGCTCAGTAGCAGCTGATACTATCTAGGAGCCCCAGTAGTTGAGTTTATTTTGTCAAGCATTAGAAATTTGTATCGGTGCATGAATTAAAATTTCACTACTTCTATGTATTTGAAAACCTCTAGAACCTGTTCTCTCTTTCATAATTGTGTTTGTCACACTTTTTATTAATGTTAAATTTTCCCTCTTGAAGCTAACAAGGCACAAAGCTGTTCTTGGAATGAAGATCTACGTGAACATGTAGCTAAGACTGGCTACAAGGAAGAAGGGAGTATGAAAACAGAACTGGTAGAAGATCTCTTACAGAGCAAGGCTACTGAGGCGTTTGGAAGTTCCTCTTACATTCTGTGAAATACAGTTGATAATGCTATCACACTTCTAGGCAGCTTATGAAAGGCTCAGGCTTGACCTCTGCTTGCCTTTTACAGAAATCCTTTATCACGCAAGACCCAAACAATCTAAAAGTAAATGTTTTCTGTTGAAAATCTGGGCTTGAAAGCTTGTGCTTTTTTTGGACACCACTCCCATTTTTGTAATCATTTATTCTGGGCAAACATAATCAGGTTTGTTGGTTTGGATGTTTTTTCAGCGGCATTTTGAGAAGTTTGTAAACATTCTGCCTTAATCGGGCTACTGGTTGCACTTGTGGTGTATGCTAACAACTAGATCATGCAGTTCTCAATGCAAATCTGTCTTAATATTAAATGAACCAAGTAAGAGCTTCTAAGTGCTCAGAGGTGCAGTTAGCAGCTCCCTGCTTAGTTGCTTGCACTAAGGGAAAGCTCCCACGATCTTTAAATGGCATTGTTCTGCAGGAGGAACAGACTGCTCCTTCTCTTTGCTTGTGCTGTTCAAGCTTGTCAGGCCTCAACCAAGGCATGTGCAGTTCTACGGGCAGATGAGGCAGTGAGTGGCAAGAGTATAGAATAATAAGGGTTGAAATGATATCACACAGAGAGCAGTAAGCTTGTGTTATTTCTGTGAGTTGTATATTTTTGGAGTGGGTTTTTGAAAAGCTTAAGACTAGGATTGTTCAGCTGATGATCAACTCTTTGAAGGTAAACTTTCAAAACCTGATGATTAATGCAGTGATAAATGTCAGCAGGCAGCAACTGTGTTGAACACTTAGTGAATTATAGCAATCAGATCAAACTGTATCCTTAATGCAGCTAAATATTGAGGTATGAAGCTGGAACTAACCGTGGAAGGCATGAATAGTCTGGAAAGGACGTGGATGACACCAGGAAAAAAATTCAGCAGAACTTCCTCCTTCTCTGACGTTTATGGAGTTTTCTTTATGGCTGGGAGATTACTTTTATCCAAATGTTTGTTAGTAGTGAACTCAGT
Organism: Perdix hodgsoniae; assembly: GCA_035772895.1. NCBI lineage: Eukaryota > Metazoa > Chordata > Aves > Galliformes > Phasianidae > Perdix > Perdix hodgsoniae. Next base: position 2,933,282 of record JAPSGF010000019.1, on the reverse strand, counting down.
ACATCTTATGGTGCTTGTCCTGCTGAAGGGCTCTGGAATTAGGGAAACAGAATAATTGGAAATAATTTAAGAGCTGAAGAAATTACCTTAAAGCTCAAAACAGGTAGCTTATCGGGTAGAAGACGGAGAGCTGAGCTGGTTGACAGTGGGCATTCATTCACAGGGAGGGAGGGAAGTATTATAGGGTGCTAGTAGAAAAAAAGCACAGTGAAAATTAGAATCTTGTACAAAGATGAAAAATTAATTCAGGTATTTTTGAAGTGAAATTAAAACACATTATTTAATATAAGAACTACTGCAACGAATCCATGTGAGAATCAACTACTGTTTTAATTGTCATGATTATGATGGTTTTCTTTAAGATTTGGCTAATTAAGCATAGTATGTATGGGTTTTTCTACTGTGACAAGATAGAATGAAATGGTTTAGTATTTGGAGAGCAGTTTATTTGGCTTTTGGCTGGTCATACTTGCAATTAATAGTTTGTGATAGCTATTTCGTGCTCAAAGGTAGATGCTAAGTACCTCACTGTGCATCTTCAGTATTTCCATTAAGAAAAGCTGGATGTGAGGCAGCAGTGTGTGCTTGCAGCCCAAAAGGCCAGCTGTATCCTGGGCTGCATTAGAAAAGGGGTGGCCAGCAGGGAGAGGGAGGAGATTGTTCCCCCTCTACTCCATCCTTGTAGGACCCCCAGCTGGAGAACTGTGTCCAGGGTTGGGGCACCCAGTACAGGAGGGGTGTGGAACTGCTGGAATGGGTCCAGAGGAGGCCCTGAAGATGATCAGAGGGCTGGAGCACCCTTCTTAAGAAGACATGCTGAGAGAGCTGGACTTTTCAGTGTGGAGAAGGCTCCAAGGAGACCTCATTGTAGCCTTCCAGTACTTGAAGGGAACATATAAGCAGAAAGGGGAGTGACTTTCTACATGATCTGATAGAATTAAGACAAGGGGGAATGGCTTTAAACTGAAAGAGGGAAGATTTAGCTTGGATGTTAGGAAAAAGTTCTTTACTCATTGGGCAGTGAGGTGCTGGCACAGCTGCCCAGAGAAGATGTGGATGCTCCATCCCTGGGGGCATTCAAGTCCAGGTTGGATGGGGCCCTGGACAGCTGAGCTGGTAGGGGGCAGCCCCTACCCACGGCAGGGGATTGGATGATCTTTGAAGTCCCTACCAACCCAAGTTATTCTATGATTCTAGTAAAAAATAAATAATTTAAAACAAACAAACAAAAAAAAACCCACAACTGTTTACTATCTCTACCTTCCAAGATTACCAGATAAGTACACTTTGAGGATGAAACAAGTTTCCTGACTATCAAATTTAATTTTACTAATTGTTTCATGTTAATAGCTGTCTACAGAGTTTGGGACCACTTAATGTCAATGAATTTTAGAGTTTGTATTGTGCAGATGTTTCAGTGAACGTAATTCACTTGTGTTTATCTTGCAATTGATCCTAATCAAGTTCAGTTAAATCATCATTTATCAGAGGTTCAGAACATAAATATCTTTATAGTCTTTTTGCTCTCACTTAGTTAATCCATTTTAATTGAGACTTCACAGATAAAAATTTCTCCCGAATGTGCAAGTGCTAGTTTTATGAGGAAGTTTGCAACTGATGAAGAAGAGTCAGGTATGGAATTTATTTGTGCTTATGTTTGAATACTTCATTTGTTAACAAGCTGGTTGTTAAAATCTGATTTGAGGTGATTTTGGCTCTGAATGCAGAATTTTACTGCCACATATTGTCAATAAATGAGTATGTCAATTCTTGTGAGCCCTTGTTTCCATTTCTATCACTTTTTTATTGAGTCTTTTGTTTTGAACATGTGTATGCTCTCAACTCTGGCAACTATAAAATTATTTGTATAGCTTTTAAAGCTGTGTATCTTTACTAAAGCTGTGTGACTTTTCATAGCAGTCCCCACATCCCCTAGTCTAAAAGGAACTGTTGAAAGCAGAAGACCAAGCATAAATGGATATAGACAGATGGTTATGTTAAGATGTTTTTCTCTAAATGATTTGTTCCTACTCTTACAGTCCAGTAACACATTTGTTTTTTAAAGGAATCTTTCCTGGTAACAGCCACAGGTCTTAGACCTGTGATCACCACTGAAGGTAAGCCTGGTCTATGTGAAGGGACTGAATGCTTCATCTGGAGAGATAGACCTTAAAAGGGTCTGCTCAGAGAAAGGCAATGAACTCAAATCCTGTCTTAAATATCAATACTAGTAAGGCTCAGCTGTATCACTGACTGGTACCAGGTGTATTTCAGGTTTATCTTTTCAACCAGTAAAAGGGAGACTAGCTATTCTTTGTATAGTACAAAATGCAGCTTGTTGGCCGTTTGCTGAGTAGTCCCTCTACCTCCCTCTGTTCCTTGTTTTGATATTTCACATTTAAATCTGACCATTCATGGACTTTGTCCACCAAAGGACTCAGTATGTGTAAGCACTACTTTTTGTATTGTTGTTGTTGCAGATCTCAGCCTTTGGAGGATGGCTTTGTTTTTGTAGGATCCTTCAGTCCAAGTAAAGAAATAAAGCTTAGGTTGCATGTACGATAAAGGTGTAGAGTAGGTTCCATCGTCAGCAAGTAAATGTGAGAAAGCTAGATAGAACTTTGGAAGAACTTTAGTTCTTTGTGTTATTCCCGTAACCTGCAATGACCTCTTCCACAGAGCAATTTTTACTTGTTATTTACTCAGCTAAATGTCCATATATCTCTTTAAGTCAGTCTTGCAATGCTTAATGTCTACGTGTAATTCCCTGCTCTGAGCAGTTTACTAAAGACTATTAGCCTGCCTGTAAGCACACGAAAATAATTAAGTTTGATGCTTTGCTCCTAAGTTTTTTTTTGTGGTTGGCATTGTATCTCTCTGCCTGCAATTCCTAAAAATACTGACTGCCTAGTTGCAGTTTTGTAGGCTGATTGCAGTAAAACTTTAAGAATAAAAATAAAACAAATCAGTTTAATGGGTATTAGTTATTGGTTTCTCCAGTTCTCACTCTTGGGGCCTGAACAGAACTGAGTGATGCTGCAATAAAATTATTGTTTCCATGGATCTCCAAGTTGATGCACAGATGTATACAATCTTTAGTTTTGGTGTTGAGAAAACGTATGTCAGATAAATACTTGTCCTCTTGTTTCTTTCTCTTTTGAAACGACAGTTTCGAACTGAACACGTAGAAGTTAGAACACGCCAACCTGGCAAGGTCTGTTTGCCTTAGTTGTCTTTATAGGTTTTATTACCCAATCTGCTGCGCAAGCAGAGAAGGTAGAGGTGACCTGGAGTTAGCGATTACCAAATAGCCTTCACTCGTTGCCAAGGCCACCAACAAACATGCTCTTCACTCCATGAACATTCTTAGAATAGTACCATTTGCAAGCTGAGATAGCGCTGCTGTTTCTGTACGAGCACAGAATGGTTTGTTAAGTACTGTTACAACAGTAATACAGCCTTATTGTAGAGAAGACTACATATTGATAATAGACTTAAGTCTGTGCTTAGTGGAACAAACTTGATTCCCAGTAACAATGTCAATAATAAGTAGTATTGGTAATACATTCAGAAGAGTTTGCAATTCAGTTGTGACTGTTTTATTGTTATTATAGAGAGCTTGTCTGTGGTTATAAGGGTATTGTAATGTCTGCAAGACAGGATGAAAAAAAATCTATAGTTTTACTATTAGATAGGAAAAAATAATGTGGGTTAGGGTTTTACAGAAATAAACAACCAGGGGATGCCAAAGCTACTGGTCTAAGGAATCAGACTATTAATCAAGAATCAACTACATCATGGTTTGTTGAGGACATGGTAGTATTTGTCTTTCTCAGTGGGGGGGGGGAAAAAAAAAAGATTCTGCTTGTAACTTGCAATTCCTACTGAGAGGGAAATGTTAGACCTTTAAGAAGTCAGAATATTTTGGAGATCTGAAGGCAGTACTTGAATGTGGCAGTTAAGCAAATGAGAAGCAGCTATTAACACCGGGACTGAGTTTTACTTTCTGGTTTGCCTTAACATTGGGCAGTTAATTAGAGTAAGACTGTGTGAGCTGCTCATAGCAAATAAATAGGAGATTTCCCTTCCCTTTTTATGCTGTCAGTCTGAGGAACAGATTGTGATCTGTGGCAGATATTTCTGCTAGGAAAGTTCCAACAAATGTGGCAATAAAGGATGCTGCCTTCTTACTTCAGGCCTCATAGCACTCACTGAGCTTGCAGCCTACACTTCCCATGCTACATGGCTGTCCTTTCATAATTGTCAAGTATGTTCCTTGTATTCTTGCCTGCTTCAGCATCTGTCCCAGTAACTGAAGGGGTCTTCTGTGCTCTCAGAGTCTCATTTAGTACATTGTACCTTATCCATTTTGCAGCTACTGATTCTACTTGAGTAGTGGGTACTGACCTGACTAATGCTTTGCTGGGGTGACTAATTAGGCTGATCATGTAGCAGCATCTTTTCTAACTAACGTTTATGTCCTTTGTATCCCAAGGATTCACATTCTGAGAGTCATTTTTTGAGGTGCATATTTAAGAAGTCATTGGCAAGGCATCTTTTAAATTTGAAGGAAGAGAAACAATTCATCAATTCAATAGTGGAAGATTGTCATATTTGATACAAGTGTCATTAATGCATTTTGATTTCCTCCCTTTTTGATAAGCTAAGTTTTTCAAGATAAACATCTCATATCTCTTTTGTCTTGCTTCTCTGTTGCTATGACTCAGGAGGTATCGACCTCAGAGAAATTCTCAACCCATCTATGCCCAGAATGAAGTCTTTTTAATTTGAAGGGAGAGGTAAAAGGCAAGAATTGCATTGGAAGTATGAGCCTCATCTCTTGTTTAGTGAGGCAAAATGCAGGGAATGCAGACTGAAGTTGGCCGCATTCAGCATTGGTGAGGCTGCACCTGAAGAACTGTCTGGTCCTCTGAAAACAAGAGTGACATGGTCATAATGAAGAGTGTCCGGCAGAGGGCCACCAAGAGAATGAAGGCACTGGAACACTTCTCCTATTAGGGGGGGCTGACGCTGAGCTGAGACTGAAGAAGAGGAGGCTCATAGGGATGTCATCAATGTCTGTGAATACCTGAAGGAAAGGTGCAGAGAGGATGGATCCAGCCTCATTTCAGTGGTGCCCCGCACCAGGACAAGAGGCAGTGGGCATAAATTGAAGCACAGGAGGTTCCCTCTGTACACCAGGAGCACTTCAGTGCTGTACAGGTGATGGAGCACCAGTACAGGCTGCCCAGAGGCTGTGGAATCTCCTTGGAGATCTTCAGCAACTGCCTGGGTATGGGCCTGGGCCCCTGCTTTGGGTGTCCCTGATGGAGTGGGCATTGGGCCAAAGGGACCCTGAGGGGCTTTCTGACTTCTGTCATTCTGATTATGTAATAACAACAAAAGACCTTGTTTAGCATGAGAGAGGGTGGTGGCTGTTCCCTACTGTCCCTACTTATTATGAATTTCTCTTTTCTCATTGCTTTTCCAACTTTTTCATCCTAGAATGATGTTGAGGACTTCTGTCTTTCCTCACCATGTTTGAGTAAGTGGATGATGAACCGAAGTTAATGAACTTTTGCATTGTCATCTCAGTAATGGGATTTGAGATCTTAGAGATCTGCAGCTGATTTGTCAACTCATGTCATGCCAAAAACTGCAGATATTGCAACTTCGCTGTGGAAGAATTTCTCCTTTCTGATTCTCCTTTTTATTTTTTTTTTTCTTTTCTCGCTTCTCTATTTTCCAAAGCAGAGCACTCAGTCTGGATTGCTACAGAAGTCAAAAGGGGGTTGTTCTCATTTTTAAGCCCCAAACCACAAACAAACCTATCTAGCAGCAAAATGTGACTTTGCTGTTGAACCGCTTCCTATGAGTGCTGAATCTGTTGTGTGAAGCTCTTCCTTTCTTGCTAGCAATACCAAGACTGAGATTAAAAAAAAAGAGGTGTGAATTATGTTATGACTAAGGTAAAAAACTCCTCTTGTAAATTTGTACCCTAGAGTTCTTTCACCCTATTCTCCAGACTTATTATTAAGGTCAGGTAATGCACTGCAGCATGGGCAGAAATCATAGAAGTGATGTACGTGCCAAATGAAAAGATTGAGTTTTGGGGATCATTTGGATCCAATGCCATGAGAGAAAACTCTTAGAATGTGGACTTGGTACAACTTGTTTTACAAATGATGGGAATTGGTGCTGAGAAAGGGTAAGAAACCAAAAGCTAAGATGTCTTTGCACCCTCAAATTATAACTTTATTATTATTGTTTTTAATAAGAATCAATTTTCAATCTGATAAGTAAAATGCACTTCTAGTAAGGTAAAACGTAATTCTTATGCAGAAGAATTTTCCCATTGCCTTCAGGTTTCTTTAAAATTCTTTCTTTGAAGGATATGATTGATGTAGTTTCTTACTGTGTTTTGGGAGTGAAAATTAATGATGGAGTTGGATAGCCTTGCACCTAGCAAATTGGGCTTTTTTTCTTTTATGAATAGGTATTGTTCTATATTGCACCATGTAAAACAAGCAAATTAATAACATTCTCATGTTGATAAGAAACATCTGCATCACCAAGCATAATACATGGAAGCTTACCAGAATAAACAGTAAATAAAACCATGTAACAGTGCTATGAAATGTCAGTTATTGACTTTGCTTTGTTTTTGATTGGCAATTTGTATTTTTTCCCATTGTATTTTAAAATAATAGTGATGCAGCTCTGCACCTTTAAAGCACTTTCTATTGACTTTCAAGGATTTGTGCAATGGGCATCTCGCTGCCTGATTTGGACAGGAAACCTACCACAATCATGAGACTGTGGTTGGACTTAATGATCTTGATGGTCTTTTCCAACCTAAATGATTCTATTATTCTATGACTCCAAGCGCCAAAATTTAATGTCAGCAAACAGGAATGGTTTGATGAGTCCACATTTGTGTATAGAGCAGTAGGTACACAACTGTCCTTGGAATCTGTCTTGATACGTATCCCTCATGTGATTTTAAGTTAATAGTAGCAACACCCCTTTTTGCCTTGTAATAGTGTTTACAAAGGAGAATTTCAAAAGCCTTACAGATTGAATTCTTTCATCAAGAAGCTTTAGTTTAAATTCCTTCTGATGTTGATGCAATTGGAAGCAGGCCACTCCCTTATATTTTGGGGAACTTTTACTGCTGAAAAAGTCCAAAGTGGCTGTTAAATGTTTTCAATAGAAAATGCTGTTTAGGTAGACTTCAATATATGACCATAGTAGGAGAAAGTTAACAGTTCTGTAGTTAATACAGAAAAGCAGAAGTTGTGGTTATTATGAAGCTATGGAAACAATTCATTTTGGAAGGAACTGGATGGTAGCCATTCCACAAAGCAAAATATATGAGAATGTTCAGCAAACTAAAACATCACAACAGCTAACATTGATCAAGTGAAACAATGGTGTTTTTTGACTTTAATCCTTTAATTTGCAGTAATTTTGAAATGAAAGAGCTTTTCAAATGGGAATAAAACCAGAATCACAGAATCCCCTGTGATTCATTATGTCAAATCACACATTATTTCAGATCATGGAATCACAGAATGGCCAGTGTTGGAAGGGACCTCAAGGATCATGAATCTCCAACCCCCCTGCCACATGCAGGGCCACCAGCCTCCCCATTTAATGCTAGACCAGGCTGCCCAGGGCCCCATCCAAGCTGGCCTTGAACACCTCTAGGGATGAGGCATCCACAACCTCTCTGGGCAGCCTGTGCCAGCACCTCACCACTCTCTCTGTAAAGAATTTCACCCTGACATCCAATCTAAATCTTCCCTCCCTCAACTTAAAACCATTTCCCTTTGTCCTGCAGTTATCTACCCTTTCAAAGAGTTGACTCCAATCCCCTCTGTAGTCTCCGTTTAGGTACTGAAAGGCTGCAAGGAGGTTACCCTACAGCTTTCTTTTCTTCAGGCTGAACAAGCCCAGCTCCCTCAGCCTGTCTTTCTAGGGGAGGTGCTCCAGTCCCCTAATGTTGCATTTTTCTACAGAAACCATTCTTTGAAATGTTTTCCCAGATCTGTGCAGTCTTGACTCCCTTTGCTTTTTTACAAATTGCCTAATATGATACATAAACTAAGAATACTTGATCTCCAGGATTCCCTTTCAGAGGGTGACTGTGAACAATATCCTGTAGTGCAGGATCACTGTTTTACAATTGTTTATTTGTTGTTCATTTGACTTTGCTTTAAAAATGAACGACCAAAACTGAATTAAAAGACTGTTGTTTTTTGGTGGTCCTCGACACTGAGAATAGGATTCAGGTCGAAAATTAAGAAGCTTAAATGCTGATACTACCATGATAGTGAAGGTTTAGGCTTGGTTAAGCTGCCACCCCACAGCCAGACCTCTGAATTCTTGAGGTCTTTAAGACACTAGGATGTTGACAGATTTGACACTTGACTAACAAGATCCAGATATCTTTATGAAGTGAACCTAGAGGTTACTTGGGTTACCTCAGGGCATTTGCAATGGCCACGGATACCTGTAGGTAGGCAAAAATCAAACCCCTTTTAGTGCTGCTGATGTAAATTATTTCAATCTGCACATACAGTGGCACCCAGTTTTTCCCTTTCCTTTTTGTATGTCACCATGTATCCATTGCTGAAATTATTATACTAAAGTTAGAAACTTGAAGCTATTAATTTATAAAAAACACCTCCCTAAAAATATAATTATCCCCATGGATAAACATAGCAAGCAGAGAAAATTCTGTATTCCTTTAGCTACTTCTTGTTGCCCAGCATAATTTTGGCAATGTAGAGATTATAATAATGGTTACACAGTGCTGCTGATAGTCGCATGTGTTTTATTTGGCAAGCTCCAAATATATTATTTTACTGGTAGTCCTCTGCACAAAGGGTCAAGGCTGGTTGGCAGTGCAGTTTGGTGTACTGATCTTTAGCAATAGCAGTAGTAGTGGAACACCTTAATAAATGCTGTTCAAGGCCAGCTTCCAAGGCTGAACATTATCGCCTAATAACTTTGATCAGAGCGCTCACAAATATTTGTGTAAGTACATGCATGTGAATTCAGTCTGCAGTATTTTATTTACAGCAATAACTGTTTGGAACAGAATCTGAGACTGCTTTGGAAACATACGTTCATATTTTCCACTAAGGTGTTAATTACAGAGCTGTCCTGTGTTTCTTCTGACTCCATCCTATTGTACCTCTTGGTAATCCCCATCTCTCATTTACCTTTTGTTCTCCCTTAACTTTTGTTCTTTCTTGCTGATTTGTTTCCCAACACAAGCTCGTTTCAGTTATGGTCATGCCACGTTCCTTTCTCTCTTGCTTCTAAGCCTGCAGAAGTGCTGGCTTCTTCCTACAAGCTTCTTCCCAATATCTTCAGCTACATCAAGTCTCAAAAGCAATACTCCATCCTCAACCTTGGTCATTGTTGGCAGTCCCTGTCACAATTAGTGCTGCTCCTCCTAAAATGCTATCTCTTGGCTTCTGGTAACTGCCACTAAGATACAGCCTTTTCTACCCATCCTCTGAACAAAACACCCATGGGCTCCTTTCCAGCTCTTTTGGTATTGCTGCCGGCTATTTCTGGTGCTTTCCTGCTACATCTATTCCTATAGAGGTATAGATGGCAAAGGTAATTTACTTATACTCGTGACCCTGCTGTGCTGACTTCTACACCCTTTGCAGAATCAAAGACAAATCGTTCTTTTTTTCACTTTCAAGTATCTTCACAGGTTACTCCTCAGCTGTCTGTCATTGGTATCTTGTGCCCCAGCCAGATGGAGACAGACGCTTTCGGTGCCAGTGATGAACTTGGCCTCTGTCAACCTGTTGGTCTATCAGACCACTGGTTGGCATACTGGCAGCACTGCCTCCTTGTTTCCTTGTCCTCCTCCAGATGGATTCTTTTCACCTTGTATTTTGCTTAGATTATTACCTCCTTGAGTATAGCATTTTTATTCCTTGTTTGTATAATTCTTACAAGAAAGTCCTGATCTGTGTGACAACAATATAAATCATAAAAATAATAGTAAAGTACTAGGCCAGGGAATAAGCATGTAACTTACCAACTTGCCCACACACAACTCTAGAAACCACTCCTAGGGTAAGACTGGTATGGCCCTTCAGCTCTTAGCTCTCTGCTCTGCGTGTACTGGGAGCCTCTGCTTGGTTACTGAATGGCAACCAGCTGTCTACCTTCCGGCACCAAAATACCTCTAGTAGGAAACAAATGTCAGGCACCCACAGGTATCTCTGCAAATCCACTTACCCAGTATATCTGTATCCAGCACCCATATCATTCAGTTATGGTTTCTACAAATTCTGCAAGTTTGCCAATGGTTCATCAAATTTCAGGAAAGATCCTTTGACAATAATCTCTTTATGGACTTAGGAGAACAATTCTAAAACTTCAGTGGACAGCATTTTCTGATCTGTTTCCACAGGTTCCCTGTCTCTGAATAATACCTGTGAAAAGCTAAAACATGAGGTATGCTTAACAGCACCCATAGAATTACTGTGGCTTACGCTGTTAAGGGCTTCCCCATCATTTTTAATGCCAGCTTCTAACTCTTATAAGGAAATTAGACCTTGTTTTGAGTTCTTACAAGTGAGAAGTAAATTAGTCATTAAATGAGTTGGTTCCATGTAGAGGGTGTATTTTCAGAGAACACCCACCTTTCCTGAGGCTTTGCTTACTTGTGCCAGAGCATCCAAGTTGAAATGTTGAGTAGAACAGAGAAGTATTTATGCCCCTGCCTAAGGAAAAGTTGTCTTTGAAGAAGGGTGCAGAGCTAAAATTATGGCAGGTCATCAAGGCCAAAATCACCTCCCATCGGCTAATGCAGCTCTTTGGACAATGTTCATTAACCTGTACTTCTAAACAGTCTTGCAAATTTGTGGTGGTAAGTGATAAAGCTTTTTGGAGGTACTAAAAGTTCCTGTCTGTCCGCAATTCTTTTGCAGACTCTGTACGGTACAGATCAGATACCTGCAGGGAGAATGGGATGAGAAGAGACAGGGGAGCTGGCATTCATCTGTCTGCAAACGAAGTTAAAGGTCAATCTGTCCATGGTGCAGCTGGCACAGCAAATCACAGGGACAACAAAAACTTGGTTTTGTGATCCCATGAGCAAGCACTTCATGCAAGGCATCTGCCAGCATTTAACAGTAGAGCAGAGGATTCCTGAAACACACCAGAATATCACAGAAAAAAAAATTATATATATTTTTTGAAAATCATAGAATTGTAGAATCACAGGATTGTATCAGGGCTGCCCCCTACCAGATGAGGCTGCCTGAAGCCCCATCCATTGTGGCCTTAAGTGCCTCCAGGGATGGGGCACCCACAGCTTCTGCGGGCAGCCTGTGCCAGTGCCTCACTGCCCTCTGAGAAAAGAATTTCCTGGTAGGTAGGGCTGTTAGGTTGCACACCTCTAGTTCTTACAGGGGTTCTATGGAGGTTTCAGTTACATTTTACATGCTCTTGTATATTTTTGGCACTGTGTGGTGTTACTTCTGACAAAAACGGAAGGTTTGTTGAACCATCAGTCAGATCATTCCCAGTTGATGGTTTTCTAATGTTCCTGTGGATGTCTGTGTATCTCAAGTCTGTACTTATTGGAGACTTTGAGACATTTAATCTCCTGTCAATCAACAATTGTACAAATGCTTTTGAAGAAGAATTACATGGGTCTTCACACTGAATTGTTCCCAGAGTGATTTAATCAGCCAAGGTGTTTTAATCTTTCAGAATCTCTATGGGGTCCTTCTGCCTGAGGAGTTAGATTTCAGATATGATTGTTATCTTTAAAAATATAAATAGAGAGTCTGCAGAATCTTATTTACTGGTGAATTATGTAAAATTGGCTTTTCATTAAAAAGAAATCATTGGCTTTAGACTGATTGCTCTGAAGTGACCTCTTTCTTTTCTTGATATGTGAAACACTGAAGATTATTTGATTTTCGTTGTTTGACTTTTAAGTGCATCTCACAGATTTGTCTGTCTTGGCAGAAAACAAAATAAAGTCAACAACAGTTAGCAAGGCGGGTATTTACTTTGACTACTGGACAGTAGTCCATTTAAGAACATGTAATCTTTTTATTGTTTAATTCTAAGGTTACTCTGAGGCAATGACTGCTTTTACCACCAAACCTGCTGTACACAGCTGCCTAAAGAGGGACAGGCTGCAGGCATCGTTATGCTCAAAGCCTCTCTGTGAGCTGTTTAAGTTTGCTGATGTAATTGCAGTTGTGGTGGTGTGAACGAGAGCAGATCTGGAGCAGGTCCAGAGGAGGGTCACTAAGTTGGTCAGCGAGTTGGAGCATGTCTCCTGTGAAGAAAGGCTGAGGGAGTTAGGCTTGGAGAGGGAGAGGCTCCAGGGAGACCTCATCACAGCCTTCCAGTACATAAGGGGTGCTTACGAGCAGGAGAGAGACCAATTTTTACGTGGTCATGATAAGACAGGGGGAATGGCTTTAAACTAAGAGAAGGGAGATTTAGGTTAGATGTTAGTGAGAAATTTTTCACTCAGAGTGTGGTGAGGTGCTGGCACAGGCTGCCCAGATAAGCTGTGGGTGCCTCATCCCTGAAGGTAATCAAGGCCAGGTTGGATGGGCAGCCTGAGCTGGTGGGAGCAGTCCTGCCCATGGCAGGGGTCTGGAATTAGATCTTTAAGGTCCGTTCAACTAAGTCAGTTCTGTGGTTCTATGATTCTATGTTCAGGCAGTTGACTACACTTATTTAGCACTCTGTGCATTTTATAAATAGTGGTTGCATATTCATCCTGCTATAGCTCTGGGCCAGGGCCCAACCACTCAGAGCCAAAGCTACTGGGTAAAGAACTGTCTGGAGGACCAGGCCCAGAGAATGGCAGTGAATGGAGTTAAGTCCAGCTGGCAACTGGCCATGAGTGGTGTTCCCGAAGGGTCAGTAGTGAGGCCTGTCAATTTAATATCTTTATTGGATGAGAGGAATGAGCATAACCTCGGTAAGTTTGCAGATGACACCAAGCTAGGAGGTTCATAATGCCTGAGGGTTGGAAGGCCCTTTAGAAGGACCTGGACAGACTGGATCCATGCGCTGAGGCCAATGGGATGAAGTTCAACAAGACCAAGTGCTGGGTCCTGCACTTTGCCCACAAGCCCATACAGTGTTACAGGCTTGGAGTAGAGCGGCTGGAGAGCTATGTGGAGGAAAAGGATCTGGAAGTGTTGGTTGATGCTCAGCTAAACGGGAGCCAGCAGCGTGCCCAGGTGAACAAAAGGAATCCTGGCTCATATTAGAAACAGTGCAGCCAGCAGGAGCAGGGAGGTGATCATCCCTCTGTACTCAGCACTGGTGAGGCCACACCTGGAGTACTGTGTTCTGTTTTGGGTCTCCCACCACAAGAAAGACATTGAGGCCTTGGAGCATGTCCAGAGAAAGTCAGTGAATCTGCAAGGAGTCTGGATCACAAGTCTCATGAGGACCAGCTGAGGAAGCTGGGATTATTCAGTCTGGAGAAGGCTCAGGGCAGACCTCATTGTTCTCTACAACTCCATGAAAGGAGGTTGTAGTGAGGTGGGGAATCTGCCTCTTTTCCTGTGTAACTAGTGATAGGACTAGAGGGAATGGCCTCAGGTTGTGACAGTGGAGGTTCAGGTTGGATATTAGGAAAAATCTCTTCTTAGAAAGAGTGATCAGGCATTGGAACAGGCTGCCTGGGAGGTGGTGGAGTCACTGTCCTTGGAGGTGTCCAAGAAATGTGTAGATACGGCCCTGAATGTTATGGTTTAGTGAGCAATATTGGTGGTAGCTGTGTGGTTGGACAGGATGATCTTAGATTTCCAACCTTTATGATTCTGTAATTCTTCTAAGGCTCCTCCACTCTGCATCCTCCAGTCCCAAGCCTGCCACTGCTGCCTCCAACCAGGGCTGCTGCTGCCTTGTGCCCACACTGCTGTAAAGGAGCTGGCTCAGCCTGCCTGGTGCTGCTGACTGACCAGGTGGTGTTCAATAACTCTTAGCATCCAGCAAAAGGTCACCTGGTGGAGTTGATGAATCCCAGATGGTGAATAGCAGCTGTGTCCAACATGGTTTCAGACACGTAAATTGTCTTATCCTGCTAAGGTGTCTTGTTACATTAGTAAGGTCATTGTGTTCTTCCAAGAACTGCAGCATGAGGTAATGTTTTCTTTTAGCCTGAAAGCTGTAAAACATCTTCACTGCCTTGATTCTGTCTCTTTTGCTTAGGTCACAAGCCATCTGCTCTCACTCAGCTGCCCATGGCTTGCTCCCTATCCCTAGATTGCTGCACAGAGGCACTCACACAGCCTCAAGCAGAACTCATCCAAAAAATCTTGTGCCCTAAAACTCCATGGCGTGTCTGATCCATCATGCACTTTTGCCTCTCTCAGGAGGCACCCTCACCTCTACCCATCCTTTATAGCATAATCATGCAGTTACTGTCTTCCCTTAGGGTGTGGATTCTGTGCTCTTCTCTACATCAGGAGCTTCCCCATGTCATAATTGAATGTTTTTTTTCAGCTTATTTTTAATTTAATACATTCAGAAATTTAATTATTTAATTTAATTATAAGAGTACAGGACAAGTACAGGACAAGAGTCATGCAAATTGTCCTGCTGAATCTGTTCAGTTTTTCAGAGAAAAGCTACAGATTCACAGAGTAAAGTGAATGTCTGTGCCAACCTAATGGTTGGGGTTCTCACCTGGGAGGTAGGGTCTTTCCCCCCTTTCTGCTTGTATCTCTTTATGCATTTTACCCAGCAGTTAGGTAATGTGAAATACTCACGTAACCTCAACATGGCATAGGCTGTCTCCTTCATACTAGCCTGGATCACTTTACCTTTTTTTTTTTTTTTTTTTTTTCTTTTCCTTTTTTTCCTTCTGTCTTGAGAAAAGTACTGTTACTGGAGAGGCAGCAAAGAGAATCACCCTGATATAACCTCATGATGTCCATGACCCTGGAAAGGCAGGTGAGCATTGATTGCTGAAGTATTTGATTACTTTAGCTGAGGCATAGCAGCCACAGACTTTGTACCATTTTCTTCCCTTGCTTGCATCTATGTGACCCTGGTAACAGAGGCTTAACGGTGGTTAGAAAAATAGCAGTCATGGCAGTGAACAAAAATATTTGCATATAAGCTAATATTAAAGAAGAAAATAGATGTAAGAAAACTGTTCGAACTTTTCATCTGTATTTCTTTTGCCAGAAAGTAGGAAGAGCACTCGGGATGTTATGCTGGGTCTTTTCAGCTGCATAACACGAGATTAACACTAGAAAGCGGCATTGCTCTGCAGAGTCCTCTGAAAATATGCTGATACAATCCTTATGCCACAGAAATTCAGAACTGGGCAAAAAGATCTGGTCAACTATACTGTTTTATATTTCTTTTGGTGTATCAATTCACAGGCTGTGGGTCCAGACATCCACTGAGAATTCCTACCCCAGCAGAAAAAGTGATAGGAAGCTGAGTGATGAGGCCCTGCTCCAACGGGGATTTTGGCACGAGCACCTGAGCCACCCACATGGGGACCTGTGGCAGTGGTTCTGGTTTCTACCAGCTTACGGTGACCCTACAGCTAAGGCATTGTGCTGGAGGGGGGCAGATAATGGACTCTCATGCTTGCCTCTGCTGTGACTTTGTTAGCCTGGGAATGGCCCTACTACCTCTCCTAGGAAATCTGAGTTAGTTCAGTGTGAGAGGTGTGCAAGAATTGGCTGTTGTTCAGTATGTAGATCTGATTACTATTATTATAAAACAGTTGTGCTGCATGAACTAGTGCCAAGGTTTGTATTTTGGAAGAAGTCTTCCCACATTCCTCATGGAATTGAACCTTCTGCTGATTCAGATAACTCAGAGCAATAGAAGTTTACGAGTCAGATATACTATAAATCCTATGTGGAAAGGTTTGAGTGCAGGGCAGATCATTAGCCTACCATTGGAGCTATGTCTAGGAATGCTCTTGTTCTCAGTAGATTTAAACCAAGGGCATAATTTGAATGAAAGAATACGTTAGGGAAAAAAAAAAGTTTATAGAAAAATGAACTGTCTGGTTAAAATAAATTTCGCTAGAACTTGATGCCAAGGTGGCTTTATGACATAGCCAGACTCCAAGCAGTTTGTAGGTATTGCTAGTTCAATCCTATACACACTATATGGTTATAGACATTATTCACATGACCCAGAATCTTTTTTTTTTTTTTTTTAACATGGTACTACTTTTCTCAAGTACAGCAGTGAGATCAAGCCAGTTGGAGGATCCTGTCTCACCATTCACTTTCTTTGACATTAATTATTTCCAGTTCCTGACTTTAGATAAACTCAGATTGGCTTTTCGCCCAAATGACTGTGTAGTCTTCAGAGGCCTAAAGAGTTAGTCTTATGCAGAATCTTTTTATCTAGCTTTTGTATTCATTGAATAATTGTCATGAACACAGTTCTAAGATCATAGTAATTTGGACACAAAATGTCTTGGGAGCTCTTCTGGCCATTTCTTAGTTACGTTTGCCCTAGGAGGAGTATTTCTTTCTCTTTGGCATTTGATTCAGATTTATTACAACTTCTTTGAAAAATAATGTTTTTAGCTTGTATATTGGGGTAAACAATTTTCAAAGCAAAGTTTGTTTTTGTGTGAATCAACATTATTTCAAATAAAAACATTTATTCTTTGTATTTTAATTGCAAATACAGTTTTGAGAGCATCAGTTTAGATTATTTCAATTGAAAATTTGTAGGGATTTATGCAAGCTTCAATTAAGCTCTTTTTGTACTAAAATGTTAGTGACAATTTTAGCATTAACTTCAAAGCCCACATAAATTTCTAAATAGCATCCTGGTCACAGAACTCAACAATTTTTTATTTATTTTCTCTTTACCTTCTTGGTACAAAATTGGCTGAAGGCTATAGACAAATCCAAAACTTATTTGTAGCAGTTATCTTGTATGTGCTGAGCATTAAAGATTGATCTAATTCTCACTGAGGAAAACAACAGAAAAAGCAAACCTCAAATAGAAAGTGAAGTTTCTCTCTATATGTCTGCTGCAATGAAAACTGTGGATGGCTGCCTCTAACTGAACTTTTAGGTAAAATGCTGAAGTCTGTATGAAGGGATTGAAGAACCAGAGAGACAGCATCTATTTCCTTCCCAACACCCTCTGTAGATCTGTCCAAGTATCTAGAAGGAGTAAACAAAGGAATATAACAAGGGGAAGACTTAGTGGTTTAGGAGTCTGTTTCAGAGCACTAGGAAAGAGAACAGGTGTCTGACCTAATGCATACATAGTTGGTATAGTAGGTAAGACTGGGTAAGTGAGACCAGGCCAGACAAACAAAGACCTGAGAACATATTTCCAATGGATCAAGATTGTCAAGCAGCAGAAGAAGGAGGAAAAAGTGTCAAACAGTCAATTCAGACCTGGAGATCTTGGTTTTTTGTACTGCCTGTGCTGTCTCTGTGAGCGTCAACTTGTGATAAAGTCAGTGACCTCCCCACAATGCTCCAGACTCAATTTTAATCCACTGGGTTAATCCTGTGGTGTTTTTGAGCCTAATTCACTATCAATGGTATTCCTTGAGTAGCTGAAAGTCAGATTAGCTTTGGGAGCTACTGAATACTTCAATTTCTCATAAACCAAGGGAGCTGAAAGCAAATATTAAAGCAGACTGAAGCTGTCAGTTTGAAGGAGGCAAGAGGTTACGAAAGAATGTTTAATTTTTCAGGGAATTAATTTAGCAATTAGTTTAGGAATTTAAGAATTAATTTATCTTTCATTCTCTACCACTCTACCACTGTAATTCTATTTTGAATACATTTTCTTCAAGGAAGAGTATTTGCTTAAAACATTGCATAACGTTACCCTCAAAAACTGTTGTTTTAGGCATTATTTATTTAAGAAAGGAGGAGTAGATACTCTGATGGTATTAATATGTGCCAGGACACATATGACTTCCATGTATTCTCTGAGTCAATGCTAACTTAGAATGAAAGTCATATAATTGATAGAAATTGTACAAAATATAACCAATGGAAGTGCAAAAACAGGCTGTAATGGATACTAATAATTCAAAGCCACTTTCATTATACCTAATAGCTGTAATATTGCATATTACATATACTATACATGGCAAAATTTAAATAAAATTAAAAAGATAACGCAGTTAATAATCACACATGCAGAATCTACTTCTTTACCTTTGCATATTTAACATGGTGGATAGTGAGAAGAAAAACATGCATAATTTAGAGCAGTTCTAGGACACAGTCCAAAATTCCGTGTTTAGGATGCTCTATCGGCCAGATCAGATGTCTTGCCAGAATGTAAAATTTGAAAATATCAAATAGCTGTGTATTTCATTTTCTGTGATGAGGCTAATATTCAAATCAAGGACAGAAGTTAAATCCTTTGATACATACAACAGGAGAACAACTGTATTTTAAGTCGATTTGTTCTTTCTATTGGCAGCTGATAAGAAACCTCCTTCTTTCAGCCTGAAGGTGGTTCACTAAAAACTGGATTCTATGATACCCATCCATCATTTCAGAAGAAAAGGACAGGATGTTACAGAGAACCAAATGGTACTATCCTGAAATGGTTTTCTTACAGGCATGCTATCACTGAAAATGAAATACATGGGCCATGATAGCTTTAAAGGAACTCTACTAGGAACATCTATAGAGTATGACTTATGATGGTCTATGGAAATATGGAATTTAGAGAAGGGTGCACAATCCAACCACAAGCATTTGTTGTAGTTTATTTATCTGCATGTTGGCAGTGAAGATGAAGAGATCAAGACACACAAAGAGCAGCTGAGGTTACTTGGCTTGTTTGCCTAGAGAAGACTGAGGGGAGGCCTCATGGTGGCCTATAGTTTCTCATGAGAGGAGCAGAGGGGCAGCACTGGTCTCTGCTTTGGGGTGACAGTGACAGGGCTGAGAAAATGGCATGGAGTTATGTTAGGAGAGGTTCAGACTGGGAGTTACTGAAAGGTTCTTCACCAGGAGGTGGTGGGGATGGAACAAGCTGCCCAGGGCAGCAGTCAAAGAGCTGAGCTTCTAGAGTTCAAGGATTGTTTGGACAATGCTCCCAGACATAGAATTTAAATTTTGGGTGGTCCTGTGTGGAGCCAGGAGTTGGACTCAATGATCCTGGGCAACATAGTACCTGATCTAGTGGTTGGCTACTCTGTCCATGGCAGAGGGGTTGGAACTTTAAGGTTCCCTCCAACTCACACCATTCTATGATTCTATGATGGTTATGAATCCCTTCCAAATTGAGATATTGTATGATTCTGTTGTTTTAGTTGTAAAACAAAAAAGGTGTAAAGGTGGCTCAGTTGGCATGAGATAAGCATGTAAACCTTTGAGAACATTACGATACTAAAACCAATAATCTAGAGAGGCACTTGGTACATATAATATCATTTATTTTAATACATTTACAACTTTCTGAAAAGAAATATTTTACAGTGAATATAATACAGGTTTTGTAATTTCACTAGAACGTGAAATTTTTTGTAGATTTTATTCAGCTCTTTTTCTAGTCCTTCATAAAAACATAAAGGTACTTTACCAGGAAACTCTTTCCTTCCACTGCTTTTACACAATAAAAATTTTACTTCACCCCTGAGGAAAAACTTCCATCCCCAATGTTTCAGTTATAAAAAAGAATAAGTTTTAACTTCTTGTTGAATTTATACAATTCTGAACAATCTAGTAATATTAGAATATATATTAGAAAAGTGGGACACTGAAAAAGTATTTCCTGGCCAAATGAAACCCCCCAAAATTACTGTATAAACACAGTTCAAAACCACTAGTTGCATTTTAGAATGGATGGTAAAAGGGGAAACTTTTGTATCAACATCATGCATTAAACCCACTGTCTGCTGCTACTGTATGGCATACATAATATATTTTCTATTAGGCTGATGAAGCAGCATCTTCCTTTAGATTTTTCCACTGATATTTGTAATGTTTCATTTGCAAATATATGTAGTATATACAAAATGTAGGTTAGATAGTGTATTTATACTGTACATAGTTTATAGATTTAGTAATATCTATATTCATAGACATTTTAGTCTGTACCTGAAGTCAATGTCATTGGATGGTTGCAAAATACCCAGTCCTGCACGGGATTGATCTAAAGAAGGACACTGCACGTTACTGTCAACAAGATCTATCTCAAAATATGAAAATATTAAAACCAAAAATTGTTTAATTTCATGGACAGCAAATAACCTGCCAGGGCATTTTGCTATTCCTGCCCCAAACGGCATATAATAATACTTCAACTTGCGACCGTTGCGGTAAAAGTCAGTCTTCTCTTCTTTATTCTCATTGAGATAGCGATCGTATTTGAATGTCTGTAATAAAACCCACAAGAGAGTTAGTTGATATCTGAATACCTCCAAGGTCTGGGTAATGCTATTAAGACACAAAATGCAGGCTGGGAGGGAATTGCCTCTGGCAATGTTGTACAAGACAGTTTTTCTGTTTTTTGGAATGTGTGGCCCCTGAGAAATTCTGGACTGTGGGACAATATAATCTCAGGACCTTTGCTAGAGTTGAGCTAGTGAATCTTTTTGATAATTTTTCTTTTCTGACCCATTAAAATAAGCATTACAACTTGCATCAGAATTTGAATATTGATCATTCCATATCTTTGGGAGAATACTACCCTTGTCCTCCCTTGATCTCCCCACAGTGATGACCTCTCCTTATTGAGGAAAGTAAAAAGCAGAAGGCTCTCTTGGGTTTCAAACCCAGTTTTTGGTTATAGCAAATCATGTTATTCAGATAGACAGTGCTTGCACTGGCTTTACTTTTTCTCTTGCCCATCTTTGAGTATTCATGCGTTAAGAACTGACTGTCTGGAGTGTAAGTGAATCAGCTGTGGGGCGCTCCTGGTAAATGATCTGTTGAATGGCACGTTAGCTTCTGCCCAAGCTCAGAATGTAATGCACTATGATAAATACTTACCAAGGGATCAGCATAGATTTCTGGATCAAAATGCAACAGTTGAGGATAAAGAGCTACAATATCATCCTTGCGAATGTTGTAAAAACTGTTCTCTAAATGCAGAGTGAAATCCTCCTTAGCAACTCGGAAAGTCATGGATGCACTCGATAGCCTCATTGCCTCCTTGATGATGCTATCTATAGGCAGAGGAAAAGAAATGGTTACCACAGAAACAGTATGTATATATCCATGGGGGAGCTTATGTATTTTGAACTGTTCAAATCCATCATCAGGTCCTATTACGAGAAATAATTTAACAAAACTTTACAAATGGCTAAGAAAGTATCTTCTTCATTTTTTTGTTGGCATTATTATCCTTTCTGCAGATTAGACTGAGAACATAATCTTCTTTCCCATAGAAAAATATTTATAGCTGATGCAACATAATATTTGAAAATAAAACACGCTTTTACACTGAGATAAAGGGAAAACTGAAAAAATAACCTTCTGTAATAGGATATAAAATTTGACAACACCTTTTTTATTTAATCTTAAGTAAACAAAGTATTGTTCTGAATTACCTATGGGTGTCAAATGCTATGTAGTTGTGTAGCCGTATTCGGACGTCCCTTCACCCATGAAAAAGTGCTATTCATGTGAATTAATATTCCCAGGACCAGTTCTGATTCTGGTAAGAATAATAGTTAGCCACTGATAAGGAACAAATAGATGTTTGTTCTGGTTTTGATTGGTTAATAGTAATCCTATAGCAAGTATTATTTGGGGAACTAATAGAAGATATTGAAAATTGTGGGGCAATTTCTGGTACTCCTGAATAAAATAGTTATACCTAGCACTGGCATATTATCCAGCTGCTTTCGGTTCAATGAAATATAGTTGCCATCTAAGCTGATCTTCTCTCCAGCACTTTCCAAAATACTTTGCACTTCGTCGGTAGCAGCTCTCATTGCTTCTGGATTCCTAAAATCAAAAAAAAAAAGAATTGTAAAGTAGTCTTAGGAGTGGTATAAAAACAGGTTTTGCCATTTGTTTTCATCCTGACTAAAATTTAGTTTGTTAGCTGAAAAAATTTCTAACATGGCAATGTTGCAGCAAAATCTACTTATGCCATCACACTGTTTGATGTCTTGGCAAAGATGCAATGGCTGCAAAAAAGGAACAGAACACTATTTGATTCTGCCTCCAATGACAATGGGACAGAACTAATGTGCGTAACATAGGCAATAAACAGTGATGTCACTAAAAAGCAATACCAGGAATAAGAAATCAGAAACAATCAGTCATAGATTAGGAAGGAGCTTTACAGCAGCTACAAGATTTAGGAAGGGGATCATAGATAATTTTTATAACATCACTTTCCTAGTGATGTCCTATTCTATGGCAATATATTACGTCTAAAAAATTCTTAATACTAAAAGACATAGTATCCTCTACTGTGTAGATTTTGTTATAGAATATCTATATGCTATGGTGAAATATGTATAGATAATAATACAGAATGTGACAGTATCTTTGTTATGAATGCATAATTGGGGCATTAAATGACTTCAACACCAGGAGATTTAAGCCAGTGCATTCATGGAATGAAAAGTACCAAAAAACTTCAATTATTAGCATCAGTGGGTAGTTATGAAAGTAGAAGACAGAAATTTAGATGAATACCCAAGAGGTAGTCATGTAGGGCTAGATGATGCGAGTTTAGATTCCCTCCAAAATGGACATTTAATTGTTTTATCTGAACTGTGCACTCCTCTCACGAGTTACAAACTCAGCAGATGCCATTTACACTGCAGCTATCTAAACTTAGGAAAATACTATATTGGAAAGCCTAGTCTGGAAGTTTAGGAAAGGAGATGTAAGAATCCTGAACCACTTGGGGTTGAATGCTCATCCTTCTCTCAAGGAATCTGGACATATCTCAGGTGAATCTCAAATCTCTGGCCTAAAACATCATGCATTATTTGTACAATATTTTGGTGATCAGTCTTCATGCTGCCACAATGGCTTTATCCTCAAATACAAAAGCACTGCTGCAGTGAGGGTGAAGAAAGCAGCAGGGAAGTGCCATTTCATTACTGCTGCATAACTACTGTAACCTCAGTAGGATTTATCAACATATCAACTATTTTCTATTAAATAGCTACTAAAACATCAATAAAGTTAAAGCTCGTTTTGCCTGCTCTCGAGAGATGATCTAAAAAGATCTGATTATACTGGGAGAGCCTTCAATACAATTAGTATTCTGACTGCAACCAGCACTTTTAATGTCATAGCATATAGACTTACTCCAAAACTTTTATTACAAAGCGTATTACATTCCACTCTTTACTGCTAGGATTCAAAGTATTGCCCCAGAGTAGTATTTTTTGAAAAAGCATCTATGAAATTGCCACCAGTGGTACCATCAATGCTTGGTCTGAGACAAGTGAGGGGGTTTTCTGCAGAAGTCCAGAACAGCTTGTCACTTGTGTTATTATTGGCTGAAGCAGCGGAATTTGTCCATAGTAGTGAACTGGCTTCTGAAAGACAATAAACATTATTCTTCTCATTTGGAATCAAGGAACGTTGGGACTTACTTAAGAAGGTAGAACAAGCTCCAAAAAGTGGCAGGAATGGTGTTAGCTTGCGAGGCCCAGAGCACTGCTACGTGGGTCTTTGCTTTTTCCATGTCATCAAAGGTTGACAGAGTGTCATTCAGGAACATGCGGAGCATGACGAGCTCAGAGAGGTTGTCCCTTTTCAGGAGGTTCTTGTGGAGCAGAGCCTCTCCCAGCTTCTCACGGGCACTGTGGGCACTCTTGAATAGATGGATAGGCAGCCCTGCCACAAGGGCTGGGAAGATCCTATCAAATTCCTTGAAGTTTTCAAGGGCATTTAGGATACGAGCTCTCTCTGTTTCCCGCTTTGATAGATTTTTGTCATGATTTGGATTAAATTCTTTACCAAAAAGTGTTAAAAAGCCAGATTCAAACATCACTTGGCAACAGAATGTATAAAGTCCTTCTGTAACCCAGGTGTTAGGCTGAAATTTAGATGCTCTTGACTGCAGCATGACGTATTGTAGATTTTCCATCATTGCTTCGATGAGGGCATCTAAAGCATTACCTTGAAGTGTTCTAATGAAAGTATGATGAAAATTTTCAGTGGTGTTTCCTTCTTCTGGGTCAATGCTACCATGCCCAAAAGCCTGTTACAAAATAAATTATGTGCATGATAAATAAGACCCGCCATGACCTTGATGATAAAGCCTAATAGAAATTAAAGCCAAAGTATAAATTCACAGCTTACTAGAGTAAAGTATAAGTCATACTTTTAATTCATAGTCATATGGACTATGAATACTAGAACCAGTACATTCTAAGCAAACCAAAGCAGCTAAGTGGGCAAATGAAAATAAAAGTAAGATAAATGGATGTGGTTACATAAAGCATCATTCAGCTCCCACTGACATCAAAAGGAGCCTGTTTGCTTACTTCAGTAAAAGTTTGATAGACCTTCTGCTATCTCATGTTGAGACAGTAGGACCTAATCTTCCATAGTGGTAAGAATCTCTTGAAGAAAGCTTAAGCTTCAGCAAACTATATATAATTTGGCAGAAGGTTCTACCTGTGTTTCTCCTATAGCAATTCGGGATACTACCTTGCTAAATGTATTTCTTGGGTAATCCAAATCACTGTAAATTTTCTTTCCATTAAGGAAAATACAACAACAACAACAAAAAAAACATCTCAAGATTTTACACAAATAAAAGTGCAGAAAAGTGAAACTTATATTTCAAATTAATAGTTATGCTACAGGGATTAACTAAGCACTGTCTCTCCTGCCAGCATGTTAGATATTAAAACCATTTTTGAAGTGGTACCTTGGCAGAAGTAGCAAAATGGAACTTTTTCCAGTCCAAGTGTTTTCCTTGGCGCATCAGTGAATGATATGAAAAAGGGTCAGTGAGGAAATGAATATATTTCCCTGCTACTTGGCAAGTGAAAATGTGGCCATGCTTCTTCTGTTTTTCCCTGAGGAATTCTAGGGGGTTGGCGCCAAACTGCAAGGCACAGCCCAGGTATGGAAGGAACCCATTTTCAAGTGGCGGCTCTCCTTGGCGCCTACAAAACAAAAAGTTGAGTTTAGAAGTATGTATCAAGATCACTTCTCCAAAACTACCAAATGAAATGGTGATGGGAGAGTTTTAATACTTAATTCCTGTTGCTGTTGACAAGTAATTTCTTGCCCTTCTGAAGAGTAAGCCAATTGTGAAGTGTATGTTAGTCAAAAAGAATAACAGTCTGCTTACAATAAGCATGAGAGAACAGTTTCACTATCTCACTTTTCTCTACATTAAATTTGTTTGTTTTTACCTGTTTAAATGTGACATTGTTGCCTCTAGCTAACATGCACAGATGCATAATTGTCACATAAATGCTTTCCACTAATATTGTCTGAAACGTAATGATATCCACAAATCAATTTGAACACCAAGGGGAATTGCCTTTTGAGTGTAGAAAGGTTGTTATTATTGGCATATCTCACTTGGACCCAATCCCACTGAAAACAGTGGGAAATTTGCCACGATCTTCACTAAGCATAAGATTTAGTCTTTCAGGCAAATTGTCATTAAGCCCATGCCTTATGTTAAGCATATGCTTAAAATGAAGCACATGTTTAAATGATGTTTTTTATTCTGACAGACAGAAAATTACTTTCCTGCAGAAAGTCACCATGGCTGCTAAAATAACTTTCAGATAACTCTTTTTCTCTAACATGTTCTTGATGGCTATCATTATATGAGGTTAAATATTTTTACTTTTTTTTGTTGAACTTTTAATAGTGAAACAAGAAAATGCTGAAAAATACAAAATTATAACAGAATCATAGAATCCTTAGTTGAAAGCGGCCTTTAAAGGTTATCGAGTCCAACTCCCCTGCATTGAACAGGGAAACCTACAGCTACATCAGGATGCTCAGAGCCCCATCCAGCCTGACCTTGAATGTCTCCAAGGCTGAGGTACCCACCACATCTCTGGGCCACCTGTGCCAGTGCCTCAGCACCCTACTGTAAAAGATTTTTTCTTTATATCCAACCTGAATCTCCCCTCTTTAAGTTTGAAGGCATTTCCCCTTGTTTGATCACCACAGACCATGCTAAAGAGTCTGTACCCTTCTTTCTTGTAGCTCCCCTTTATATACTGATAAGCAAATAATTTGCTCTATGTAACCACACTGGATAGATTGATAATAGGAAATGTTTCTAAGTAGGTATTAAACTATGTAGATAGAAGCAGGTATTAGCTAATTAGCTAAGATTAGAATACACTAAGCCCAGTGCTTTAGCAAAACAGAACACACATATTAATATTTTAATTAGCTCATTTGTGCATAGATTTCTATCGGCATCTATCTCAAAGAACTAACTCACTGTTATTAAAAGTCTGTATGAATTCTATCGTAACATAAGCCTCTCAAAAGATAGATATAACTGCAGTGTTTCCCATGTTATCCTGCATTTATCCACCCACATTTATCCATCTGATAATCTTTAGATTACACTCATTTTAGTCACGTGCACAGTATGTTTGAAAGAAGCGAAGAACAGGCATATACTAAGATGCATTTACAAATGGATTCCTTACCTCTTCCTCCTCCTCCCCAAAAGAAACCAAAAACTGCAACAGACTATTATCACTGTTCCCCAGATCCATGGTGTTATGAACATTTCTGGTAGTGCCCCAAAACTTCCAAGTGGAAAACCTGCTAACTAACACTATGGCAGAAAAGGTGACTGAGAATGATACGGAATGACCGGTCACATTTTATATACGGTAGATGCACCGCTGCTTTTAATGGCACTCAGTCAACCTAGCAAGCTATTGATTAACCATTTCTGGACGAAGCCTGCTTTGTCTCTGCTCTGACATCTTTCTGCAGAGCTCTTCCCTGGACTGATGTGGACAGTTGCAGACACGGCCTTGAGTTGATATCAGGTATCAGAAGTGGTTCCAAAGTAATCAAACAGCTGTAATAGTTGATAATTTGAAGGCCTCTCAGGTGTGTTTTCATCTATCCTGCAGATTTACCAATTACGGTCTATAGTTCAAGTTTAGCAATAAATTAAATGGCTGCTGACAGATGTTCAGTGGAGTCAGGCTGGGTAAATGGTGGCTGCAGTTCATGTTGTCCCTTGGCTGCCAGCCTGCCCATTCTCTCCTTTCTCCTTTGTGTGGATTTACCTGGCTGCAGTGCGCTGCTGTGAGAGGGAGTGGGAGAGATTCGGCTGTGGGTATAAGGATGGATTTATTCTTCTAACCATGTTTTTCTACTAGAAAGAATGAAATATGTTTTCTGTAATGCGGAACAAGGGAAAAGAAAACAGATTTAGATCATTACACTGTTGTTGTTGTTTTTTTTCCCTGTTTTTTTTTTTTTCCCCTTTGGATCTCCAGATTGACTTTTACCTTTTCGTTTAATTCTTCTGCTTTCTGCCCTTGCCTCAAGCTGTACAGCACCAATTCAGCCAATTTGACAGCTTTGGAATATGACCTCTGATCCTGTATCAGGGAAACTTTTTGGGAACGTATTGAATTTTCAGCACCCAGGTCAACCAAGACTCTTTTTTCTTTTTTTAATTTCCTTTGATTGACTCCTTTCTGTTTAAATATATCCATATGTAAACACTTTCTCTGAGTTCCGTCATAGATCAAGAAAGTGGAGCACCTCTCCTGTGAGGAAAGGCTGACACTGAGCTGGGCCTGTTCAGCCTGGAGAACAGGAGGTTGATCAGTGTCTGTGAATACCTGATGGGGAGGTGCAGAGAGGATGGATCCAGGCTCATTTCAGTGGTGCCCAGTGCCAGGACAAGAGGCAATAGGCACAGATTGGAACACAGAAGTTCCCTCTGAATACTAGACAGCACTAGACTGCACAGTGATATGCAGGTGATGGAGCACCAGTATGGAGCATCTCTGCCCAGAGGCTGTGGAGTCTCTTCCTTGGAGATCTTCAGCAGCTGCCTGGATATGGGCCTGTGCATCCTGCTCTGGGTGTCCCTGATTGAGTGAGGATTGGGCCAGATAAACCCTGAGATGCCTTCAAACCTCAGTAATTCTGTGACTCTGTGATAGCTTGTTCATACATTGCTAAGACCTTTCTAATTCTCCACTTGCTGTGGTCTAACTCCAGTGGGCAGCTAATTACCACACAGCCATTTGTTCTCTCTGCCCAAGTGGGATAAGGGAGAGAATTGGGAAGCGAGAACTCCTGGGTTGAGATAAAGAGCTGCAATTCCTTCAGAGGTTTTCCTACTGTGTCATGGACTTATCCACAGCCACAGACAATTTAAAGTATACCTGACCCATTGTGGACTTATTAATGGGCCACATCTCTGGAGGTGTATCTGCTGCAGCATGGACTTACCCACAGCCACAGTTGCTTTGAGGTGTAGCTCACACAGTCTTTTCCACTGGCCACAGTCCTTCTGGACATCTGTTGTGTTGTGGTCTTATTCATGGTCACAGACACTTTGTGGTATTCTGGTATGGTTTTATTCCCAGATATTCTATAGCCTTTACAATGCGTGTACCTGCTGCAGCATGAATTTCTCCGTGGCCACAGATAATTTGAGGTGTGCTTGCTTCAGAGTGGACTTATCTGTGGCTAAAAATGCTTTGGGGCATACATGCTCTCATGTGGGCTCATCTACAGGTCGCAGTCCCTCTGAGTTGAGCTCAGTCTGGAGTCCGAGCCTGTCCAGTGCAACAGCACAGGGACAGCAGTGATGACCCAGCCATCTGCCAATCCAGGCTTGTGGCCTTGGCTGTTATCAAAATGTTCCCAGGCAACATGATAGATAGCAAGCAACAAGATGATAGAAAGCAACGTGGTAAGGACTAGAGGACAAGGCAGAAGCCAAATCAGCCACTAACAAGTATTGGTCCATAACATACAGTAAGGCAAGCAAGCTGCATGACAAGTAGAGGAGCTTGCCAGTTAACAGCTAACCTGCTATATTATCTGTAAATTTGATCTAACACATTTCACACACCAATTAAATCTGCTGCTATCTCAAACCTTTTATGCCCCACATTGGCCACCAAAAAGGACTGTAGTGAAACGTTTAATCCTGGCAGGCAGCTCAGCACCACCCAGCTGCTCACTTATTCTCTCCAGGTGAGGATGGGAGGGAGAATTGGAAAGCTCCTTCTGGGCACCAGCCACTTTTGTTCTGATATTTGCTTTTATCAGTTATCACGAATCCTGGAGTTGTTCCACTACTCAAATAAAAAGAAATCGCCCAGAAACTTCATCTACTCATGTTGTATACTGCTCTGAATGCTGTCGATTCCGTACCTTTCCATTTTAAAACTCAAAATCCTTTCAATTTCATAACTCCCAGGCTTCAAGCCTTTCCCTTGCTCACTTCTATGATTATGAGCTGAAAAGATTATAAACTGAGATGTACCTTCTGTGTCTGCACAGTATGTACGTATGCCATTCTCCAGCACCTTGGCAACAGAAACTTCCCAAGTGACAGGATGGGACATTCCATTCAAGAGTTGACTAAATTCTACCTGCAGTATGACTTAATTAGTTAGGGGGGGAAGTGCAGTCAAAAGGCTGAGGGCAGAGATCTGGGAGAAGATCCCGAAAAACAGATTTGCATGGGAAGAAAGCCATGAATTGCATTGCTATTAGTAGAGCAGCAGCAAGCAGCAGAATGTGTTTCGGCAGGAACGTGAGGTACATGTGTACAGAATACAATAAACCATGAATGATGAATCACACTAGCTGTGATAATTTCTTGGCTATTTATTCTTCGGTATTACCATTAGCCCCAAGAACAGATCCCCATTGTGACACGTGCTGTGGAAGTATATTTCTCTCCTGAAGCCACTTCCAGTGCAGCTGATGCAGAGTGGCTAGGAGAACAATGTGAAAGACATATCTTGTTAACTCAAAAGAAAAGTGACCTAGATGGCAAAGGGAAGGAAAGGAGTCAAGAAGAATTGGGTGGGAAAGAGGACTGCATGTAGGGGGGGACCTACTACAAAGAACAAAGAGAGACTGGAGCAAAAAGTCTGCTAGCTCCGGGCTGGAGATAATCCAAGCATGAAGTAATTGCTGGGGACATTCCAGCTGCCCAAAGGTCAGCACTAGGAGCACTCCTGGACATGCTCCTATTTGGTAGAGAATATGTCTGGCTTCTCCCTGCTGTTTTCCCTCAAGGCTAAGCTGTGGGGAGTAGGAGTGCATTTCTGGTGCTCAAAAAGGGTAAAAGAATAATCCAGGATGAATGCAGAAATCATTAAATTAAAAGATTACTCTTGTGCTTTGTCTAAAGTCTTCAAGAAAATTAATGGAAAAATTAAAGAAAAACTAACGGCAGCTATGCTGCTTTTTAATTGAAATGAACAAATGCCATAATGAGAGTTGTTGGATGACCATTGGAAAAAAAAGGGCACAGCTATGTTATTTCTATCGTGATGTTATTTTAAGCGCTTAAAATTAAACTTTTTTCCCTTACAGTGATTGTTCCAACTTTGGCTTGCCCACAGCACCTGGCACTGAGCCATCAAGGAGGCAGATCAGCAGCATGTAGTGATGTCTCACTGGTCATGTGGGGTCTAATATGTTTCTGAGGAAAACTCTTGGGTTTCATTCCTTTTTCAGTCTCACTCTTTTCTCAGTTTTTGTTGAGGTCCCTCCAGTTGTGTGATAAAACAGTAAGGATTTGAATACTTTGCCAGAGTCTGCCATGTCAAGCACAGCACTGAAGGAATTAAGCTGCAAATCTAGTAGATGGAAGTACTGCCCTCGTGTCAAACCGAGGTAGGCAGTGAAACAAATGCTGTTATTTTGGAGACAATTTTTAAATTTCTACACTGAAGGAAAAAAAAATATGTTTTACAGCACTGAAGTTTGCCCTCACTTAATCTGAAAGCCACCTTCTTTCACATGTCAGCTCAAGATCCAGTCTCCTACTTCACTAACTTTTAAGCACAGGGGTTTCTTATATTTTCCTAGAAAAATTGTTTTTTTTCCATCAGCTGAAAATAGCTTCTTTTAACAGTCACTCTATAAAATTCATGCTTCGCATTTTCTGCTTGTCTCTGTTAGGGGAAATTTCAGTTCTGAGTGCTATCTTTGACTACATACTGTCATTTCATCATCCTAAGCAGGTATGGTCTTTATTATGTTTGCCTGTGATTCTTACTGCACATATAGATCTGACTTCTCATTTCCAAACACCACTAAATAAGAAAGAAGGAAGTTTTGTCAGCTTTGTGTCTAACACCCCACAGTGCTGTTTATCCAGCTTCACATACTTGTGGCTCTTCACACATTGCCTTTTCCTTCCATGATCTGGGTAGTTGTACTGCAGTTTGATGAGAGTATTGGTTACAAATATTAGCCTGCTTCCACAACAGGAGTAATTTCTCTCGAACTGCCAACCTTTCTTGATTTGCTCATATGTAACAGTATTAAAAGTGCAACCATGTTTAGGCAGAGAACAGGACTTGCTTTGCAGCCTATTTTACCTGTTTAGCCTATTTTAAATAATTGCATTTTTCCTTTTTCTTCCCTAGAAAAATTAAAGGAGCACCCTCTTTTCCATTTAAGAAACCTTTAGGTTGCAGCACTGTTGATAAATAACTATTTCAGCCCTCTTGGGCCAATGACACCAACACAAATAAAGCACTGCTTATTCCTGTTTTGGCTGCCCATCTTTTATGAACATAGGAAAAACTGAACAGTGCATTTGATGGTAATTAAAGGAAAATGGAAAACATTTTAACAACTGCCCAGTGTGCGCAGTGGCTACCAGGAGCACACTTTCTGTCACCTCTGTTCCAGGCTGTGAAGTATTTTTGATCATGGACTCACTCCATGGATTCAGTGCTGCTCCCATGAAGCAAACAGGCTCAGCTTCACTTCTGGAGAGGAACTGTTGTGATTCCTGAAGCCTAAGAAAGCCTCCTGGCTTGCTTCGTACAGCTGCATGGAAACAACCCGCTATCCACCTAACCAGCTTCATCTCTTATATTGCAGCTCCATGGTTTTAATTAGTCATGACCCACACACAGTACTTAAATAGACAATAATTGACAGGCCAAGCTAAGGTTAATTGTTTTTGTTTTTTTTTTCCAGGCTTGTTAATGGCTTCATAACTCAGGGGTACTGGAGCACAGAAGGGTGTGACTGAGTTACAGAAGGCTGCTGAGTGCAGTTGCCTGTAAATAGCAATGCTGTACACAGTGAACTAAAACCTCTTTATTCAGTGGAAGTCAATAAGAGGTACACCCTATTAAAAAAACAATTGACTTTTTTTCCCTTGAGCGTGTTGTGAGATCTCGGTTAATATTTTTCACCAGAAGATAGAAAATAAAGAAACAGCACAAAAAGCAACGCTGCAGCACAGCAGCAGTTGGCAGAGCAATGCAGGCTGACACACTGCAGCCTGGAAGTGCCATCAGAGCTAGGAAATGCTACTGAAACATATAAAAAGAATTTCAGAAAGCTGCAGCAATATGAAAGGAAAGCATAAACAAGAAATTTAGAAATCCTCAAGTACAGCTGATTGTAGTGCTAGAAAATTACTAATAAATAATTAAATATCACCACCTACTGGTAAACCTCCTCGGTTGGCACTTGTGTGCTGTGTTCTAGAGCAGGCACTGAACTTTGCTAGCCAATGTTTCCTGTTTCTATAAAACAAAACTGGCATTCATTCCACATACCTATGTATTTGTCTTTGCGTTTAAATATAATTATAGATTTTTTCAGTGCTATTTTTGGGGGAAGAGAGATTTAGGTTGGCTCATGGCACGGATGTTCTGTAGGCAGCACTGCCTGCACTAACGTGATGGGTAACACTGCTGAAGATCCCCAGGGCCAAAGAGTAAACCTGGCTTACTTGGCATAATTGGGAATTTTGCTGTTGACTTCAACAGAATTAATGCTTTACTGTTCTCCAGTCATTAGTAGCAGCTCTTTTTAGAGACAACTGCCAGCTGCTATCACATAGCTCCTACAATGAGAGGAGATCTAGAAACTGAAGGTCCAGCATCAGTGTTGACCTGACACGACTATCATGTGCCTAGAAACTTATTTAAATCATCTGCCCCCCAGATGATGCCACAGACCACTGACTCACACTTTGGAAAGCATCAGTGATGTTTCACGCACAGACAGGACAACACTGGCTGCCCCAGCTGCTAACAACAGCTAGCCCTGATCTCCCACCATGGCACGCCATCACCCAGCCTGACCTCACCGCAATTTTCCAAAGACCAATGCTGGTTCCTGGATGTACTTAGGCAAAGAACTGCCCCTGCAGGGAGCCTTAATGGCAGCCAAACCATTAAGTTTTAAGCCTCATCTCCATTGCACTACAGATTTTCTGTTGTTCCCCTTAAACAAAACTTAGTACTAGTAAATGGAATTATGACACTTTTCAATCCCACCTTTCTCCACCATTTTAGAGCTCTGTTGTAAGAGCATAAACAAGTTGCTGTTATCAGTGGATCGTGCCAGAAATGTAGCATCTTCCTCAAAGAGACTGTAACCCCAGAAGTAAATCCAGCAGATCCCAGCCTGGACCTTATGCTGATGGAAAATGAAATAGTGGAAGTCTTGTAGACCTGAATAAGAACACAGCATCTAAAAGGACTGAAATTTTAAGCTGGAAGAAGGTAGATTTAGACTAGATATTAGGAAGAAATTTTTTATTGTGAGGGTGGAGAGACACTGGAACAGGCTGCCCAGTGATGTTGTGGATGCCTCCTCCCTGGAAGCACTCAAGGCCAGGCTGGATGGGGCTTTGAGCAACCTGGTCTAGAGGGAGGTGTCCCTGCCCATAGCAAGGGGTTGGAACTAGATGATCTTAAAGGTCCCTTCCAACCTGAACCCCTTTATGATTCTATGAAAATAATATTAAATATGTGATAGGAAATAATGCCAAGCAGTTTAGGATTTTAATAATCTAAATAATCTATAGTAATTTCATGATACTAGAATATAACACCACAATTCAATTTTAATTATGGTTGTTCAAAGGGCAGATTTTGCCTACGCTGCAATCTGCCTTCTGCAGAATTTGTGAGTCATCTCACTCCAGAGAAGTGCTGTGCTCAGATTTCCTTTACTTCTCTCCCCTGCTGTAGATTGTCTGAAAAGAATTACACTTCTTTTGTAGTAGCATATCTTTGTAATACCTTTGAACCTGTAATTTCTTTCATTATGAAGAACTACGCATGTACAATGTATTGTATTTGCAATACAAAAGATTATGAAGTTGGACAGGTGTGGAAACCAAGCAATTTACATCCTGTTTAAGGACAATTGCCCCAAATATTTCAATAGCAATATGGATGGATGTTTCTTTTACTGAATAAGTTAATGTGTACCTCTCAGAGCATCCTCTGAATGTGCTCACATATCAAATAATGTTAAGAATGATTGCTTACACAATATCACTTCATTTTCTCTCTGGAATTTTCTTTGGCAATGTCAAGTACAAAATTTCGTAACCTTTCCCTCAAAAGATGAATCTTGCTGTACCACTATTTTTCCTTTAGTATCAACCATCTCAAACTAGATCTCATTAATAATTATCATCCTTTCTTTCATTTCAATGAATTTTAATAAGATGCTGCATGCTGATTTGACAGTTTTCCTTAAAATAGTAGAACTAATACAGGAAGTACTAAATTTTTTTTTTGCTGGTAAAAGAAATGAATATTAAGATTTAAGGGTTTTGTTTGTTTGTTTTGTTTTTCTTTTTGTCTAGGTATCACAGAAAATAAACAGAAAAGAAAGAGGGCAGATACGAAAGTGGGGTAAGTAGGGAAAGGAAACAAATACTGGATGCAAAATAAGCCACAAGGAGCTTACTACTACTTACTACTACTTTTTACTACAGGGCTTACTACTACACAACCAATGAGCATCTTCCAAGAGCTATCTTTTTTTTTTTTTCCCAGTGGGTCAGCTTATTTGTGTCATTTGTTATCAAAACACTAAACAGAGAGAAATCAAAGCTCAGATGCAATTAAAAAAAAACGATACTAATGCAGAAAAAAATATATATATATATATATATTTGGAGAAACGTAGTTGGGTGAGATGCTAGTAGAAAACGACTACAGTGCAACCGTTTTGAAGAACATGACAAGCTATTCTGAACTGGCCCAGCAGGTGGAGCAGGGAATGCAACAGCACTTTAATCCTTCTTTTCTTCACTTTTGTTCTCTTTTTTTTCCTTCCTTTTTTATTTTTTTTTTTAACAAACAAAAAATTAACAAGTGCACAACTTTCCTATCTCCCATATATCACTGTGGCTTACTACTCGCTCTTTTTCAACTTGATGCCTGTATTCATCTTCCTGAGTTATCCAGCTCTGAAAGTGTAGCTCTTCATGTTCCTTACTCTATCAAACTCACAACTTGCTTTTACATCCCCATTTAGAAGTCGCAAGTCTGGGATGTTGAAAGATTCTCAGCCATCCAATATCATGTCAGCAAAAGCAGAGTGAAATAACAGGAGTGGATCTCTAGAGTCAACCAGTGCTGAAGTCCTGATGTCTATCCTTACATATATATACTTTTTCCCCCTTCGCATCGCTCATTGGTTAAATGTACTAAATGCTCATCAGCAGAACAGACTTAGATGTTGTCCTGTATTGCCAAGGTTTACATTCATCTCAAACAGAAAAAAAAACAAAAACAAACAAACAAACAAAAAACCAAACCAACCAACCAAAAAAAAAACCCACAAAAAATGATGCTCCTTTGTGAAATCCAATTCTGCCTCACCCAAGGCAAATTCTCTTTGCACTCCTGATCCAAACAAAAATGCTAAAATAGTTATGCACAAGTTTACACCTACACACCATATGTAAGACCCTCTCCCTTTCTACTTACATACACAAGTATGTATGTATCCCTCAACTGTCAAACAAAAGATAAAAAGCCTTCAATTCTACTTGGTCTGAAACCATGATTAGCCAGGCCAAGAAAATCGATGCAGTCTCCAAACAAGCAGATAGGCTCATCCACCTACAGGAAAATGCCCAAACTATTCACCAACAGATATTCTGGCTGCTGGTATAGCAGACACCTAAAATGGAGACTGAAGGACAGTAAAAGAAGAGGATAGTTTTGCTGTTCCCCTAGTCCCTCAGTGGCAGATAGCTCAATGAAATATATTTGTTTCTAGCTTTAATAGGCTAGAAGGTAGCTGCAGTGCTTGGGCAATGCCGTAGGAGAAGACAGAGACTGACTGGCCAGTTTTGTAAAGCAGTGGGCAGGCATGTAAGAAAATAGTGAAAAATAATTAGGGATGTCTGTGAGAAGTTACTTTGTGAGAAGGATGGCATCTTCAGAACCATTACAGCAATTTTCATCTTCTCTGTACAAGTGCTTGTATCCCTCTGGGTATGTGTCTGGCCCTACATCACAGGCTTGTGCCACTATGGCAAACCACACATCAGGTTGCCCAGAGGTTGGCTGCATGGTTGTTTTGTTCCTGGCAATCAGTCTGTGCAGTGGTACCCTCCATTGCTGCAGTAAGGAAGGAAATTAAAGGGTCTCCCACCTTACTGGCAGGATGCTCTTTAAGAGTTGGGAACCAACATGGGACCTGTGGTCAAAGTGAGGACCCTTCCTATGGGCTATAGTTGCTGATCTGAAGGGAGACAGGCCAGGAGGGAATTTACAGTTCAAAGTCATCTATGAGTTACCCTTGATGGTGGCTCTCACGGCCATTCTGGCATCGGTGAAGTCTTCTATCAGTTTAAGGAATGGGGAAACTGAATGTGGGGTACTCTGTGACTGACCCACATTTTTCTCATCCAAGGAAAAATGCAGGTATCCTTCTTACATTACAATTGCTTGAATATTATATTTTCTCCATCTCTATGTGCTACTCTCTATTTTACAGTATTTCTTGGAGGACATGATACAGCAATTCAGCAGTGAGTTTATTTGTATACTGCAATACAAATCTGCCAGTCATAACTGGAATCATCTTCTGTGATATATTTCTCACAGTGATCATATTTGTATCTATATGAAAGTTTTTATTTTTTTATTTTGTCTGTCTAAAAGAAGCTTTGGCAGGGAACAATGTCTTCATTGTGTAGAAGAAAGGAAAAGGAAGACAATGCTCTAACAGACATGATATGAAAGCATCTTGAAAGTGTGAGGCTGCTCAACTATACAGATGAGATTAAAAAGAGATTAATATGGAACAACATAAACAAGTTGTCTAAACCACAGCCCACTTACTTTACATGTGAATCAGCCTTCTGGCCTAAGAAAATTTAACTGAATGCAGATGGCTAATTTGAAAAACTATCAATCTTTGCTACAATTTAATATGTAATTTGATTTTCCTCTACCAGAATTGCTGTAATGCTGTATTTTACTCAGCTCTGCCTATATGTTTTTATATATACATTCAACTTATATAAGCTAAAAACAAAGATCTAACTACTATGGCTTCACTTCACAAATAGAAAAACTTAGACCATAACAGTAAAAGAAATATACAAAATGAGCATGGTACTGCAGGAAGAAGAAAGTGATAGATGATGGATGACAGGTAAATGTTACAGAGAACAGGAGGTTAAGAGAAAACATAAGGTAAAAGACAGGAACAGTGAAACAGCTGGAAAGTTTACAAGTGGGAACCGATTATTGCTTCTCCCAACAAATTAATAAACATGAGCGCACCAGAAGCCACACGGCTCTTACAAGACTCAAATCTTGTAAGTTAAGCAGGATGTGTGCAGTCAGACATACGGTGGCGGGCTTCCAAAAAAACCCGTGCTGCAGAAAGCATGTGACTTGCTGAGTCAGTGTGGAGACAGCTCCCCAGAAAAGCAAGGGCACTGGGCTGCCAGCACAGCAATCCCTCCAATGAGACACAGGCACCGTGAGCATCCAGCCACTAAGGGCAAATCCTGTTCCTGGGGCTGTCTCCTCCAAAACTGTCCGGTTAGCCCAGGGGGAATAAAGACTTCCAGCCATGATAGGTGAACCTTGCCAAAGGAGATGGAGTCACTGTTGGCATCAGCTCTTCTTTGCCTCCTCCGCCCGTGGTCACCATTGCCACAACAAAAGAAGAGCACCTGACTGCATCTCGGCCACCCCAGCTTGAAGGCTGGTGTCTGGTCAAATTTATGCTCATCCTGTTTTAAGACAAAATGCCAGATTCCCATCCAGGCAGCTGTGCTCCTGCTTCCTTGTGCCACCAGCACTCAAGCTCTGCGTTAGCAGGCTCAGTGTGCTTCCCACAGTGAAGTTTACCCTGTTACCACATGGGAACTTTTTGGTTGTCAGCATTCAAACCTATCTAAATTCTGGCTGTGCTTTCATTTTTGGCTGGCTCCAGTATTTCTCTGTGACCCAGTAAGGGCAGAACACTGAGGTACGGCCCACCAGGCTATGTTCTCTGCATACTTTGAGTATGCAGACGGACATGTCTGCAGTCCTCCAGTCTGGCATCACTCTTCATTAAAAACACACAATTTCACCAGAGGTGCCTAACTCAGAGACTAGGGCCCCTGCCTGAGCTAGACAGTCTCTGATGTGAATGTTCAACATGCTCAGTTAAAGACACTGAGAAAAAGGAACAAAAGCATTGAATTCCTGAGCAAGCAGTGCTAACAGTTGAATTGCTTTTTTACTGTGAAATATATGCATTATTTCTGCTATGCCTGGCCTCTGCTCCTACTGCTTAGAACACTAAAACAAAGAGCATAGAAAGGCAGATGTCAGAGAAGAGCTGTGGGGTTTATTTCAGCACCTTCCACCAAACCTCTGTCTGTGGTGTGGGTGCAGGAAAAGCACAGACCCTGAGGCCTGCATTCACCCCTTCCCAGGGCACCTTGCTGCCTCCTCCTGGACTGAGGGTCTCCTATTAAGAAGCCTGTGGTCTGCATGTGGGAATGGAATTTGTGTCTGCGTTTGGTATTAAAAAGAGCAATTGGTTTGAAGAAGTAGAACATAATGCATTTGTATTCTGTAACTTATCCTTAGAAATAGTTGATCTAAGAAGTAAAATACTATATATGTTAACAGCGTCATTACATTATTTATAATTATTACATCATTACATTATTACTAAATTATGTGATTCTTTCTTGCAAAACTGTAATAATTGTTAGATGTTCCAAACAATGCGAGTATAGTGTTAGGGATTAGAAAACATATTGCAGAGTTGTTCTGTTAGGATAAGAAACTCCCAGCAAAAGAAAGACAGATTTAGCAAACATCAAAGCAGTGAGGGCCTCTACACAAGGCTGAACTGTCTCACTCTGTGAGAAGGTTGGGACGTGCCAGGCAGGCACCAGGATACTCCCCTGTCTTTCTCCCGAGCTTATCTCTGTAGAAAGAAGGACAAGCAGATATCCACAAAATAACGATCAGGTGTGGACTAAGTTAATTAATTAACTACAGATTTACGCTAATGCAGCAAAAAATTATGTTTGTCCAGTGTTTCCATGTTTAGTGAAGTGTCGAGAAGATTGTGAACCTAAAGTACTCAGCCAATGAGGAACTAGGGGAGAAAGAGATAAGCGTCGGGGGTAGGGAATAAAAGATGTAACTCTGTTTTCTGGGTGCTCTCCTGCTTGCAGGAGGCCCACCATTGCAATTGCGAATAAAATGTGCTTTATCAGAGACACCATCCTAGAAAATTATTTGGATATTTCCTACATGCATGACCACTGCTCTGTCTGCTGCATGGGCGGAGAGGTGTCTAATGAGCAAGGAGGAAGGATCACGGCTCCTGTACTGGAGCTGGTGCTGCTCCTTGCTCTCACATAGGTGGTAAACAAGTCCTCCTGCCAGGCTCTTCTCAAGCAGCTTCTGTGTTTCCGACACTCTCCAGCTGCCCTGCAGGAAGCCCTGAAGGCTCATTTGAAAAAGTGTTGGACACATGCGGCCCTGAGTGAGTACAGGAAGGTATCCATTTAATAAACAATTCTCAATACACGAAAGAAAAGTTTATAGAACTGAAAGCTCATTATAATGTGCTGTGAGCATGCTAGAGTGAAATGCCTTGACTCTCTGCCCGTACGTTGGGAGTTAGAACAGAAAATAAATCGGTAATTGTTTGCACAGTACTCAGACACTGGAGTGTTACTTAGAAAAGACTGTGACAACATTAGCATTTCCATCTTTACAGCAGTCTGAATAGCAGGCAGGAAATCAGGCATGAAACTGCAAACTGAGCAGTGGAAAATCATACATCCCCCAAGCCCCATCTGGCTGCGAGATGGTGGGGGGCAACGGGAATAATATTTCATGCTATCCACTGAAGGTGGCTTGGGAGTCAAAAACAAAGCAGCCTCGGCAGTTCTAATTCCTGCAGCTTCTAATGTTAAGCACGTAAACTTCGTGAAGTTCCTGTGGTGTAATTTACCCTACAAAGAACATAAATTTACGGTGACATTCTTGTTTCTCTACATAAAAATTCTTCTGTAAGAAGTCTAGAGGTGAACTGGTACAGCCCAGTGTGACGTAGCAGTTACGTACATTGGTTTTGGGGCTGGTTTGTTCAAGAAGTACAAACAACACGTCAGGATACTCCTCGCTCATTGCACACAGCTTGGAGCAGGGCCAGTTAATACTCTCACAACTATCCCAGGAACAGAACCACTCTGGAGCAATTATTCCTCTTCCAGCAATGACGGGGTGCTGCCTGCATAACTTGTACACGCTTTCAGAGATCATCTGCCATTTTTCATTGTTGAATGGGTGGAGAATTTCCTAGCAAACAAAAGCACGGTTTGTTCCAAGCTTCAAAGGAAAAATATGAATTTTGAGGTAACTATTTCACATTATTTTTTTAAGATTTTTGCAGCTGCAGAGACTGATATCAATCAGTAGTTGGCTTCCATTATTCTTTAAAAGTTGGCACAAGACTGGGAAAAAAAAACAAAAACAAAACAAAAAACAGAAAAGAAATAGTATATTGACAACGGAACATTACCATGCTATTGTCTTTGGGTGTTCTAATTTCAACAACCATCTGATGACTTCCCCTATTTTTTCCACTACTCAAACAATAGATACAGTCCAGGAATCCTTTTTGAAAATAGCTCAGGAACTAATCAAGAGCAGTTTGGGCCTTTTATCTCTGACTCCTTCAGGCTCCCCAGTCTTGGTGGCAATCTTGGAAAGGGAGATCTTCTAAAACCTGTTCTTAAGCATGGCCACATCCTCATACTGTTCTTCAAAATTGTTAGTGAAGTTAGTGCTTGGAGATGAAGGTGATGAGATTAACTTTTATTACTGGAGCTACTGCCTGTAACCTGGATTTTGAAAGTGAACAAAAAGTACACTGAACAAACAACAGACTATACAGAGCTGAATATCTTGGCTAAGGCATCACCATAAAGAGTGAATGTTCATCCACTGCAGTCTGACAAAGGCTAGCACCTTGATAGTAGAACGTCTCAAAATATCATGACAAGAGATGAAGTAATTCAGAAAACAGCAAGTAATAAGCTCTCTCTCTGGAGGTAAGAATAGTGTCTCTGCAAAGAGAAGGGCACTTGATGCCAAAAGAAAAGAAAATATTGCCTTTCTGTTGTCAGACCAGTGGCCAGCAGAACTGCACCAGTAGGAGAGCAGTGTATGGCATGCCTGCTGTCCCCATGCTAGAAAGGCACTACCAGGGTCTCAGTGCTCCAGAATGAGTATGAGGCTTCACTGCAAGGGGCTCACTGTGGGACAAAACATTACATTCCCTTCTTTGGTTTAAGTACTGTAAATCTTCCACTGCACTTATGTGAAAATTCACTTTTGGCTACACAGAAAATTAAGCAGTACAAAAGCAGTAATCATCTGTCATTATTAAGCCAGAACTTCTTCCCTGCTCAGAAGGCACTAGTACATTTGTAAATGTATACCCCAAGCCCCAAATTGCACTTCATAACTGTTTAGTGATATGTAGTTGCATGACTCACTAGCCAGTGGTTCAGATGTCCACAAAAGAAAGCAGTAGGCCTGGGTGATAGATTTAGAAAGAGCATCTGGAGAAAGGCTGTAACCTGTGCACTAAGCACCGTTGCAATGACTGCTACTTTGCTGCACACTCCACGGTGCTCACTGAAGATGCTGACAGCAGGAGAAAATCAAGAAACTTATCAGAGAATCACAGAATATCTTGAGTTGGAAGGGATCCACGTGGATCATCGAGCCAATTCCTGACTCTACACAACACCAAACACCAACCAAAACCTCTCTCTGAGAGCATTGTTTCTTGAACTCCAGCAGCTTGCACTTCTTGAACTCCAGCAGCTTGAGGCTGCGCCCGTTACCCTGGGGAGCCAGTTCCATGCTCACTGCTCTCTGGT
Source organism: Perdix hodgsoniae (assembly GCA_035772895.1). NCBI lineage: Eukaryota > Metazoa > Chordata > Aves > Galliformes > Phasianidae > Perdix > Perdix hodgsoniae. The sequence continues at coordinate 2,890,931 of JAPSGF010000019.1, read as the reverse complement.
GAAGGACCTTTTCCTATCCTCCACCTGACCCTGGTGCAGCTCCATGGCATTCCCTCAGATCCTGTCACTGTCACCAGAGAGCAGAGATCAGCGCTGCCCTCTGCTCCCCTCATGAAAAAGATATGAGGACAGGAAAACAGAGCAAAAATCTCTGTTTAGAGTGAGTGTATGGGTAGTTCAATGATGAAACAGCCAGAAGAAAAGGAATCACTCTTTCTTCTCAATCCCATTTCTTCCTTCTCCTCCTCTCCCCTGCTCCATGTGCACCCTCCCTTCACTTGCTCTAGCTGGTGCTGGTGAAATCCTGCTTAGCTCGCTGGCCCAGCAGAACATTCCTGTTTTTTGGTGGATTTGAGTTGTGCTGGAGCAGAGCTGAGGTGCCCCACAGAAGATCCTGAGCGCTGCCAGGACTGGCTGAGGAGCAGCCGGCAGCTGCAGGGCAGGAAGAAGGGGCTGGAGGCAGGCGCTGATCTCCTCCTGTGGGACTGGAAGGTTCAATAAAGGTTAAACACCTTCACTGAACACTCAGGTTTGTCGAGATAAGATTCAGGGAGCTCAGCACAGCTGGTTGCTTGTCTGATGAAGGTTTGCAGTCAGGCAGCATAGCAATAAGGATTTTTCAAGACTGAACACTGTGGTAGAGAGGTTAATGCTATTATGGATTGCAGTAATTAGGTACAAAAGCCCTCCTAACTCTCACAGAACTTCTCTGCCATGGGTATACTCTATGTCATGGTTTCTCTGAGGGCATTTCCCTAAATGTGCTCCTCTTTGCTAGGCCAAGTCCTGTGCCAGGCTGGTCGGATGCTGTGACCGCAGCAGGCTCTGTGATGAATGCGCGACGAAGGAAAACAGAAACCCAAATTAAAAAAAAAAACACAAAAAACCAACAAAACAACCGTTAACTGATACAATGCAGCAAAGTGAACTTTGTTGAAGGAAAATAAATATTAAAATAGGGAAATGTTTCAGGAGCGAGGCGTGCGTGCCTTGCAGCGCACTGGATCCCCTCCTCAAGGCAGCAGGGAAGCCGCAGCCCCACACTCCCCTCGCTCGACACCCCGCCGCCTCCTCCTTCCATTGCCACGACCGACAGCTCTCAGCCCCTCAGCCCCCGGCTCCGGCGGTTCCGCCTCCGCGGCCGGCAGCTCCCCCGCCCTCGGAGCATGCGCAGAGCCTGGCCAGCTCCGCCGCCGCCGCCCCCGCTCCCTTCATAGCGGCGCCGCCGGGAGTTGAGCGAGCCGCCGCCGTTCTTCTGTGCGCCGACCCTTTCTTCGACGGCCGAGCCGGAGGTACGAGATGGCCGCTTTTCCTTTCGGCGGCTTCCCGCTCTCCTTGGTGGGCCCGAGCGGCACCCCTTCCCCGGCGCTGTGCGAGGAGGGGGTGGGGAGCCGCGAGCGCGGTGCTGGGCGGGGGGAGCGCGGAGAGACCGCGGTGGGACGGGCGGGGGGCCCCAGCGGGAGGAGAAGCCGCGGGGCCGGCCGGCCTTGCCGGCGGAGGAATGCTTTCGCTATCGGTTCGGCTGGTGGAAGCGGCGCGTGTCCTCCGCTCCCGCGGCGCCCCGAGCAGCCATTTCGTGGGGCTGCGGCGCGTCCGCCGCCGGGAGCCCCCTCCCGAGGGCTCCTCCGGCCGCCGTGACCGAGCGGAGTAACGAGCGCCGTGTGCTTTGGCGTTCCGTTCTCTGCCTTGGGTGCGGGGTTTTGGGCTGCTGCTCTTTGCCGTTCAGACTGCGGGTCCCTTGCTTGCTTCCCGGTCAGCACCCCTGCGCCTCTGCCGGGGGGTTGGGCGTTCGTACCGCCTTCTGTTTGGATCCGGAGGTGGAACGGATGTGTTGTGCCTTTGTGGGCAGGCGAGCCCTTCCTCGGGTCTGAAATGGAGGCAGCACCTTCCCGAGTTTTCCTCTGTAAGGAGGGCAACGCTCGGAGGCCAATTAGGTGGTATCAGCAGGAAAACGCCGGATGATTAGTGGAAGTCACAGCTTGCGAAACAGCCGCTGCCTTCCTGCTGTCTCAAGCTGACCTTCGGGAAGTCGCTCCTAAGTTTGGAGAGGGAACTTAACCTCACAGCTTTTGAGCTGTTCTGAAAGCCAAAGTTGCTACTTTAGTGCTGGTTTTGTGGCTTGCTGTAATCTCCGCGTGAGCCGCAGGCACAAATTACCTTTACTCAGCCCACTCCAGCCCCTAGCCCTGTCTGCTGCCAATTTCAGAGACAGTGATAGCCACAGACCACATGTCAGCTAGTTCTCAAGCTGCGTTCAGCTGTGTGGTTTTCAACCCAACAAATGTGTTGGGTGGACCATCGTTCTCTAGCCAAGCCTGCGTGTCACCGGACTGTGCCTACCTATGGGGCTCCCTGCACAGAGCCTGAGGATGTCACGAGTGCTGCCCGCCTGTTGGTTGGGCGCTGCCTTTGGTCAATAGGATCTGCTTGGCCAGGCAGCCTGCTGAAGGTCCTTCTGGTCTGAAGACACTTAGAAAAAGGCTTTTCTTTCCTTTTTGCTTTTGTGCTTTTCACGAAAGCTACAGGTTATTGCATGCATTCTTCGTGTGATACAGGAGCCTGTAAACAGCTGGAAAATCGTTCTGCTGCCAGTGTAGGTTCCTGAGGGAGGACAGGAGGTGAGCAGCTCCGTTGTGTGGTTACTGCTCCCCAGCTCCTGTCTGAAGCCATTCCAGCGGCTGTCCAGACTTTGTGTTCAGACTTGTTATTGCTGTGAGTCACGGATGGATTCTTCCTGAGTTTCCTGGCGGTCCCTGACGATGATGGTAGCTGCTAAGTGGTCGTGTTTTGAACTAAATACGGTATTTTGGGGCATCTCATGATGCCTAATGAGACGTTAGGTGCGTATTTAAGTGTCAGAACTATCTGTGTGGAAATTGAAAATGCTCCTTTTTATGTAAGAGCAATGAAGCTGGTATGCAAGGAGGCAAGAATGCAGTCAGTTGTGACCGTTATTCCAGTTATTTATTGAAAAACCAAAAATAGCATCCAGTGAGATTTTAAGGAGGAAGCTGGCAGAGCGACTCTTTGGGAGCTGTGACACACCCTTGGGTCTGCAAGCTTCCAGTTGGGAAGGGAGGTGGCCTGGGTGGTGATGAAGCGGCAGGGTAAGCTGCTGGAGGGGTTTCTTTGAAGGTTTCTTTGGTGGGGTACCAGTACGTTTAGCACTGCTGCTCCTCTTTGTAAAACAGAAAAACTCTGAGGTGGCAGTCTGTGATGGGTGTTACTGGTGATTGCCATACAGGGTGAGATTGGACTGTGGGGGAAATGGCCCAGCTGGAAGCATGTTGCCATGAAATAGTCACCAGAACCAGAGACCCAGCAGATGCTGCAATGGGCTCTGCCTGGTTGCCATTTGTGCTGCTGTGAGTGTGATGCTCTGTGTAGCTTTACTGGGGTTATAACTCTAAAATGACAGAGGGGTATTTAAGTTAGTTGTTAGGAAAGAATTTTTTCTCTCAGAGGGCAGTGAGGCACTGGCACAGCTGCCTGGAGAAGCTGTGGTGCCCCATCCCTGGAGACGACTCAAGGTCAGGTGGGATGGGGCCCTGAACAACCTTGCCTGGTGTGGGGCCTGCCCACCACAGGGGGATAGAACTGGATGCTCTTTAATATCCCTTCCAATCTAAGTCATTCTATGCTTTTAGCAGCAGAACGAGGTGGCTAGGGACTGCTTACCTGAGCAGGCATTTTGCCAGGCTTTGGCTTGCGTTTGCTTTTACCCATTTTGATTGAGCAAAAGCATTTGCATTGATGGCATTCAGGTAAGTGCTGCCTGAAAATGGAATCTTAAACTGGTGTTAAATGTGTCTGTTTAATTTTTAATGTTTCTGGGTCTCAGTTATATTTTGTTTGCTTGCAATGACCTGACAAAAAATATCAGTTTCAAATAATGATGAACACGTGGCCAGTTCTGTTGGGGTAATTTAGATCTTTGTCACACTTTGGGCTCCTTTTGGAAATGTTAATTGTAGTGTGACATGATACTTGAGCTGCTGGGCGCTCTGCTGAGCAAGTAGAAAAGCTGTTGATGACATTAATGTTATGTGAAGAGACATCTATTGTGTTACTGCAGCATGACATTAAGCATCAGCTTTTTTTTTTAAATCAACTCAGTATCTGCATGTAAAGAAGCAGCAGCTCAAGGATTTATGTAGTGATCACTTTCAATCTTGCACAAATTAGGACGTCTAACTTATCTTTGAATGAGAGAATTAATCTCCCAGCCAAAAGCTTTTTATAGTGCCTCCGTTAACTGCATTATTGTTTTTTGTACCATGTCTTAATTTTCAAAGCTTTATCGTGTTCTTATTTTGTTTCTGTCCTTTCCTTTGCTCCGTTAAAACATTCACTTATTCTGGAGTGAAATGTCTTAACTATTCTTTTGCAAAGTTCTGTTGACCTCAGTGAGAATTTGAGCAAAGGATCTCTCAAAAGTGGAATTTCTTTAAAGCTTCTGTGGCTCAGATCTAGCAGAACTGCGTGCCTTCCAGGATCATGTGAAGTGTTTTTATTTCACTGCTTCCTGTTACGTTGTCACAGGGCTCTCTCCTCATCACATGAGGGAGGCAAGCTGAAGTCTGTGGATTTCAAAACCCACCGCTGTTTAAGTCTGGCTGGTTTGTGGTCTGTTGCTTCTCTTTCTTAAATTTAGTTTGATACAAATGGACACAGGAAAACAGTTATCTTGAGTGACTTTTTGATAGGAGTGTTAGAAATGATGAAAGCCTTTAGATAGCATGAAAACTTCTGAACAGTGTCCCTCAGTTGTATGCAAATTACTGTCCTACTTGGAAGGTGGAACATAATTAGGTTTCCAACTTAATCCTCATCATTGTTGCAATACTTCCTGTGAAGCTGTTCTCTGTGCAGGCTTTCTCATAGCTGTGACCTAAACTTTAACAGCACTAAGAGTAAGCAAAGCCTATTATACACAGGCTATTAGTGATAATGGATTAAATGGTTAGTCTTAATGAAATTTGTCTTCAGTGCTTTGTATCTGTAGTGCTAAGATTTACAGGTTGCAACTTGCTTATTTAGTGCTTTGTCTGCTTTCTCTTTCATTTCAGTTCTGAGCTATAGTGCTAGGAAATACCTGATGGCTAACCCTTTTTTTTTGTCTTTCTCCAACTCAGTGAAGCTGCATCAACATGTCTCTCTATCCTTCCCTGGAAGATCTGAAGGTGGACAAAGTTATTCAGGTATGGCAGGCTTTTGTAAAGGTGGTTTTGGTAACAATAATGGTCCCGTTGATATTTTAGACAGGGAGGAGAGAACTCCTAGATTTAGTATTTTACAGTCTCTGAAAAGGAAAAGAAAAGGTAAAGTGTCTCAGTCTCGCCTGCATTTCTCTGTGGGGTGAAGGACCTTTTGGAACTGTGGGAGCAGTGTTGGTATTTCTTTGTTCAACCCCGTGTGCCCTGCATTATTCTGAGGTGAAGGTACAGTCATTTGACAGCGGACTTTGCTTTAAAAACGAAACCCAATCCTGCCTGGAGCTGATTATATGCTCCTTCAGCCTTTTGAAAACCAGCTGCCAGTGTCTATATGCTATAACTAAAAACTCTCTACTACTTTTGTGACCACTGAGGTAATGGAAATAGAGTATCTCTGTAGTGAGTACTGAAAGATGTACCGTGTCCTCTGCAAATCATTCATTCTAAGTATGCTGAAAATGCAAACTGGTTGGGGAGGTGGGAGAAGGGGGTGTTTTGAAAAACAAAACAAAAACCTGTTCTTACTGTACAGTGTTTGAGTTGGAGGCTTTTCTTCTACGTACTTTTGATATTGGTAAATAATGAGTCATTTTTGCTCTGAAACTTCTTACGTGTGACTTCCTGGAGTGAATAGGAGTATGAAATCTTCTATTTATAAGCATTATTTCCTTAAAAAAAAAACAGTAATTCAGTCATCGTGTTGAATTTGGTGATTTATGTGTCCTGTTTGGCGTTGTATTTCACTATTCTGAAACTTAACCACACCTTTCACTTTTAACATCAGTAGCAATGTTAAGGTGGCTGTTTCTGTTCTGCGTAATAATAGCTCTCTGTAAGGTAATGTTTTTGACTCTGTGGATGCTCAAGGCTAAAAGAGAAGCAGCTGAGATACTGTGAGGAGAAAGGGAATTGGCTTACTTTAAAACAGTCTCTTCTATTTGTAAGCCCATAAGCAATATGGAAACAAAGCTTAGCACATTCATGTGAAGTTGTGCATTTGGGAACTCTTGTAAGAGAAATAATTTTGGTAAGTACTTGTCTTTCAGAAGGTCTGGAAGTAGTAGCTCTGAATTGTATGGAGCTTCACTTGCAAGCTGCAAATGGTTGTGGCAGAACCTGTGAATAATACTTCTAAATGGTGAAAAGGCAGAACTGCTGGTATCTACCTGGAAAAAAAAAAAAACACCTACTGTACTCTCATACAGTACTGGATGTGCTTTTAAATTTAAAAGTTTTAAGCTTTGGCAGCCAAGCTTATGCATTTTTTTGAAGATCACAGGCTTTTTAACTGCCTAATGACAAAACTGGAACTGAGGCTGTTGGTGAAGCCTTCCTGTGTTATTAGAGTAGCTCTATCTCAGGAAGGTTTGAGTTCTTGTTGAAGTAGTATGACAGTGCTGCTGTATGTTGTGTTAAATACTTCAAAGAACATGATTGCTTTCAGTGCTTGAAGCTGAATGACAGTTAGCGTATATAAAGAGAATACTTGGTCCACTGGCTGTGTAAGGAACATCTCTTATACAAGAAAGATCCATGATAATGTATGAGAGTTTCCTTCCTTTTAGGCTCAGACTGCCTTCTCTTCAAATCCAGCTAATCCAGCAATCTTGTCTGAAGCTTCTGCTCCTATTCCTCACGATGGAGGTAAGGTCATGCTCTGCATAGTGTGCTAATGTTGTTGGTGCTGCTTGAGCTCTCTTTAACTCTCACATCAGCGTATACTTACTTACCATGTGTGTTTGTAAACTTCAGACAGCAGCATGAATCTGAGCGTCTTCCCTCTGGAGCATATCGGCTTGCTTGGAAATGAGCAAGCACGGGTCTGTTAATAGAGAAGTGCCCAGGAGAATGGAACTTTAATGTTATCATGCTTTCTACAGCTTTTGGGGTAAAAATGTATGTTGGAAAATGCAACAAGCTGTCTGTCTCATTTCTCCTTTTTATTCCCATGTTGATGTGCACCCACAAAGATGCACAGGTATGTTTGAAAATATGTAAGGAGCATGATCAGCTGCAGTGCTGGAGTCAAGGATGCTGATAGTGCAGGTACTAAGGTACTTTGTGGATGTACCTTTGTCTCCAGCTGTGCTCTTGGAGCTGGCGTGACCTAAGTGATTTTAAGGCTGGAATTTGTTTAGCTCATCAGAGACCAACCTTAGATCTGAGAAAGTGAATCAGATCAAAAAGAACTGAAGATCTTACCTGAGCTAACATCATCAGATCAGATGCAGGTTTGCTTGGTTGGTCCCTTTTCAGTAGCATACTTTCTGCTACCTGGAGTTTGTGTTCTCCTCCAACTTTTGTGCCTTTCATATTGCTGATCAAATGACTTATTTTGACATCAGCTTGTCTGCAAATTCCTCAGATGTTGTGTATGGCTGAAAAATGTTTAATTGCTTACTAGATAACCATTCTGTTGGGGCATATTGACAATTTCTAGGACGTGCCAAGCCCAAAGGGATTCCCTCAGTCCTGTTGGAGGCAGGAGAATGTATGTCATCCTTATCAAGAGATGTTGAATGTTTTGTGCTGTTTGGAGTACTCTCTTACTTTGAATTGGAATGTAATGCAGCCAGCAAGATGCATTCTGCAGTGTTATCTTTTGATGAAGAACAAAAGACAAAAATAAGGTGTTGCCAAAATCATGTACAGCTTTAATTCCTAAGGGCTTGAAATGCAAGCAGAAGGCAGCCACAGAAGAAACGGTCATTAAAGACTTGCTGATTGGTATCAGTAAACCTATTTTGAAATAATTGTTTTGTTTCTTGTGTGAAACAGATTGTGAAATTATCCCTAAATACTTTAAGTTGTCAAAAGTATCTTGGTTAGATAAGAATATCTTGTAATGGCCTTTGAGTTCTTCCGCAGGAAAGGTAGCTGTCAGTTTCTGGTCAAATGTAGGGTCTTAAAGTAGTTGTATGTGTACCTATAAATAGGTATAACTTAATTGATGTGTATCAGTGAGCCTGCTTGCTTTCATAGTTGCCCCTTGTAGCATTTTGTCCTCCTAGAAGCCTTTTCTATCACTACTCTTGTCTGAAGGGCAGGTAGATTTGTAAGAATTCTTGTAACTGCTGCTTGTCAAATGGCACAGTTTAATCATCTGTGAAACATGAGTGGCATCAAGCTTTCTTCTGGAGTACTTTGTCTCAAGATCTGACAAATCTGTGCAACTTTTTTCTTTCCCCATTCCCTACCACCTGCTCCTCTCAGAAGAAGATTGTCCTGCTGGATGTTTAAAGGGCCGTAGTTCTTTCTCTGTTGGTATGAGCAGCATGACTAAAAAGACTTTGACTTGGAACTGTGAGAGAATGGCAGCAACTTGCTCATGAAGAACATAATATTCAGTTTTACTCTGCATGTGACTTTTCTGGGGAGAACTTCTCAAGACAGTTGTCTGTTGGTTCCATGAGTATCTCTTGTGCTGTTCACTTCTGTCTTCTATTCCCAAATAAAATACGTTAAGATATCACAAGATATCAGTTAATGTATATACAAATAGTATGCTGTTCTGTTTAATTGACATTACATTAATTTCAGGTTTCTCCTCACATAGGCTTGTACCCCAGATTATATCCAGAACTTTCTCAGTACATGGGTCTGAGTCTCAATGAAGAGGAGGTGCAGAGAAACTTGCCAGCTGCTCAGCCACAAGGTGTAGGTACCAGTCAATGATGTTTCAGAAACCACAGGTGTAAAGACTAAATGTTTATCTAGCATTCTAGGTAGTGGACTATTATTAGTGTTAAGTACTACAATTAACTGATTAATACTACTTTTTCTTAAAAAGTCATTTTTTTCCCCTACTTTTAAACAAAGCTATTTACATTTTAAACTATTTCCATTTTGAAGGGAGGAAGAAAAGAGCTGGTGTTGTGATTTAATTATTTTTAATCACATGACATAAACTAAGTTGTCTGGCTATTTTGTTTTAATCAGCAACTGGTAACACGACCTCCTGCTAATTATATGGTAGCTCCAGTGACTGGAAACGATATTGGAATTCGCAGAGCTGAAATTAAGCAAGGCATCCGTGAAACAATTTTGTGTAAAGATCAAGATGGAAAAATTGGACTTCGCCTTAAGTCTGTTGACAATGTAAGTATAGCAGCTTGCTTTTGTCAGGAGAAATCCTACTGCTGGATTAAATTGGTAGTTTAACTAGTGTGTGTGTGTCTGTATATACACACACGTGTGTATATATATATAATATTGTGTGCGTCTCTATATGTATGGTCAGAAAGTAGTCTCATGCATAATGCTCTGTTATCTGCAATCAAAATTTGAAGTCATCCATTAGCTCAAACTAGAGCATGGATTAGGGTCTAAATTCATAGCAGCAGTATATTTTCATGTTTTACAACACCTGAAGAATATCTGCTATTTTCTTTTTCACTTTGGAGAGTAGATGTTGGTACTTAGTTCAAGACTTACCTTTGTAGAAACTCTGGAAGGTATTTATGTTCAGCAGTAGGTGGAGAAATGCATGTGGCTTAAATATAGATTCATCTAATAGATTTTTAGAGATGTTAATAGAGTTCTGTAGTATTCTATCTGTGAGGGAATTTAGGATAGCAAGAGTGTCATTTTACTTGTATGCAAGGAATAATTTCAGAGTGGGTCTCTTCTACTTTGCCTTAATACGAGTAGACTGCCAGAAGATACAGGGGTTCTTAAGTCTGCTCTGACATTTTCCTCCTTTGGTATTGCTTGATTCTCAACGTAGAAAGCAGTACTATTTTGTTGACTTTTTTTTTTTTGGTCCAGATTATGTAATTTGAAAGTACAAAAAAACCCATTGTATTCAGGACTTCAGATATGGTTAAATTGATTCTGCATTTCTCCTCAGCCAGAAGTGCTGGAGTTTTCCTAGAGAGAACTGTGACTACTTTCTGCTGCCTGTCCTGTTGCTCCAATAGGCATTATCTACCTTCTGTATTGACCTGTTCTATCTGGGTTTTGGGGTACTTTGACTAGGAATTAGTGGTATTAGGCTTGTTGTTCTAATGCTTCTTTCTTTGTTTTTACCTTTTGTAACAGTCTAGCAATTCATAATTGGTAGAAAGTTGAAAACTAATGAGGCTGAGTGAGAGGAAAAACTATGTGGAGCTCCTAGCACTGCTGATCCATTTCTCAAGCTACATGTAGACTGTCTCGCACAGGAATTCTTAGTCAAATATGCAGGAAGATGAGCAAATTTAGTACTAGTCTGCATAAGGAGTTGCTCAGACTTTTTTTTTGCTTCCACTCTGACCTTTTTTCTGCAGGGAATATTTGTCCAGTTAGTACAAGCAAACTCTCCAGCATCTCTAGCTGGCCTGCGGTTTGGAGACCAAGTTCTGCAGATCAATGGTGAAAACTGTGCAGGATGGAGTTCTGATAAAGCACATAAAGTTCTGAAACAGGCTTCTGGGGAGAGGATTACAATGATCATTCGGGACAGGTAATGCTAACTGCAAGTACTCCAAGATGGGTGACAACCATTTCTAATTATGTGAGGTTTGGGTTTCCCCTCGCTTGAGAAGCATTGCAGGCATAGTACGCAGACAGGTTCTGCTTTCTTCATACAGATCTGTAGAAATGTTCTCTGTTATGGCAAATAGTACAGATAATAATAGCAACTAACTTGCGAACTTCCATCTCACCCCTCATCTTGGTGTGATGAGACCTAATGTCTTAAGGTAAACTGATGAGTGCTAACACAAGTTTAAATTCTGAATTCACAATTTCTCTGCATCTTTGACACAGCTTGACTTGTGCTTATACCAGTTGAAAGAAGCAATAGTAGTGTTGAAATATTCATTGCATTCATGTGTTTAAAACTTCCATTTGCACTTTTATTTAGCATCATAGTTTCCTTCTGAACTTCATTACTTACCTATGATTTGTGACATGTTTATTACAAGTACTTCTGCTAAAAAGTACAGGTTTTGGAATTGGATATGTAGTCACAATGGTAGTGGTATTGGATATGTAGTCATAATGGGAAAGATTCAGCATGAACCCCATAGGTTGAGAAGATGTATCATATGCAGTGTGACTAAGTAGGACTTCAGAAGCTTTCTTAGTGTTCCATTTTTAAGAATGAAGCTTGACCTCATTGGCAGCATAAGACTTCTGTTGTGTTTAACTAAAATACAGTGATAGTATATTTCCCTGCTGCCTAATGCTTCTGTGCCTGACTTCGTACCCTACTCCTGGATTAAAGTAGCCTACAGTATGTCAGCTACCTGGTAATGTTTGTGTGCTTGAATGCCTGTTTGTGTGGTTGGTTGTTCTGGTGTGTGGTTTATTTTTAATTTAGAGGGGGAATATCTATAGAAAAGGGAAAACATATCAGGTTTAGAAGCAAACTTAAGTGTGAAATGTGAGTTTGCTGTGGAAAAGAGAGATTAAAATAGCAACTATTCACAAAATGAAGCTAAACCCTATTGCTTTCTATTGTATTCTAAGGAGGCATACTTCAGTCTCATGAATGTCTGGTGAGTTGCAAGAACTGAAATAGCGTGTAGTTCTTCCTGTGGTTTAGCAAACTGAAAATGTGTTTTTGCATTTTATAATTCCTTTATTTCCTACAGGCCTTTTGAGCGTATTATTACTATGCATAAGGACAGCACAGGGCATGTTGGTTTCATATTCAAGAATGGAAAGATAACCTCAATAGTGAAAGACAGTTCTGCTGCAAGAAATGGACTTCTTACTGAGCACAACATCTGTGAAATTAATGGCCAGAATGTAATTGGATTGAAGGTAAGATAAGTACTGCATGGTTGATCTAGGGGGTACAGCAGGAAGTGTATTTTGCAGAGGGGAAAATATATGTTCTTGAATGTTTATAAAACAACCAATAATGGAGATAACTTGATCTGTAACATGATGGGAAACACCTGTTTTAAGGCATCTTTGCTGTTTACTATCTGTTAATGGGGAAACTCCTCTTCCTCTCTGCATCTACCTGTTACACTTAGCCCTCTGTTGTTAATCTTTAACTTTACTGGCAAAACGTAAGGAATATTTTGTCTGTCAACCTGTGTTAAGTTGTAGTGGGATGCCTGTATCCCTTCTCCAGGCAATTCCTGTAAAGAATAACTCCACAGATGCTTATTGATTGGCACTGTGGGTTAGTGATTAGCCCTGAAGGTTGAAACCCTGAAGTAAGGAACCACGCATCTCTGAACCTGTCTAGGAGGAGCTCTTGAACTCTATTAATCATCTTGAGTGACGTTACTCATACAATTTCTTGTTCAATAATAGGACCCTCAGATTGCAGACATCTTGGCAACAGCTGGAAGTGTAGTGACAATTACCATCATGCCTTCAAGTATTTATGAGTATATAATAAAGAGGTAGGTAACAACCAAACAAAGCAGCCAGTGTTAGTTATACTCAAGCTGACAACTACTAGATTTTGCAGGCTAAATAAAATGTAATTTGGGCTTGCCATGAGAACATGCTTGAGAGAAAGACTCGTTAAGATGGGGAGGTCTGAAAACATGCAACATCTGATGACTTGCATCAGATGGGTGTTTTGGTTCTGTTTTCAAGCTGTTCCCATGGCAGTGGTGCTCCTTTGCTTTTTCTTTACTTCCAAACCCTCTTCTAAGCATAGTTTAACTAAGTGCTTTGAATTACAAGTCTTTGTACTAAATAACTAAAATACCGGCTTCTCACACCACTAGAAATAGTATTTTCAATTAGAGATAGCAACAACAAATATACAACAATCTTTTAGACTTCTGCATCTGTCTTGCACAACTGAGCACCTTCTCTTTTTCTTTAGGATGGCAACAAGCATCATGAAAAGCCTCATGGATCACTCTGTTCCTGAAGTCTAAACTTCCCTCATGCATGTGTGTGTACATGTATAATGAGAATTCTGCTCAACTTGGCCTATTATACTCAGTGATTTCTTTCTTCTGCACATGAGCCTTTCTGGAAGCCAGGAGAAGTTATGCTGTGTCAAGCACTTGCATCTGTCATGGCTGGGAATGTTACAGTTCAGCATATCTCGTTTATTTGCAAACTGTAAAACTTGTAGCCTTATGCTTGACAAATGTGAAATTCCAATTATGTTAGGACTTCTTTTCATAGGTCTCTTAGTTAGTTTACTACTATGATAAGCCATGCAACTGAAGGAACCAGATGTAACTTGCAAAGTTAAGTGTTGTTAACTAGGGCAATGCTGTGCTTTGTACATTTAAGAAAAAAAAAGTATTTTTACTGCTTTCTGTTTGCAAGAGTAGGCTTGAGATAGCACATTAGAAGTACGGCTAGTAGTAGCTTATTTTTTTGTTCTAGTAAATGTTTACACAAGAATGCCAGCTAGGCTGAATAAAGCTGAAGGCATCACTTGCTAAGTATAATGAAAAGTAGTGTACAGATAATCAAATCTTTTTATTACCTGTTATACAAATTGTAACTAATATGCTTATCTCTTGCCTTAACCAAGTTCTTAAGGATTCAGAAGTAATGACAATAAACAACTGAAACTTTAGATGGTGTGTGTGCTTAATGAGAATGGCTAAGGCAGCCTTTGTTCATTAAGGCCAGTTTCAGCTGGAAGCAAAGACAAGCTAGGAACTAAGCTTAGTTAGGAAGATGTTTAAAAACTTCAGCCAACAAAGTTGAAATACATTAAAAGTATAGATCTTGCATGTTTAGACAATAAATGTCTATTTTCTACCTTCTGTTTAACATGTAGAATAGAAATTCCTGGTCAGCAGGAGTACTGATTGTGTAGTTGCAGCTGTTGTGTGTGTGCACTAAGTATACTGGGCCTGGTAGGGATGGAGATAACTTTCTTTGAAGTGCTCCCAGGTAGGCTGGGGTTTAGATTTGTGTTCAGTGCTGACATCCTGGGTTTGCTAAGCAATGCCTGCAGTGCACTGAAGCCTTCTGTTTCTTACTCTGTGTTTGTGCAGTAGATGGGGGGTGGGCAAGAGGCTTGAAGAGACAAGAGTGGGATTGCTGACCTGAATTGAACAAAGAGGTATTCTGGGCTGTCTAACATCAACCTTAGCAATAAAATCGGGCAAGGGGAGGAAATACTTCCTGAACTGCTGCTTGGAGACTACCTGGGCTTTGGTCTGCTGGTAAGTACTGGTGATTGTCTTTGCATAACTTTTTAAACTTACCCCTTAGTAAGTCAACCAACACTAATCTATCTTTTCCCCTTCCTTTCCAATCTGTCCTGCTCTGTGGCAGGTGATAAACTTGAGGGCAACAGCTGATGGGTGTTGACCTGCAAGTTGAGGTCATAGGCATGGGTTCAGCTGAGTTCTTAAGTGTTCTGATGTTAAATGCCACGTTTAGTAATTTGTTTCTCTTTTTATGCTCTGTTGCAGGCACTAATTGTGTAAACGTTAGTCCTTCAGGTACCTTATTTGCTTGCTTCTGAAGAAATATTTCAAAACATGCTTTTGAGAAAGCAAATGATAACTACAGGCTATGGGGTCACTGTATTAGCACACATAGGTGGCTGGGTTTTCCCATTTGCAGAGGCGATGCTTGGGATAAAGTTGGGAACTTCAGTTATGTCTGTGAGCCACAGCCCTGCTCTTCTTCCTGGGCATGTTCCTGTATGAGTACTGCATATTCACCTACTTCTAGAGAAGAATCCATGTAGCTTTTATTCCTCAAATGAATGTGTAACACTAATGCTAGCTGAGAAAACTAATCTGCTGCTTCATGCTGCAGTAACAGTGAAATTCATTCTGGGAGCTGCTTTAATTGTTCAGTTAGTAATGACCAGGCTGACCATGACTGGGGTGAGGTCTTCGTGGCACTGATTAATGATTTCACACTGTTATGATTCAGGCTTATGGGGGTAGGACCTGTAGCTTATAGCAGTGATCTTTGAGGCTCCTAAGCAAGCCCTGGAACCTAAGACAGTGTATAAGTGGATACATCTGTTCCTTTATGTCTCTTTAGACAGATGAAAACAAATTAGAACAATAGACCTGGAGATAAGCAGAAAAACCCCTTAATATGCTGTGTAGAGTGCCCCTCAGTGACAAAGGAGTAGGCCTGTGCCCAAGCATTTAGCAAGAAGGGTGTGTGAAAAGTGGGGGGAGTTATTAGTACTCAAGAAATTCTCTTGTGCTTCTTCAGGCATGCTCGAGTGCAACTCTAAGCTGCCCAACTGCAGATTAGCAGGAATGGAGTAGAAGAGCATACTAACTTGTGAAACAAGTTACAAAACAAGTTTTAAGCTCCTGCAAGAGCTGTGTGTAGAAAACCCAGTGAGCCAGGAAGAGAAAGTGGAGGTAAACAAGCAAAGACAGGCACAAGTGAAGCAAAGCTTTTAACAGGCTCAATGATTCAGTGGGGACCTTGCTTGATGCTTTGTAGAATTTGGGTTTCTCTTTTTGGCTACATGTAGCTGTATTGAGGAAATAAATAAAATGGAAAAAATAAGCAACAACCCAACATTTTAAGGCAACATTAAGTAAATCTGGTACCAGAAGGTACAGTATATGGCTTATCAGTTATATACTGAAGGCAGATGTAGCAAAAGCTTCATGTAGCTGAAGCAACCTTAACATTATGGTGTTATAATAAAAAAGGAGGAACTTAATCATAAAACAATTGTAATAATTATAATTCCAAGGAAACAGCTGCCCCCTCAAACCTTTGAAACTCAGGCAATATAGCTAGAAACAGACTCAAAGGAGTGACAGAATATAAATTCCAGGAATGGGTCCTGGACACACTGACAAGGCAGTTTAACATCAGCAACAAAGAATACTGTTAAAAAACACTCCTCTTGGGTTGGACTGAGGGAAAATAACCACAGGTAGCTGTTACTGTAATATGCCCCTAAAGGCTAGTATTTGAAGTCTTTAACCTCAGCGTAGCCCCTTGCAGGGAAAGCGTATTCTGAAGTCCTACAGGGAAAAATAAGCCTGGTATAGCACCACTTTAGCCCTGGGTTAGAGTAAGATCTGTACTCAAGAACCTTTGGACTGCAACTTAAATGCTGTGTTAGAGTTGAAGGAAGCTGAGAGCCCCAAATAAAACAAGGTGAGAAAGACAAAAATAGTAACAGAACAGATACAAGGCATCAAAAATAAAAGATATTACAAGATTAGGGGAAGATTGATATAATATGTCAATATCAAGTTTGTCCACAGTAAGGGGTCATGATTATCCTTGGCTCCTTTTTAGACTGATGCATTAAGGTTGTTTTTTGGTGTGTTTGTTCAATAATAGGAAAAAAACGCTGTATGCTCTGATTTTTCTCTGCCTTTGCAGGTAGCCATAGTTGGAGACCACATAGTAGAGTAGACTGACTGTCTGCTGTGGCTTTAAGCTGTAAGTGCTTAAAGCAGTATTTACCACACACATTTTTGCTAGAAAGGGAGATGTATGTACACTGTTGCAAGTATCTTAAATCTTTTTAGAATACAAAGAAAGAATGCAACTGTTGCATCTTTAGAAATGGTTCAGACAACACACTACAACAGTAATGACCATTTAAGAGCTCTTTAGTTACAGAAAAATAGGTCTTTAATGTCATCTCATTATTAGACAAAGCATTTTTGGTACTTTATGAAAACCCAATGAATACATTATGAAAGTTAAGAGCTCTCAGAGAAGTCACCAGAAAGTTGTGGCTGAGCAAAGCTTCTTTTCTGGTTGAACTTCAGCAGCCATCATTGCACACAGTTAAGTTCCTTTAAAAGGTCTGTTTTAAAATGAAAGAGTTCATTTAAACAGATGGAGGGAAAGGCACTTAATATTGCAGTTTCCAGAATATAATTTGTTTGTCTTCCCCTCCAGTAATAACACTGTTGCATTGTTCATTCATCCACATGGAGGTTATAGCACCTGGAGGAAATAAAAAAATCAAAACAGACACAAGAAGAGAAAGGAATGTATTTAAGTCAGTTTAGGGTCAGTCAGTATCTTACGGTACTGGATATACTGTCAATGTAATGCAAGAAGAGCCACCTTGTATCCTGTTAACCTAGTGACCTCTTGGTACACTGCCTCAGCCACTTTGGGAAGAAGAGGTGAACTGTAAGTTGACATGTAGAATATAGATCACAGCAGCAAAGGGATTCACTGTGAAAGGGGGACAAGCTTGCCTAGGAAGTTTTTCGCTTTGCCCTTCAGGCTTTCTGTATTATAAATATGTAGCATCTTAAGATGTATGCCTAGCAGCTCACTTTCAAAGATTTTCCTGGCTACAGACTGATCTCTGTATAGCTCAAATTCCAGAGCTTAAGTTAACATTAAGGAAGCTTGAAATAACTATTCATGAAAGCAGCCATAAAAGTAAACTAAGTAAAATTATGTTATTCCTCCCTTCTTGCAGTTTGGTTGCTAGCATATTTGAAGACAAGGCAGGTACATGTGAGTTGTCTTACAAATACCCATTGAAAATAACTATCACAGTCTGTCTAGACTATGAGTCTAATTAATTAGAAAACTCTAATGCATCTGCCTCTATTTAGTCTTGTAGTCTGGAAGAGTGCTGCTGTTTATACTTCCTAGGAGGTTCAGATGTTACCTGGGACAGGTACGTGAAGAAAAAGGTATGTGTAATAATATCATGAGTCACTGAGTGGAACAAATAATTCTCAGAATTTGTCAATACTAACACAGACAGAAAATAGGAAACTTCCAGGCCATTTAAGAACTAGAACAGTTCAGGCATACCTGCATGTCCTTTGATTCTTTCAGTGACTTTTCCACTAAGGAGGTCCCAAGTCAGTAATTCACCAGACTGACTTCCTGACAAGACTGTATTTCCATCCCATCTGAAGCACCTGCAAAGTAACTGTTCATTAGTACACTAAAAACTTGTATACAAGCAATTCCAGCCTAAGATAGAACAAATTGGAAAGGCTAATGCCAGTTTCTTACTTCAATCTTCATCTGTTTACATGACACAGTACTGTATACATTTTAGTTGCTGAAAGAAATAGAAGTATTAATTGGCTGCTCTTTAAGTTTCAAAAGCCAATCTCTTCTTAGCTTACACAAAAAAGGAGCTTTGGAAAATAAAGGTTACTGACAGGTGATACAAGTAAGAGAACTGGCCGCTGTCAGTTCTGGAAGAGCTGGTTGGTGCTACAGTTAAGCAGCTCTTTTTTCAACACCGTCTTAACTTGTATAAAAAACAGAATTACTTCCTTAAACAGTTGTTTTTTTAATCCCCGTTTGAAAAGCTTGACTGGAAAACACACAAAAGCATTTGCACTTAAGTGCAAATTAAGTATTTTGTTAAATTCAGTACCTTCACTGTTATCACACTTTTCTTTTTGCTATAGCCAGCTATTGAGCTTCTACAAATTAAACTAAGCTGGCCATGCAGCTTCATAATCTGTATGTATGTTCTCAGGATTACCTTTGTGGCTCATCAGCAGTCACAGAAGATATAAGCATTCCAGTCTGTACATCTATTACTTTAAAACAGTCTTCTCCCGCACTGAGTAGATGTCTGCCATCTACACAAGAGAGCAAACCATGACGATAACAACAAACAAAAGGAGCATGTTTAGATATGCAGTCCTAGTTATCATCACAGTCTGCAGTATGGCATGTTGGCTGTGATAGGCCTGATCTACTTATTTAGAGAAAATGTACTTTACATTGTCTGCAAGCATACAATGATAAACACTGGTCTACAATGTAGACTACCGCTCTACAGGTTGGTATGGCCTTGGGTCAATTAAAAACTTCTTTATAGCAGAGAAGCACGTCATAGAACCAGAATAACTGAACTGGAAGGGATCTTTAAAGATCATCTAGTTCCAACTACCCTAGGCACAGGCAAGGATACCTTCTGGTAGATCTCACCATTCCCCTTAGACTAGTAATTTCAATAACAGAGTGCATTAAATGTAATCAGGAAACTCCCAGACTTGTATTTTAAAACTGAAATCCAACATACCAGGACTAAAAGCAGCATCGAAGACAGTACCAGAATGGCAAGGCAACTGATGTAACACTGTTGCTGTGGTAACATCCCAAACACTAATGGTTCCCTCTTTGGTTCCAGATGCTAGTATAGTGTTTGAAGCAGTAAGGTCCATCGTATTTACCTAGGAAGTTAAACATCCCATGATTTTCCTGTTCTTCCATGTAAGCTGTCTCAAAACAAGTTTTAAATTACACAAAAGAGTCCATCATCCATTAAGATGCCATTTTATTGACAATAGCTTTTGAATTTAATTCTGCCACACCCTTAAGTACAGTTATTACCAAGAAAATGTAGAAGGCAGCTCCCTTTAAAGTATCTGAAGAAAAATATATTTTAAAGTACTTCTCTGTAGAATAGGAAACACAAAGTGACATTTCAGACTATTTTTAGTACCCATAGCCTCAAGCTAGATGCAAAACTTTATGCTTGAGGTTAATATCCTCCTTTATCAGAAAGAACCAATGGTTAGAAATTTCTTCTAAAATTACTCTTGGACACCATTCTTAATTGTTATAAGAGTGACATTAGATGCTGTAAGAAAAGGTGCACAGTTACATGTGATGAACTGCACAGAATGTGATTATACATTTACTGTGAAATTCAGCAATGTGTTTTGGAGTATGGTAAAAAAACAGCAATAACTCAATTCTTTTTATTTGCTTGCATTTGGAAGAGTTTCATTAAGAGGAAGCAGTAACAAAGAAAATACTGAAAAAAAATCCTCACTCGAGTTTTCAAAAAGCAAAAGCAAAACAGGAAGCTAACAAAAACCAACTGCCTCTCTGCTGTCCACCTCCCCCAACCTTGAACTTTGTGCAAACAAGCTGACCAAAGCAAATAAGAATAAACAAACAAGTAAACAAAATAAAAACCAGACAGCAGAACTCCTCCTACTGTCACTTTCACTTTCCTCCTTAAGAGTAGACTTTTCAACAAAGGAAGCAGGGGATGCTGGAGAGCAGCACACTCATCTCAGGCAAAGTTATGCCACCAAAAGCCAATGAAACAAAGCAACCCACCACCCCAGAACCACCCAAACCCCAAAAGAGAACAAGCGCACAGCAGAGCATCACCCCGGACAATCCTCATACTTTAGTACAAACATACTTGTTTGTTAAAATAAGAGTAGAGATCATATGATATATTTTGAGGTATACTGACAGAGGTGCAATACTTACACTAACATCATGCTCTAACTCTGCAAGCAATTCAAAGCAGTTTCTTTTATTGCTCAATGTCTCACCAGATAGGCATTTCCACACCTACAACACAGACATTTAAGTTTGCTCAAGGAAGCATTAGTAAAATTGGATGAGTTTCTCCATTGCTTAATGCTCACATTACAAGTGCTGCTTGTATAACTGCAGGCCTCATCTGTGTGGCACAACAGCAACTGGCACCTTAAACTGTTTACGTTAAGCAGAGCAACACCTTAAACATGACTGTGCTGATTCCAGATAGATTATCAAAGCACTGTATATCACAGCACCGAATGGGTACTTACCACAAGAAGGCTTTGGGAAATTCTCTTATCTCTAACTTCCAAATTATTTTTATTAAAGTAACACTTCAGCTTTGAAACACAGTTAAGGTAAAGCTAACGAAAGAGAAATTACTTGTACTTATTCTATTATACTATTTATAGTAGCTTATAAATATTATATAAAATTATTCATGTATTTATTACTAGAATAAAACAGATGCATCCACTCCAAGGCATGTCTCTCACCAAATATTAACTGCTAGCAATAAATAGCTACTGAAATATTATAAACTCATTTACAAACCTTTACAGTGGAATCCCAAGATGCAGAATATAAACACCCATCTCGCCAACAAATCTTACTGACAGCATCATCGTGTCCCATTAAGATGTCCTGCCGTCTTCCAAATGCAATTGAATAAAAATATCTAACAGGAAGAGATCATAAAAGTGTTATACTTCAGTTTTCTCTGAATTGAAAAACTTCTTTTCTACAGTTTTTAACAGGAACCAAACTGAAAAAAAAAAGTAAAAGTACAGATATCGCATTTTATCAGGGATCTTCTGTATCTATAGCCATAACCATAACTACCAAGGTACTCAATATAATTCAGTAGAGTCAACAGGAAGTAAATACTCACATATTATTGTCCCACGAAGAACTTATGACAGTGGTGTCTCCTGGTAAGATGATACAAGATGACAAAGCCTGTAGAAGAAAAGGAAAAACAAAGCAGTGCTCTATTTCTGACCCTCAAAGAGAAATACTTTAATACGGTTCTGGAGAACAAGGAGCATAGTAATCTTTTCTATGTGCAGCATTCCAGAGTTGCACAAATGTTAGTTAAGAAAAACCTTATGAAAAACTCCAGTAAATACAAAGTTAACTCCAAAGTTCAGAAACGCATGCACAACTGACGGATCTCCTTTTTCCAAGTACTTTGGAAACCAAAACCAGCTTTTCATCTTTTAAGCTATATCAATTCTATATGAAAACAGAAACCTGAAAAGACAGGTCGTCTTTTATTTTATTTTTTCTCCATGACAGCAACTTATCTGCTCTGCTCTCTCAAGCAATGGATTGTAGCTATGTAATTTCTATTATTCTCAGCAACAACAACAAAAAAAAACAACAAACCAAACATTCTTTATAGACATCTTCTCAGTTACATCACTGGAAGCAGAAGGAAAAAAAAACAAAAAAAAACAGTGCAATGCTTCTGTAAGTATCATAAGAAAAATGAACAGTAATCTGTTCTTAAAAACAGCAGGCAGCTGGAATACAAAGAGATTATTGCTTGTGGCCTTGCTGCAATACATCAACACTGAAACTACCAAGGGGGCAAGAGAGAGTGAAGAGGATGCGAACAGAAGTGTACACAACCTCCTCACCAGAGAGTAACTTGGAGTAGGATTCAGTGAAGGGCTCCCTTTTTACAGTGTCAAGAGGAGCATACAATGGCAAGCACCAGTGTCTTGATCTTACAGCTTCTTTGGGGATGTGCTAGAGTATGCTATGGCTTCTATCTGGGCAACATAGATGCCTTCCCTTCCCTTTCCCCTAGAGGGGAGAGTACAGTGGAGGGTTAATGCATCCTAGTGTCTTGTCTCAGTAAATGACTCGAAAAATAAAACAGAATCCCTTTCAATGTTCTGTTTGAGAAGCATGTTGTTCAGAGGTTGCTGAGATCATCGATCATGAGGCAAGGACTGCTAAAATTCACACAGCTAAGATTCCGCTCCCTGTCCTTTGCATTCTTCAGCTGACTAACTGACAGACTCCGAACACCTTGAGTATGATTTGAACATGGGTATAATTCAAGCTTTGTTTCTGGTCTTGAACAGCAATTCAGAGTTGTTTGGAAGGACCTGCCTGCTCATGCCAATGTATCTTAGTCTACTACAAGACCTTCTCTATATAACAGAAAACTCAGAACAGTATTAACACAGAAGAGAACCATTTAATTCTCCCTTGCTGCATTCAAAGAATGTGCTCTCTCTTCCTAGAGGCCTGAAAGGCAATCTCAATTCACTCTGCTAAATTACCCACGTGTTATATAACTGAGGAGAAGAGAACACACTGAGGTACACCAAGAGACATTTCTGTGAGTAACTTTCAAAAGATTCCTAATGATGATTTTCTTTTGACAGCAACTTACCATGTTTGAAAAGGACACACTTCTTTGGAGTGTTTTTGATTCTCTGGAAAACATCTTCAAAGTTGAGTCTAAGTATAAAGAACAATACTACATATAAAATGACTGGTTTATATTACAGAAGATAAAAATTTTGTATATGTTTGAAGATTCATATATTTAATTATAAAAATCAGGTATGTTTTTTTCAGTCTTCGAATTAATAATCTAAGGGGATAAATTAACACCTTCACAAACCTAGATGTGGACAACATTGAAATCCATGAACATCTAAAACTTAAAAAAATTAAAAAAATCATACTTCAGCTATTTAATTACAGGAAATATCTATGTGACTTCGTTAATTTCTATAATAGATGTCTCGGAAATGTAAAAAAAAGCAAAAGCAACCAGGAGTACTGACATTGTTTGAGAACTTCAGTATTTGTAAGAAGCAATAGGGCAGGAAGTGAAAATGAAAATCTTGCATTTGGCAGAACTCTGGGGCCATGTTCCTTTAAAAACCTGTACAAATGAGAACTCAGTGATTCTGAAAGAAATAATTTTTAACACTGCCTTAATTTTGCTCTCAGTGAAGATATTCTAAGGATTTCATCTTCACATTTGAAGGCTGCACGCTCTTTTGTTCACAAAACATCACCTGGTTTTACAGCTTCTTACTGAAGCATTTGCACTGCAGGTTTGAGGAAATAACTGCAATAATACTCACCTTGGGATGTGGTGAAAACAGAAGACCCATTGCAGGTGACTGCTATTCCAGTAATTGCCCTGTTTAATACAAGTAGGCTCAGTGATTTCATAAGTTTTAAAACTTACCCACAATACTGCAAATTAAATACAGCTGAAATATGTTATTCGAATTCTATTTAAAAAGTTAAGATATTCAGTGAGATTAAAAATACTGCAATGGTGAGCAACATGCCCACACACTGAAATATACCTTGCTATCATCAGTACAGGTTCCCTATATTGTTCCGCAAGAACTTTAACCTCACATGCCCACGTGAAAGGATTAATGGTTTCCCATTCAATCTTCCCATGTAGGATTAGCTAGGCTTTGTCAAAGTTCACCTGAAATGGGGCTGCTTGGTGCACAGCTCCCTAGGAACCCATCAGAACACCAGTGTGGTACCTGAATTACCTTACTGCCCATGGCTGGAGACTTTATAAACTCCTCATATGGAGGCAGCTTGGGGCTGTGCAGTAGATGAACTTTTAATTGGCTTAAACTTTCAAATTAAATGGTATGAACAAATAAGTGGAAATGCTTATCTAACTGCTGCTATCATAATTTTGTCGAATGGGTATTAATGTCTGCTTCTAAAATGCGAATGAACTTGCTTCAGATTTGTTTAAGGACTAAAATTAAGCTCATAGCTACCTTTTCTAGATTGGTAATTCATCATAGATTAAAAAAAACAAAAAGGCAACCCAGCTATCTCAAAAAGGAAAAAAAGAAAAATTACCATAAGTCCTAACCCATTGTTCAAATAGACTCACAGATGCTCCTATCCCTAATTAAATGGAAAAATTGTGACTGAAGAGTGAAGAGCAGTACCTACTCTTTGTGAATTTTATGTTGTTCATCTTGTTTTAGTTTAGAAATGTTGTTCCAAGCAAGCGTAATGCTTTCTTCTGTCAAATCTTCAAATGATTCTTCATTTGGAGATACTGCAATAAAATGCCACAATAGAGTTTTACTATGGACAGAAATCAAAGACAAACTTCAAGTAGGTAAAGGTACAAACAGAAATATAGCAGTACAGAAATCATACAGAGCTCCAGAATACAAGTTTTTGGTTACTGTAGACACTGAAATGTCAAGAGTTTCCCAAATAGAAAAGTACCATGAAAGCCACCTAACTAATATCCTAGTGCATTTGATTAAGAATGCCATAAGTTTATTTTCTGCAGCATCTCAGAAGTTAAGGGATAAAAAAAAGTGGAAATACACTAAATATAAATTATCATAACAAGGCCAAATCTGACAGGAATTATGTAGTCTACTACCAGAACCATTTAACATGCATGACTGTTATTACAGCCGTATACAACTAGTATAGTTACAGGTTTCCATGTAAGTAGTAGCCGCCATCTTCGCTTCTCTATGTAAAAATGAAAGCCATCAAAAGGTCAGCAAATCAAGGACAATCGACTAAGAGACTGAATGTCTTCCCATTCGATAGATAGCCTGGAGATTCACTCCAGTTTACAGCAGACCACTATTCATATAATGAGGGCCACAGAACCTTGATTTCAGAAAAATGGGCAAAATTTCACACTGTGAAGAAAGCTGTACTGCCATTACATATCCCTCTCTTGAAGTTATTCCACAAACTTTTTTTTTTTCCAATATATACTGTAGGAACAAAGTAATTTCTCTGCAGAGTTTCACTCAAGTAATCATAGAGGGGGGGAAAAAAACCCTAGTCTCACACATTCATACCCAGATGCTCAAATTAAATTCTCAGGCTTCATACAGTTCAAGCTTATTGCCATAAAGACAGTTCTGTTCAAGAAAAGAATGAATCTACGTTATTTAGAGTCTCTACAGAGACAGTCAAAAAAACTGCTGTCATATCAGTTTGATTCTGAAGTGTCACAAAAGGCCAGGGAACACAGCCCTCCTATGTCTTCAAAGGCAGAGCCTGAACAGTCCCTGAGGAGACAACTGGACCATAAAGCAAAGTGCAGGATCACAGCTACAGGATGTGTGTATTTTCAGATTTGAAACCGATCTTGCCAGTTTTTCCTTTAATAGATAAGCTCATGGATTTATTTTGACTTTGCTTATAGGGCAAGTGGCCAGGAGAGTTCTATAATGAGATCCTGTGGGAAAAGTTAGACAACTCCTCAAAATTACAAATCAGTTACATCAACTTATCTGTTATACACTTACCTGGAGATTCACTTATGGACACACTGTGACTAGATGTTCTAGAGGAGCTTTTTGGCATTATCCGTTGAGGATGAGGAGTTGTAAACAACTGTTTTGGTGTCTGTCCAAACTCCAAGATTTGCGTCAGCAAAGCTACTTTCTCATTGGGGTCCATAATGCTTCAGAGAAGCAACACAGTTAGTTAGGGCAAGTTCTTTGTATCTGTCCTGGAAGCACAAGGCTGCACACACAGTTACTATGGTCATCACAGACCTGATTTACCACAGACACAGCAGACATTCATATGACAGCTTCACAATTTCCTTTACGTACAAAGACAACGTAACCTTCAGTTAAAAATAATAGTAATAATAATAATAAAATATCAGATAAATCAACATGAAGAGTTCAAGTAATGATCTTTGAACATCTATTAAAACTGACAGCGTGGTATCAGTTCACCAGCTTTTTTTTTTTTTTTTTTTTACAGCCACCAGAGAACGTGAAGAGATGACAATAAATTTAGCTAACTGTTTTTACAAAAAACATTCAAATTCTTAGTTACCTGTTTAAATCCACTCCTCCTTCATAAGTTAATGGATGAAACACTGGAGAAAGAAATATTTGTACATTATAAAAATACAATGTTTATCCAGGGCTTGAATCTAAGAGACTTGGAGGCAGTTTCCAAAGCCAGCTCCTTCATAAAGGAAGGACAGTTTATTTAATTTTCGTGAAGGAAAACGTCCTCCTACCTCCCCAAAAATGCATAGCTATGTAACTAGATCTTTAGTTATTTTATAGACAGGTAACAAAATATAGCAAGAAAGATCATAAAAGTCTATCCATGCTCCAGCTCATCCAATATAATGGTAGTGGGTTGCAAACTTTGCAAATTACATTGGGAGTTTGGTATATGAACATTCTGCCTCTTGATATCAAGTCATTTATAGACATGGTCCTTTCTGTCTCTTATCTCAAGAGGGTCTTGCAGTTCTTTACATTAATAAAAAAAATCACACTGCATCAAGAGAAGCATGTTTTGCTTTAGAAATATATTTGCACAATAACATGCAGATACTGTAACATAAATACCACTTCTCTTTATTCAGAGTCTCTAGCATATTTTTCCTTACATTTATGACACCTAATCATATGATAACTGGACCCTGCAAGCTCAAGACACAGCTAATCATGATTCAAAGGTACATGAGGAAGCATATTCATATCTACATATTTTCACATCACATCAGCTCTCTCTGGAAGTAGAAAGCAATGACTATCAAAATTAAGTATTGCTTATGCATTCCTTCCCAGTAATTTAAGAAAAACAAAACCTGCCTGTCTCTTCAGTGTTACTTCAGTGAAATGTATACTTACCATTGCAAGCTGTAACAGCTTTACTTCCTTTTTGTTTGCAGCCAAATATGAGGTCAATCCACTCATGAAGATGCTCCGAAACGTACTGACTTTCTAAAGCCTCTTGGCTCTTCCGAAGAAAGTCATCAGGACCTGTCAAGAGACAGGTTAATTAAAGATTTCTCACTTAGTATCATTACCCCTCCCTGTTCTTACAGAAAGAATCAAACCAGAAGACCCATACTAAACTCAAAATTGCCAAGAAAACTAAACTACAGAATGTATCAAAGAGCAAAAGTTACTTCAGGAGATAACTGTGAGAGCTTTTGAGAGAAAAACAATCCCAGAAAATATCAATGATGATCCTGAATTCATTCATAATGCAAGAAGCTGAACTACTACTACCTGATGCCCATGGGGGAAGCTCTACATCTTCAACAGTCTTTCCACCTTGTCTTTTTCCCAAATCCAATTTCAAGCTGTTTACTAGAAAGCTAGAATCGTTTTCATAAAATTCTGGAATCAACTGGCAGAAAAGAAAAAAAAAGAAAGGAAAAAGTTCTGAGATTAGCTTAGCTTCAGTAATTTTAACTAGAAGACATTCAGTAAAAACAAAGTTATTCAAGTTCACACATTAACCCCTAAAGCTGGATAGTAATTTCTCCAAGCTTTCCTCTTAGTCAGAAGAACAGCACTAGAAACTTCCTTGCATTACAACTTCAACTTCCAACTATTAGGCATCCTGCCCACCACCAAGGCAATTATCCAAACTAAATTCAGGGGCTTATACATTTTTAATATAGTAGATGTAGCACATGAATTCATAATAACAAGAGTATCTTCAGATCTCTAACTGTATAGCTGCCTTCTTATTTTTAAGACTTCAGGTAAGATTCATGACAAAAATCTAGAATACAACTAGAATGACAGAAGTTTGAAAATTTAGATCAGTTAAAGATCAACAAAGCTAACCATTCTTAATTCCTCCATTATATTTTAAAAAATTAATCATCACTAATCACTTTGATAAAAAACATTTAACATCACCCACTAGTTGGCAGTTAATCATTCAACATATTCTGAATTATTGCTTCCATAAAGCTCAAAAAACAGGTTAAAATGTCTATCATTTAACATCCCAAATATACTGTTACCACAGAATAACTTGGGTCCAAAGAGACCTTGAAGCCCATCTAGTTCTAAGTTCCCACACTGTGAAAGCAGTACTGCCAGCCACTACATCACATCACCCAGGGCCCCATCCAACCTGATCATGAACATCCAACAGGGATGGGGCATTCACAACTTCTCTGGGCAATCTGTTTCAGTGCCTCACCATCCTCTGAGTAAAGAATTTCCTCATGATAGCCACTATTCCCTGCTCTAATTTAAAACCATTCTGCCTTGTCCTACTGCTGTCAGGCTGTGCAAAAACTCAGCCTCCCTCCTTATTATATGCTCCCTTTAAATAATGGAAGGCCACAACAAAGTCTCCTCCAAACTGAACTTCCTCAACCTTTCTTCAAAAGGGGGGTGCTCCAGCCTTCCAAATGTCTTCATGGCTCTTCTCTGGACCCATGTCTGTCTTGTACTTGGGGCTCCAGGCCTGGACACAGCATCCAAAAGAGGGCCTCACAAGGGTATAGCAGAGGACAGTTACCTCCCTTGCTCTGTTGACCATCTCTCTATTGATGCAGCCCAGGATACAGTTGGCTTTCTGAGCTACAAGCACATACTACTTAATTCATCCTCAAGTCCTTCTCCACAGAGCTGCTCTCAAAAGTTTGCACAGATATCTGAGATTACCCTGACCCAAGCACAACACCCTGCACTTGATATCCTTGAATCTCATGAGGTTCCCTCAGACCCACTTCCCAAGTTTGCCCATCAGATGGCATCCCTTCCATCACCTGCACCAGCTTAGCCTTATAATGCAGCCAAATCCTATAGAGACTCTAGTAGATGAACCCAATACCTACAATTGTACATTTTCCCCCTTATCCCTGTAACATTCATGATACTTCTGTCAAATGAAAAGATAGAAAGGCATAAGAGGAATCGCACAATTACAGAGAAAAAACTTCAAAGCATGAAAGGATACATAAAATGCTGTCAATAGCTGAGACAAAATATAAAAGAATTGAGATCAACAGGAGACATCTGAGAAAAGTTCTGCACAATTGCTTAGACTCAAGTTATTTTCTGTCCATTTACCTCTTTGAAATCTGTTGCGCCATCCAAACAGTTTTTCCAGGTTTCTGCAACACTAGACAACATATCAATTACACATTTTAAAAGTGTTTTCTAACATTTTCTAATGCTTTACACTCCCTTGATGCCCATTTTAAAACGACAACTTACATACAGACAAAATGTAAACAAACCTGTTGAACATTCTGTCAGCATGATCAAACTTTCCATTCTGCAGACAGAGCATGTATTCTGGAGCTAGAGAGAAATAAAAAGTCATCATCTTTCTTCAAACCTTGCCACCTGCTTCTGAGGCAAATGTCTGAACAGAGAACACATAAAAGTAATCTTACCAACTCTAACAAGATAAAACAAAACATAACCCGGGGATGAATAGTGGCTCCCATACATGAACTTAGGTTCTGGCATTTCCTCATAACGTGTCTACAACATAAGGAAGAGAGGTCTGTTTAGTATCAGTGCTCCTGCTTTCTTTCACAATTTTACTCACCGTCTCTACAGATTTATTTAAAAAAAGGGAGAGATGAGAGACACCCATTACATTTCTTTTTCCCAAAGACAAAACACATTTTAAGCACTAACACGCATGCAGATTTAATCAGGTCAGTAAATCAATAAGGCACAAACATTCTTATAACTCATCGTCCAGAATTATCAGGCCTTCAGCTTTTTTTCTTCTCTTTCCACACGCTAAAGCAGTGATATAACTTCAAAGTAGCATGAACACAGCCTTCCCTTCTTGTCTTTCACATGCAGTTTTCTAAGGTTATGGAAGAACACACTGACTGAACTCAACCTGGCACATTTCTTCACGACTTAACCTTTTACAGGTTATCCTACTGTACTCTAAATAAGAAGCCTATTAGTGCAGTAAGTATGAGATGGCTAGCAGTTTGAGGAAACAGCCTAATCTTAGAAAGAAATCTTTATTTACTGTTACTGGAAATGTAATAGTGATCATATTTGTACCTTCCAGAATCTTAAGAACTGTAAATGATTTGGGAATAGCTACTTTACCATGGCAGAAGACTATTCTATACAACAAATTTAAAGCAAAGAAATTGAGAACCTTCTAATTGTCTATTTGACTGCTCATAAAAAAGAATGTCTACTTATTTTGAGACACAGAAGAAATTTATTCACTATTATCTGCATGTGGAATCTTGATGATACTCCAATCTCCATGAATCTGTATTTCCTCCCTTTGAAGCACTCTCACTCAAACTCTGCATTTTTCTAAAACGGAAATACTTTACATTGCTATTACTTTGCCATATTTTACATTATGCTTTTTTTTTTTAATCTTTTACTTTTAAAGTTTTATATTTCCAGTTATAAACTGACAAGTCATTAACTACTATAAAAAACAACTACCCAACCATGCAGAACATTTACAGGCACAACACACACAAATGGTACTGAGAGATAAACTACACTCAAATAATTTGAAATTTTTCACTTGTAAAATCAGTGCTGATAAACATTAAACTGAAAACAATCGTGATGAAGTTTTATAGGCAAGTTTGTTTCCAATAAGGTTAATAGATCACTTACAGATCTGCATACATCTCAAAGACTGCTTGACAAAGCTTCTTTTATTGCCAACATGCACTAGGCCAAAAATGTAGTATAGATAAAGTTCAAGACAGACATACCAATAATCTCTCCAGTCTCTCTTTATTCAGGGCACCAATCGGTTTACTAAGGTCACGGAATGTTTCAGGTTTTGTCAGATCTGAAAAAACAGACCATGAATCATTCCCACTAGAAAGGGATATGTTCTGATCAATACTAAAAACACCCTAACAATAGAAAAACAACAAAATCCAAAGAAGCACCCAATTTCTTTTCTCTTCTCCCCAACTGCAAGAGAATAAAATTCTTACAATAAGCACACACTTGTATTCTTACTACCCAGTAGACTTATCTCAAATCTCTTGCTTAAGAACTAGAAGTTATACATTACTGACAGCTATTGCAACTAACATCACCTGACACACAAGATACATGCTACCAATTGCTAACCAGTACTGTCTTCTTTCTACATGCTACAGTTAAAAACCACCGAACAATCAGACTACAGTATTGAGTAGATGTTTCTCCTACTCTGCTGGTTTTAGAGGAACACAAACCTCTGATGAACAAGCTTCCAACATACATTAAGAAAAGTCCCTTTACCAAGAAGCCTATTTAGACACAAGCCTTGTTAGCTTCTTTTTAACTTGCAATATTAAAAAGCTGCCCAAGAATGCCCAGATCTTATTAATTTCAATGCATCCAAATCATCCCATGGAAGGCCGTTATAGTGGTTCTTATGCATTTCTTAGAATCACAGGCAGCCTTGAAATGTTCAATACTACTATTTTTCAAAGTGACCAAAAAGGTGCAAAACACTCTGAAAAGTGAAATTTTTCACAAAGTGAAACAACTGAAGTATTTTTTCTACCAAACTCCAGAATAAGAGTAAGTGCACATAAAAACACGCAAGGTCAATAATGTCAGTCCTGATACACTGCATGATGTTCCAAGTGTACCACATTCCTAATACCTCCTTCCAAGCTGCCAAGCATGATGCACTAACATGCCGTCTCGTAGACACATACCTAATTCTGCACTAGAGTAGTCCGCTATGATCCAGGGAAATACAGGATACTGTGAGAGATCATTGCAGCTCCTATCAGCCAGATTGTTGAGATGAAGCAGATACTGGTAGTTTGATATATGTCCTCGCTGCCACTGCAACATGTAACTCTCAGCTGTATGCTCCGTAATATGATTTTCTGAAATAAAATCAAACGTTTAGGGTTTTGAGGTTTGCAGTTCCACTCATAAAATTTTACAGAGACTAGCATTATTCAAGGTACTATGAAGTTATTATTGGCAGAGGCTCAAAATGAAAAGTTAGAATTAACTGGTGATTTTACGTTTCAATAGCTGCTATACTTATTACACTTTGTAAGACCTGTTCAGATAAGTCTGGAGGAATATTAGAATTGAATATGGAAACAATGGATGGGAAAGAACCTGACCGTTAATGGAGTTAATTTTCTCAGTACACATGCTAGTATTTTGGAATGTTTCTGTCCATGATCTGCAATAGATACATTCATTTTCTAGGAAGTAATAAATAAAGGACTTAATAGAAATAAGAACGTAACTGTTTTAGAAGGGTAGGTTTCATCATCCATTGCTTGGGCCTGAGGAGAGTTCAGCTATTTATGTGTGCATTTAAAATCCATTCATTTACAAGAGTTTTCTCCCGCATGGAACACCACCCCTATAAGAACTGGCTGTTCAGCCTGGAAAAGAGACGGGCCCAAGCAGACCTAAAAGTGGCCTTTCAGTATCTAAAGGGAGGCTGTAAGAAATAAGGGGACAGACTATTCAGTGGGGTCTGCTGTGATAGGACAAAGGGAAATGACTACAAACTAAAATGGGCGATTTAGACTGGATACAAGGAAAATAGTTTTTACAGTAAGGTTAGGGAGGCAGTGGAACAGGCTGCCCAGAAGTGTGGTGAATGCTCCACCCCTGGAAATGTTCCCTTGATCTAGCTGCAGACGTCCCTGTTCAGTGCTGGGGAAGACTTTCTGGGGCAGGAGAGGAATCTACCCATACAAAACATAATTGAGCAGAATCAATCTTACATACTCATATGCTCTTTTCTATTTAAGATAGTATTTTTTTTTTTTTGAAGGTACATATTAGGTTGCAGATCAAAATAATCGGTTTCACTTTAGTAATGTTATCTCAACTTCCATACTCAGCTCTTCAAATACAAACAAAACATGCAACTTCTCAACATCCATTTTGAACTTTGCTTTCTTCTATTAAAAATTCTTATGGCTAACATATCTTTTAATTCTTCCCACAAATCAAGAAAGAAAAACCTAGACAAATTTCTCCTTGCAAAGAACTACAAAATACATTAATAAATTAAATGCTGCAAACCTATGTATGTTGCAATAAGGTAATAGAGCTCATCTCGATCTTGACAGTTGTAGAATTTCAAGTAGATGTCAGAACATATATCATTTTCTGTACAAAATACTTCGAGTCCCTTAGAAATTAAAGAGGGAGAAAAAGTAAATTGAAATTGTAAATTTACTAACAAGCTATAACATTCATGCTTTTACAGAATATTCCAGTTACTAATGTCTAAAACTCAGTGCTGGTCAGTTTTGCATACATACAAATCTAACATTTTCATCTTTTCTACTTCCAACCATAAAAACATTTATACACAATCAAATAGATTAACAGCTGTTCATAGACAGTCTCTACCTGGCTTATTTAAGGACAGGTAATGTTTTTTCTTCTTGTTGTTTGTGTTTTTAGTTTAAATGTGTTTTGAGAGAAAAGTTTTGTTCAAGTCTGAAATTTCAACGTAAACACTGGAAGCACACAACTGAGATTCCACTGCAGTGCTGTCACCATCCCTCAATCACACACAGCAGGGTTCATCACTCCACATTAGTTCCAATCTACACTAGTGATCAGACTCCCTCCATGAATCAATCCAGGGAGAAAGTGCACCAAGAGAAGGCAATTCACTCTATTCTAAGGTAGGTATATGAGATAAATAGAATGAATTGCTTCCTGGAAGTATTCCCTTCTCTCCTCCCTTACACCAACTGCTTATGAAGGCAGTTTTTCATCCTTGACAGAATTCACTTCTTCTGTTTTGATCTTTTTGACAACACAAGTAACAAAAACACTTCAAAACTACGAAGTGTTGAGTGCTGTTCACTATACAACCCATAGTTTTTTTCTAAATTACTTCTGCCTAACAATGCATACAATTTAAACTGGTCCATTCAAGAAGCTATATACACAGGATGTTGTTTAAGAAAAAGTGCTTGAGCTTACCAGTGGCATTAGACCATGCCTTCTTTTATAGATGCGGCGTACATCCTGCAGTGTTATTTGTACTACTGGTTTCTGTAGGGCGAACAGGGCAGAGGGATGGAAAAGAAAAGATGGAGATAAGTTCTTCTAGCTTTACCTTTCCAGTTCACCTGAAGTTTCTCTGAACTAGAGACACTTAGCAATACAAAAAGCTATATCCTTCCACATCACGTTAGCAGCCCAACAGTGGTTTTAAGCAGCTACTTTAAAAATAAGTTAATCTTTGCTGCAGTTTCTTGTCTGAGTAGAAAAGCAGGTTAAGACTAAATAACAACGTATCATCACCCAAATTTACTGCCAGTAAGAATAATCAAACAAAAGATGAGTAGAACGCACACAACTACATTAAAAATAAGGAAGCCATCAGGTTAGTGGGCAAAACGTTTGCTGATGGTGCCATCTGATGGACAGAAATTGAATGGCATTCTGTCATAATAAGCCATCATATTTAGCTAGTAGCAGATTTTACTTGTCAGAACATGTTTTTCATATCTTAGAACCTGTTAGAAATACTGCTGCTATTTCTGTGACAAAGTTCCAAAGCAGCTATATGACTGTGATATGCACTCAGTTTTCCATTAGGGAAAGAAATGTTCAGATTTAGAGAAAGCCTGGCTACAAACTTCCTAGCTAATACAAAGTGAATGAAAGCTCTCACCAGACAGGAGCAGCACCACAGAGTAAGATTAAAAATTTATCTTAAATTATATGCTACAGAAATGTATTTTTTTTTTTAAATATTAATGGAGAACAAGCAAAGGATATTTTGTGCTTTGTCAATTTTAAGAAAGCTCAGAATAAAACCTCAGAGTACTGAATATAACAAAGCAGCATAAATTACAGGAAAACTAAGGACCTTTTATCAGAAATGAAAACAGTATTCTAGGAGATGTGCCCCACGTGCATTTAAGAGGAATAATACAAAAAATGGAAACTGTCCATAGAGGAGCAGTGTGCTCACACCATATGCAAGACCATCTACGAGGCACTTACAGGATATCCATTAAGAGGCTGGAAGTACAAGTTAGCATCAGTAACACACACATGCCCTGGATTAGTCACCAGTGGTGTCACCATTTCTGCTTTACATTCCATACGCAGCGTTTCAGAAATGCTTTGAAATCTACAAGTGAAGAAAGGGAGTAAGTTTACCTCCGGTTCTTACATATGCAGAGCTATCCTTAAATTCTTCAGGTTAGTTAATAACTTTGGCACATCTGAACAGGGATGCTTTAGGCACGAAGAAGGTTCTTTGTTGAGAACTCTAACTGGCAGTCCAGAAAGGAAAGTCGTATGTTCTGCTTCATTCTCAGAACAATAACCCATTACTACTTAAATTATCTTATACAGTGCTTTATTTGGCATTTACTAATACCGAACTTGGAACAAATTCATGGATAAACAGAAGAGTCTGAAGAGGAAAAAATGAAAAAAGTAACACGTACACCTTCACAGAATGTCTTATTCTTCATACCAAATTTTTCAGAATGTTAAAAAGATAAATCCACAATTTAGCTGCCCAAAGCAGCACCTACTATGTAATGGAGCTGCAGACTAAATAACCAATAGGTAAAACACATTTTCCCGTAAGTTACTAGAAAGATACCTGTTTTTATCAAATGAAGTTCTAGCCAAACGGGATTGCAGTATAGCAGTTATCTAACATGAAAGAAAAAAAATAATATGGCTTATGATTGAAATGCAATTACAATTTCATTAGAAGCAGTAACATTCTGAAATAATCAGACACTTACCATAGCAGCTTGATCTCCCATCTTATCTAGACAAGAAGCCCTGTAGAGCTAAAGAACAGTGAACTAAGTGAAATACCACTGATGTCTCACACAGTCTGAAAGTCTTCAGCAACTAGGAGGTTAGCATTCTTGCTGACTAAGAGAGTACTAGAAGAGCCATTATTATTTCTCTTTAAAGTTGAACATATTCACTCATTTTTATCGTTAATTTGTATATATATATAACCATCTTGCATAGCAAAAAGCTAGTGAGAGTAGCTTACAACTGACTTTAGAACTAGAAGGTATATTCAACTGCTGCATTTTCAAAACTAGATACTCCAAGAATTTCACTTTTAGAAATACTTAAAAGAAGCTTCCCATTAAATATCAAAAAAGATTATGTGGAAAAGTGTGTAGTGATAACCACATACCTGATGTAGAGTTTGCACAACATCTCCTAGTTTCCCAGCCACATCCAGTTGGAATAGGTGTTCTGTTTTACCCTAAAATCAAAAGCATATTTACTACAAAAAAGTTTAAAATACAGTACAATGAAAAAACTAAAATTAAGCCTTGTTAAAGTATGTTTCCATAAGTTGCAGCATATGTTTGAAAGACCTATGTAAAACCTGTTGTGTTTTTTTATCTTTATAAATCTAACTTTCCTGGGGTAACCTCCTTGTGCAGACCTTCGTATTCTTAATATAAGGTAACAGCTTTGAAGCACTCCATTTAATGTAGCACCAACATCTCCAAGTCTAGAACTAATGCATGTTCTAACTAGTTCAGCATCACATTCGTAAGCAAATCATGTAATCACAGGAAGACTTATATTGGAAGGGACTTTAAAGATCACCTAGTTCCAACCTCCTTGCCACTAGCAAGCAGCTCTCTGAAGAATAATTTCAAAATATTTCTGGTTTTGACTTAAGTCTGTTAAAAATGTGTATGTATCAGCTGACAGTAACTCTTACACATGACTCATCTACAGTGGAGGTGGTTAGGATCCCTTGAAAATCCCATAGTATAAAACTACACTGACAAGTCTGTAGGGTTCTGTTATATCTTAAGTTAGACTTCTAGAACAGTGATCAGTAAGTCTACTTCAAGACATTGATTAATGTGGGTATAACTATGAACAACCTAAGAAAAGATGAAACTCTAGATGACTGTTAGCATAATTTATGCAGTCAGAGCTGAACTGACAGCAATCCAAGAGCAAAGCATGGTTCAGAAAACAAACTGTGCCAGATTAATGAGAGACAAGAAATTTAACAGCAATTTGGATGAAAGCCTCAGTAACATTTCACTGACTACACATTTTTTCTTTAGCAGGAGAAACATGGCTCTCATTCGACAGTCACTTACAGCCTATAGGGTAAAAGCTGTGGAAAGCAGTTCTTTTTTGTCTAGCTCTGCAGCCTGGAAAGACTGTGATTTGGTGTAATAGATCTCCAAAAATAAACAGACAGATAAAAATCAATGGAAAACACGGAAGCAAAATCATACCACCAGATTCTAGTGCCCAGTGAACAACCTAGAACAGACAATGATTCAAGTATACCTTGGTGCTTGAAATACTCTTAAGTGGCTGAAGGCAAACTAGACTTCTTGTTTTACTATGAAGAAACGTAACTGCACTTTCGTGAAGGAAGTTGTAATGGTTAACTATTAGGAATTATTTAGGTTTCTTGACTTCAGACAAACGAAAATGGAGAAGTTTCCAAACAGCCCTTCCAATTATTTTCTTTTTCCCCCCCGTGTCAACAATGCTATTGATAGTTATGTGATACTTCATAAATCTTGCACTTGGAAGCAAAACAGAGAACACAAGAGAACAGAAATGAGATTTTTGCATAAAGAATTAGTGGCATAAAGTAAACAAGGAAAATAAAAATAATAATTAAAAATCATAGTTTAGGAACACCCCCAAAGTAGTTGTTGAGAATAATTCAGACATCATCTATTGCCTCTTTGCTGTTCATAGTAGCAACTTAAGTTTACTGACTTGATCATTCTTGAAACCTTTTACTTGAAGAGACATAGCAAGAAACTTAATTGCCTGCTCATTTCCAAAGTGTGGAAAAAAAAGTCCAGGCAGAAAGAGTGTTTATATGACTCTGCATTTTCCATTCTGTGTTTGGATCTTCATCTACCTCCCACTTCAACTGAAAATCACTCAATTCTTTACCTTGAAGCCTTCAAGCTCAAGAATTGGAGTAGAAAGCAACAAAAGCAAGCTCTGGATTCTGATGAGCAAACTTTATCTGCAATTCCTTTGAACTGTAACCCATTCAGCTGGGAAGCATAAACTGAAACTGAGAAGAAACTGTGCCCACTGAACACGAGCGGGCAGTTGTCTGTCTGCTTGTTGAGCCCATAGAGCTGCACATTGAGGTAACTAGCAAGAGACAAGTCTGCAGCATGTATTCCAATAAATATTACATACGCATTATGGAAGAATTCAGGCACTAGTTTTACCTAACATGCACAATTATTTATTTTTTGACATTTTATTGTCATATTCCTCCAATTAGAGTTATCTTACTCTCTCATAATAGAGAGCATTGCTCTTTGCAATATATTAGTTTGCTAAGAATAATGAAAATCTGTATACTTACTCTTACTGTTTTATAGGGTGCAATAACATTTCTTTCTTTAATGAGAAAAACCTGAAAGAGCAAGAGGCTGTTAAGGCTTTTGTCCAAAAATAAACTAACAAACAACCACCTGCCAAAAAAAAACAAAACATCACCTCTCCCCTCAGCCATCAATAATAATGTAAGCCCTGATAAATACAAAGCTAAGAACACTGCTTAAGCAACCAAAATACTAGGTTGCAACATCCTGCTTTAGCTGCCGTAGATGAAAAGCAAAAAAAAAAAACAAAACAACAATGACCTTTTGTAGCTTCTGTGAAAGGGATGAGTGTTCAGTGCATTTCACAGGCTTACTTTGACAGTCAATTAGTGAGTTTTTATTCCCATCATATGACCTTCAAGAAGCTGTAAGACTTAAGGCACTAAGGACAGCCAGCAGCCTAACCCCATTCAACAGAATAGTTCTGCCTGCTTTTTTTCTGGCAGCTTATGCTCCTGGGGTTCTGCTCTGAAGAGAATACCTCTTCTCATAGATGGCCTCACTCCATGACTGCTGCACGAGCCTTCTCAAATGAGCTCTTTCTGTGCCAAAAATTTTGCTTCTAGTTCCAACAGTTATGAATGTCATTTCCTTTCCCATCCTACAGCTTACTTTTGAGCAGTTTTGTTTCTTTGATGCTACTCCCAGACCTGGAGAGGATCCTCCACTCAAAAAAACCCACCAAAACCAACAAAAAAGCCCAAACATACAAAACCACTTCCCTTCATTTCATTCTCTTCACAGCCCCTACAGAAAGGCTTAACTGTTGTCACACTGGTTTGTAGATTATCACCTTATCATTTATCATCTGAAAGATGTCAAAGCCAAAAATGAGTCATACTTCACTCTGTCTATAAGAAAGGCTCATACTTCCTAAAATCTACAAAAGACCTGGCTAAGACCCTAAATGGGTATGAGCTCCACAAAACACGCTAGACCGAATGACCAACTGCTTTCTGCTCCATGCCTGAGAGACCTGCCCACTCCAACACACGGTCTTCTCACACACAGACATCCACCCACTCCAGACACATGGCTTGCTTGGGCCTAGTGCCTTGGTTTGCTTCCCATAGCAAGCACCAGGCCTGTGAGTCTGCTTCCAATGGCAGGCAAAAAAGACAAAAGCAAGTATTTGGTTTGACCTGGCAAATGAGGGTAAAGAGAGTGGATAGCATCAGCTTGAATAGT
The DNA here is from genome assembly GCA_035772895.1 of Perdix hodgsoniae. Lineage (NCBI taxonomy): Eukaryota > Metazoa > Chordata > Aves > Galliformes > Phasianidae > Perdix > Perdix hodgsoniae. The sequence goes on along the minus strand of JAPSGF010000019.1, from coordinate 2,851,226 downwards.
AGTAGATCTACAAGCAGGACAGCTGGCCTTTGCCACAAGGCAGCTCACAGTACCGATACGCCCAAAGAAATTAAATGGTATGCTCAGCATGCCTCTGTAAGTGCTACTTGAAATAATAATTAGCTCCTTTAACCTGACATCAGCTTTTACAGACCTGTATTAGGACATAAGAAAATCAACCCAGTAAAAGACATGTGCTTTATACTTGCTCTTACTTCCTGTACAATAATTGAAGACTTTTCTACACGGAGACACTCAAATTCCAAATTACATGGGAAAAGTAGACAGTACACATCAAAATACATACATAAGGAGAGCAAAAAAGTTGCCATGTTATATTAGTTACCTATTTTGTAAGAGCTCTCCAACACTACCTTGAGAAAAATAACTGAAAAATAACTTCATATAATCCCAAATTATTTCTATTTACTGTATTGTGTAGTCATTAGTCTGTAAATTACTTGTTACACAGAGCAAAGCTTCTTGTCCAGCTATGGGTTAATACTATTTTGAGCCTTAAAAAAAGGCAAGCATGTTTAAGATGATCTGATTATTCAATATGTGCACTTTCCTATAAGACAGAAATTGCACTCAGAAGAAATATTCATAATTAGGTCACGATTTATCATGATTACAACCTGTGAGTACTTCATACCTGACATACTTTTATACAAAAATACAAGCACATGTCATTCCATCAAAACATTTCAGAACACTTCCCCAGCGACAGGAGGATGACTGACACTACACAGTGGGGCTAACAATATTTGCCATTTTAAAAGTTAATTTTTTTCCTTTGTAATGTTACTATACTTACCTGTTCTGCTGAATATATATGAAAATTGAATGGTAGAGGAATAGAGGAATGGGTAATAAAAAAGGCAACATTATAGACAATACTTCAGATTTTTTTCCCCCCCTTTACTACCTGGAAGTTTACACAGAATAATCAGGATGCCTTAAAAAAAATAAAACTCTTGAATACATAAAAAACCATGAAAAAAACAAAAAAGAATGAGCCTTAACTACACAGAACTCTTCAGAGAAGTAGTTTCAAGATGAAATTAAGTGTACTGATTACTTTAACACAGGCCATGAACTTTTCTACTGCAAATTAAATTACGTGCTTGAGTTCCTTTTTGACTGCCACAGTACTTAACTCAGCAGAGCTACCAAATTCAAGTCTCTTTAAAAAGAAATTTTATGAATTTGCTAAAATGCTTAAGAAAGTATCTCCCATCTCATTTCAGTTATTTCCTGAAATGAAAACATGAACTACATTTGAAGCATTGGAACACTTACCAGCTCCAATTAATCAAAGTTTGAAGTACATTATGTTGGTCTTTACTAAATACAAACACATTCAAGTCAATCATAACCCACAACTGAAACCTGAATTCATGATTCAGAATAGCTACTGAAAATGATTTGGTGGACAGTTTACAAAAACACAGTCTACCGAACTTTAAGAATTAAGATGGCTTTGCCATTACCAATACATGCTACAGAAGGAAGAAAATTATATACAACTGTAGCAAGACCAAAACAATGATGATGAATAAGCAGGTAAGTCTACTCTCTTTTACTCAATTCTAAAATTGTCCTAAGCTCTACTATAACATGCACACCCCTTAATCAAAGTTCCATTAATAGAGCTACTAATAGTTTAAAGTTTCCAGCATCAACAGCTTCATGTTAATGCTAAGTTTTGCTTCCAGATACTCCTCATCCTAGAACTCCAGCTCTGAGAAAGACCATTAAAGAACATAACCTCTCACATTTATACACTGAAAATCCATTACATGCAGCTCTTACCTGATTACACGCAACAGAAATCCCTCCAGATGTTTCCCTAGAATGTAAGTAAGATACTTAGAGATGGTCATTTCAGCTTTAAAAAAAAAGTTAAATGCATATATATGCAGTAACTCAAATTCACATACCGTAAAAATGGGTTGTTTGCTTCATTGTCTTCAGGTGCTTTTATACTAATGCAGTCTCTCAACGGTATCTGTGGCAAGTTATAAAAACATACACAGATGTGTGCTCCTTAAAAGCAATCTCACTTTCCCAAGAAGTTGAAGTCTCAGAATCACAGAATCATCAAGGTTGGAAAAGACCTACAAGATCATTCAGTCCAACCATCCACCTAAACATCCACCAGTGTTACACTGCTTACCTTGATAATAGGTTGGAGATTCTCATCAGGTTCAAAAATGATTGACTTTGAACAGATTTTTAGAGAACCTCTTATTTTCCTAAAGGAAACAATAAATAAAGAAGTAGTTGTGTATACCTTGCAGATAGATGAGACTAGAATAACTCCTGTAAATGAGGGAATGTAAAACTTTTGTACCTTTCATCTCTGCAGCCTTTATTTATGATATGACTAGCTCTGTGTTGTTCAAAGTAATATTCCTCCAGGTTAAGAAGCAGTAGTGAAAACCTACAAATAAATAAACTCAAATTATTCCTTCAAAACCAGAACAGCACAGAATAGTTAATATTCTTAACAAAAATATATTGAGTGCTTGGGAAATGTTCACTGTTATTGGTGCCCTGCTCCTCCCTCAACCCCTAAGAATGAATAAGTTGATTTTTTTTTAAAGAACAGATCTATGTGGAAACTGTGCACACAATGATGACCGTCTGACACTCCTCCAAAAGATGTAAAGTTCGATATTTCAGGCTGCTCATGTCTGAGGTGTGAACTAGCCTAGAACAGTCAATCTTTTAAAATAATAATTCATTTAACCCACTTGAGTATAAGCCAGCTAAAATCCTCAGTGACACGAGAAGTAGAGCAGGAATTAACAGCAAGGAACACAGAAGTTAAGATCTTTCTGAAGCAAAGCCAAGTGACACTGGTTTAAAAAGTTAAGTGAAAACCACACGTGATTTTTAGAACACAGCTGCATCACTCTACAAATACACTCTGGTGAAGTATAACCTTCCTCTCCAACCACTTTTCTGCACTTTCATTGTACCAGTGCTTGGTCAAATGCACAGAAAGCCTGCTTATGGACTAATAAACAAACCTCAACCAAAATAAAAAAAAGGAGTCTGATATATTTCATTGTAGGATCACTGTCACGTCAATACTGTCTCACAAGATAAATGCAAATAGGCTAGCTTTGATATAACACAAACCTACATCCTTAAACAGCTTAAATAACTGCTACGAGCAATTAAAGATTTACTAGCAGAAGTAGTTCAAGCTCTTTACAGAGAGTGGTGAGGTGCTGGCACAGGCTGCCCAGAGAGGTTGTGGATGCCCCATCCCTGGAGGTGTTCAAGGCCAGGTTGGATGGGGCCCTGGGCAGCCTGGTCTAGCATTAAATGGGGAGGTTGGTGGCCCTGCATGTGGCAGGGGGCTGGAGATTCACGATCCTTGAGGTCCTTCCAACTCTGGCCATTCTGTGATAGCAGGGTGAATTTATGCTCACCTACAAGTTACAGTGGTAGGGAATGACTGAATATTGGCACAACAGGAGGAGTGGAAATATTTTACATCCTTCAGTCATAGGAACAACAGCTGTTTGTGCATGGGGCTGCCCTGACAGGCAGAAGTACTTACTATTAGTCACATCCATGCTTTGAGCTAAGTTCTGTAATGCATTCATGATGTGTTTTACAAAAGCACTTGTGACAATGCTAATAAGCGCCAAGCATTCCCAGAGCAGTATTTCACATTTAAATAGCAAGTGGTAAGCGTGTCAGGAGTTCACAAAATGAACTCATACCAAACAGTCTGCTTGTTAAGTAAGCATATTATATACTAGAAAAAAATAGCACTATCAGAAAATTCATCTTGTTGACATAAGTTTTGTGTCATGACTCATGAACACAAGTTTTTTCAGAACATACGTTTGCTGTAACTACAAGTAGCAATAGATCTATATGTTCAAAACTGCTTCTCTTTTTAATAGCCCATGTCCAAGACACTCTTCTAATTCTCTGCTGCTTTTTCAAGAAGTCAAGCATGTTATCAACCCCCCTCAACTCCTGAAAACAAGCATTTTATGATGTCCTTAAGAAAACATAGAAGCTACAACAGTATATGTCATGTCTGCCTATCCCACGGTTGCTGGTACTGTATGGTTCTTGAATATCTCCAGTTTCCAATGAAGTTTCAGGAGCTTTGCCTTCACACGTAGTTTCTCAGAAGATACAATATCAGTTGCCTTCTGTTTTTTTTTTTTAAGAAGTTTATTTTTCAAACTTAATGCAACCTAGGAAAGCACGTTCTGTCATAAATCGAAGAATGGCCAGGGTTGGAAGGGACCTCAAGAATCATGAAGCTCCAACTCCCTGCCACATGCAGGGCCACTAACCTCCATATCTAATGCTAGACCAGGCTGCCCAGTACCCCACCATCCAACCTGCCCTTGAACACCTCCAGGGACAGGGAATCCACAACCTCTCTGGGCAGCCTGTTTCAGCACCTCACTACTCTCTCTGTAAAGAACTTCCCCCTCATAACTAACCTAAACCTTCCCTCCTTCAACGTAAAACCATTTTTCCTTTGTCCTGCTATTATCTACCCTTTCAAAGAGTTGTCAGCAGGTGTAAACTGAATTTCCAGGCTTCAGAGGCTTTACTTTATTTATTTTGATATTTACTTTGATCATCTCAGGAAATAAAACAGAGGTTTCAGCTCCACATTTTGAAGGGAAAAAAATCCTTCACCAGGAGCATTCTACACGTTAAAAGGTGAGTATGAAACTGTAGCAGATTCCACAGAGCTACCATTAAATCTCATTTTTCAACATCACCCAAATCACTTGGGACAAGCTTAAAAGGCCTGGGCTTTTGCAAACACTGATACAGCAAGTGCTATCACACTTTTATTCAAAGCTTTTTATTAAAGTTATGTCAGAACGTATAAACAGTAATTCACCATAAGAACATTTTTCTTTCTGATATATATGTATATGCCTGTGCACTTTGCTTAGTATCCGCAAGCCAAAGTTATTAAATTTTAAAAGTTGAACACCTTTCATTTGTTTGAAAAATATTCCACTTCTTCACCTGGGAACTGACTACAGACATAGGAAATAACAAGCTTCAGACCAATGATGTTAGTAGTCCAAAAATCTTCTTCCAAGACACCTGGGGGTAAGGTATATTCCACAGAATTAGTTTCTAAAGTGGTCTGTTTTTACATTCTTTCCTTTGCCTTCATCTATTCTTTGGACAAGTTCCACACATTTATATGGTCCTTCAATAATTCACCTGTTGTCAACACAATTATTAAACTACCCTGTTAAGGTTTTAACAAATGCAGGGATCCTTCATATGTCCAAGATAAGCCTCATATATCCAAGATAAGCCATGTTTCTACATCAAAACACTGGCTACATTATTTGCGGTGATCCCAACACATTTACATAAAAGTAAATACATAAGCTGAGAGTTTTCTTTGAAATATTTCTTGATGATCCTTCCCTACCTAGAAAGTGTTCTGTCTTCATACTCAACAGCTTTTGCATCAATTTACCTTCCCAAAGCCAGAAGCATGGAGCCAATGGGAAGGACCTGGGGTATACTTGCCCTTGCATGACCCTCACTGCCACTGCAACAGATGTGTTTGTGAAGCAGTAATGCCCAAGGCAGGCTCAAAAACTCAAGATAAACACAGCCATTATGAAGAGTTCAACTAGGTACTGTAGGAAACTAATTTTTTTTTCCCCCTTTAAAATACACTATTTGCCCCCAGCATCCAGTTTACCATTTTAGTCTTAGCCTCTTTACATCTCTTCCACCCCACTACACACAATTCAGTTCTACAAAGAAAGCTTTGCAGGACACCATCAGCCCCCTGCACTGCAACCTTTGTTCTCAATTATGCTGTCTTAGGAAGAGCACATTTTCCCATATTTTGTCCTTCTCTTCGCCATTCACAAAACCTTCCAGCCAGTCCTGCAGCCTCTTCCAAACATCCACACACTTCCTGCTGTTCTCCCACTCAAGGTCCTTTACCCAAACTGCATTTTCCTTGAATGTTTTCAGGATACCAACTCATTTCTGCAGACTGACAAACCCAGACTTGTGTGTTCAAGTCTCTAAACACACAATCATCCATTTTTAATCTAAGGCCTCAGTTACAGTCAAGATGAACTTATAACATCTCCAAAGATTCTGTCATAACAACTGCATCCCTTCAGAAATTCTACCTCTCTCAGCCACGTACAGTATTCCTCAAATGATTTCACTGCTTCTTCACCATGACAAAAGAACATGTTACTTAAGAAATTGTAGGCTAAGATGAAATACATTTTCTCCTTGAGTCTAACTGCATGCTTACATAGACGAAGCTATATTTCACTCTCTTACAAGATATTACCAACATGATCCAATTCCCTGGAGCTTTTTGGGTTTCCTTTTCCTTCTGTTATCTTTCAATTACTGTTCTTCAGTAGTAGTTCCTCTATTCACTTCTATTTTATTTATGATACCAATATCTTCAAACTTGTATTTCAACTGACTGTGACTGGCTTACAAATTTAGACCAGTTTAAGTTACTGCTTATAATGAAGCCCAAAATTATGAAGCATGACCTGTAGAATAACCTGGAATTTTTCCAACTCTTATCAGTCCTTTTAGCTTAACTATTTATATTTCATTTGTCTATTTTAGTGATCTATGGAGCTCTCAATAAATAAATAAAGAGAAAATGGGTTTAATCAAATATTATAGAACAACTAGAGCTTCTACCTTCACAAAATTGACTTTTTCCATGTAAAAATGTAAAAAGGATAGCCACAAATCTATGTGTATCAACAGGGCCTCTTGTGAGGGCCATCACTACATAGGATGTTATTTCAGGATTGTCAGGAGGTTTAACAAGTATTTACAGGTAGCAAGGAAACACAATACCCTCTGGTATGCTGCATCTGTAGGAAAACAGTGTTGTGAAGGCCTGAACAAATAGGAAATCTAGCACAGCAGCACCCCAGTTACAGCAATGAGGATCTTCAACGTGCAGCAAAGCAGATGGACTTCAGATGAACCAGCAGTGTGATTATCTTCCAAAGAACTAAAGGTTTTCTGAAGACATCTGTGGTATCAAGATACTGACATACAAAATTTATGTGCTATCAGCTGTCGCATGATCCTATGACAAGAATTGTACACGTTTAGTATACAACTAGAATGGTAAGTTGATTCTTCTATGCACAACAAGGGGAGAGAGCAGGAAAAGGGAAATCAAAACCAAGTAGTAGGAAGAGAATGATACCCAGCATATAAATAGCATTAAAGTGGAGAAATCATACCTCTTTTGGCCTTAAACCACTGAGCAGCTGTGCTACTCCCTGTGGTGTGCAAGCCCATGAGTTGTCATGCTGCCCTGGTAGAGCAGCCTAGCACACAAAGCCAGTATCAAGCTGTGTGACACCAGGCAAGGCTACTCCCAGCCTACCCTCCCTTTTCCTCAAGTCTGACCCTAAAACACCAACAAAACCCAATCTCAGCCATCCATCAGGCAAACATGTTAACAAGGTGTCCCAATAAGAAGTAATGGTCAACTTCAACAAGTGGCTTGACACCTCCCACAGAAAAAAACAAAAGCAAAATCTATTCACAGCAATGTTTTCTCCAAAAAAAAAAAAAAAAACAACAAACACCAAACCACAACAAAGAAATTCAACTACAAACTATAATTATCAACTGGGAAATGCACACCACCACTATCACACCTAAAATGATTTTCTTTTTCTTTTCTTTTAGTATCTGGAAAATAGAATTTTTGTTTTTATACAAGCACTTGTGTCTTTTAATTTAGAAAAAAAAAAGGATTTTCTATCCATAGCTGCTGCTCTCAAACCTTGTTTGCCTATAGTGCAGTATCAGTTGTCTAACTGAAGCCACTGTTTCAGGCAAACAAAAGGATCAAGTTTGAGGTATTTGCCTTAGCATCAGCAAGAGGTTCATTTTAACCCACTTGCAAAGCACGTACTTCAAGTATTACTTGAAACTTCCTACTTACAAATGATTTCATTAGCATTCATTATTTATTTTTATATACATACAAATAAATATATAATATATATTATTTATTATTCTTTATTAAGATATTCCTTCTCTAAAAAGATACGTTCTCTCGAAAAGCAGCCCAGAAAGTATCTGCTGGTGTCAAAACCTTTGAAATCAAGAAATAAAAAGTCATAGCTTAGCATATTGTAAGATACATTCATGCTTGCTTCATAATACAGACATATTTCACATGCTCACGTTCACATTCTTTGTGGTCAACACGCTATTTAACTGCTCGCAACACATTGATACAGTCAGTAAGTCACAGGCATTTCCTCAGGGTTAGTTTACTATTCCTTCTTCATACACTGAACTTGACATATTAAAATGCCTTTAAGAAGGAATATATTAATTTGAAAATGATGGAGATTGACAAAGAAAATTTTCAAAAGATGCTCAAACAATTAAAATATCTCTATGGAGTGAGAGTTTCAAAGATGCTCACGCCTCGTATTTTAGCTTCTTAACAGTCTTGTTTCCATCCTCAAACTCTTGCCAATAGAAAGTAAGATCACAAGGAACTTCTCAAAAAAAAAAGTGTTACATGTATAAAGCACTGGATCATTTCAAAACCTAAAAGAACAAAAGCTTCAATAGCTCCACTTGTCCAACCCAGCTTGCCAACATCCTCCACCCCATACCCTGCTTAAAGCAGTTGAAGACAACTCACTACCAACTGAAGAAGCCATCAGATTAGCAAAGCATACATGCTTCCACTCAGAGCTGTGGACTTTCTCCAGGATAGTCTTCCCAGCTTGAATAACTTGAATGAGGTGACGGAAGGGAGCAACAAGGACAAGAGACCATGCAGTGTGAAGGGGTCATGACAAGAAGAATGTGGCCAGAGATATAACCTTTTTACTTGGCAGGCACTCTGTGGTCAGAGAGAGTAAGCAGCAGTTCCACTTTCCAGGATGGAATCAATCAGTAATCTTGATCTTTAACGGTGGGTGGAAGGACATTTAAGCTGCTACATCTCAGATTTAAAGCAAACCTTCAATTTCAGACCAACAACAGAAGCAGTCAGGAGAGACTACAAGAAGGAACTTTACTAAAGGCCTTAACAGCTTTTGCATCAGAACATCTTGATAACAACCCACATCCACTGGCATTAGTCCACTGAACCTCATGGAGTAAACAGGTAGTCTTTTATTTGTTTCAGCTTAGAAACAAGTACCCACACTTACATGTAAATCAAAACATGCCAATATAACTTGGAGACATTTTCACATTCTTATTTTTGTCCCAGAAAAATAGTATTAAGGAAATCTGAAAGATCCAGATAGAAGCAATGCAGAAGTAGCTTCAGGAAAAAAAAAAACCAACACCAAAACCATTACAAAACAAAGCACGAGCACTTTGCCAAGCAAAGCAAATGTTAATCTTGTTAATCTACAGCAGCACTAGCGAAGGGCAGGTGAGGTTGGTAAATAAAGCAGTGAAGAATTCTGGCTTTCTGTTTATTTTTGACATATAATTGCCACTCAAAAGGGCTGAGGGTTACAAGCCAAGAACACACCCAAGACACATCAAAGAACTAGGCAGCATGCTAAGTACCAGGAAAACACTTGCAAAATTTAACTTCACATGATGTCATCTACTAAGCATAAGTTTTGGGTACCCAAATTACACCCCAAACATTCCTGGCATTGTTCAAAGTACGCAGAACTGAAAACAAATGTAGAATTCTTGTACCAACTTCAACTGAGGTATGCAAGCCCTGCCAAGATGCTTGGAAGCATCCCCCAAAAGTGCATTTTTATCAGATTTCAGTATTTTACTGTCATTTTGCTTAATGTGCATATCCTTCTGTACTTCAGTTCTCAAAGAACTGAACTAAGCTCCAACATCCCTCCAAGATGTGAGGGAACCAGCTCAACAATAGCAAAAAGAGACCAACAAACCCACAATTCATTTTATGTACCAATGTCACCTACCAACTGAAGGATCTGATCAGTTTTAACTGGACACAGGAATGGGCACACATGGACACATCTCAGCAAAATTCTACTGGTACCACTCAGAGGAGAGACTAGCCTGCCTATCCTACTTGAATTTCTTAACTGTGACTGCATTGTTCTGTTGTTCCTATTTCCATCACATCATTGCACATGCTGGAAAACCACTGGGGCACAATGCCTTCAGGTGTTTGACTGGACACACCTTGGGCAATCACTTGACCAGATACTGGAAGCACAGCCTTGATAATGGAAGTACATTGCCAGGGTCAGAGCAGGTCACCCACTTTTGTGGCAGCCTGTGGCTACGTAGACTAGTTCTAACAGCAAACCTCTGCTTAAGGGTAGAGCATCTGCAGGCCAGCTGCAGGACTCACTTGCTGAAGTTTGAATAAAAGCCTCCATTATGAATATTTTGTCCCAAGCGGGCAAGATAAAGACATAAAACACCAAGCAACCATCACACAGGTGAACGTGCAGGACTTACAGACTGCCAGTACATCAGCTCAGTGCGATGTTAGCAGCACAACAGATAAATTCTGGCAACAGAAAGCCAAGCAGGCAAACCAGCAAGCAGGTCTACTTATAAAAGGCCTGTGTAGCAAGTGTTAGAAACACCTGTGACCAGCTGAACCAAGAACTCAAAAGATAAACAAGGCAACAACCTTAGCAAAACATCACTTAATTTCAATTTTAACTAAGATCAATTGGGAAACACACACACACATATATATATATGGTAGGCACACACATCAATAAAAAGAGACACAGTATCTCAATTTTTATTAAACTCTGAACACCTGGGAAAAGTGGGGAAAAAAAGTCTTCTAATACAGATATGTTTGAAGGGGAAATTGCTGCCAAAATTAACTAAATAGGTGGATTGGTCTATTTAAAGGAAAACTCCCTCTCTGTCCTCAGCATACAAGCAAGGCATTTTAGAATTACCTTGTTTTCTCCTAGAAAATAATACAGTCAGAAAAGAAGGCTTATGTAATCAGATATTAATTCAGTCCAACTAATTACTTCAGGGCTTTTTTTCTTACCACTTAGAACTGGTCTTCCTTCCTTCCTCCCTCCCTCTCCCAAAGCAAAATCTATGCAAGGTTAACTTTTTTCCTCACTGTTTCACAGTACTCTTAACCAGAACTTCCACAGCTTACACATTTGTACACTGCTTTATACAAATAAACAAACAAATAGTAAAACCATGTGTGAAACACCATTACCACAAAGTTTCAAGTTGTAGTTGACTCACTATGAAATAGCTACAGGGAGGTTACTTCAGGCAGAAGAAGCTCTGGGGCAGAATCCAGTGTCCCTGCAACAAGTACCCAGCAAGGCTAATAGAGAAGATTTCAGTGCAACTCCTTCAACAGAGAAGTAAACAACTTCTCTGTGCTGCTTTAAGGCAGGACTACCACAAAAGAAGAAAAGGCAGGATTATATGTTACTCATTTGATACTTCAGAGCCAAAAGCTCTTAAGAGAGCTTAAGAAATGTTTTTAAGATTTCCTGTTTTTTGTTTTTTTTTTTAAACACATGCACAAGATGAGAAACAGGAAAAAAAGAGCTTATATGAAGTACAAAATATATGCAAACTTACTTTATATATTAAGCCACAGGGAGAAGCAGAGAAACTAATTAGACAATACAGAGGTGTGGAAAACTGCAGGTGTCAACAATGACAAAACTCATCTTCCACAATATCCTCAAACTGCAAACTGAAGTAAGACAGAAGATCCTAAAATGCTTCCAAGGAACTTTCCATAACTGGAAATCAGTAATGCTGACAAACACAGTTAAGTTGGTTTCACTTTCAAAGCTTTTGGGAGAAACTTATATCCCACCTGGATCTTTGGAACACATGTGGTGATCTGTGGGCATTTCTCAGCTTCTGAAGGGGAGACCAGTTACAGTAAGCCCCAAGAAGAGCTAATAATCATAGTTCTAGCATTCCCTACACTTAAGATGTTTGACTTCAAAATTAAAAAATCCTTCTCCTCCACAGAAAGTTCATCCTTTCCCCCTAGAACATAACTGAAACCATAACAGCCACAAAGGCAGTCAGGAAAAGATACTCAAGAAAGCAAAATAGAACATGTTTGGATTACATCAACACTCCAAAAGCTGTAGCAGCATCACCACTCAACAGCAATGAATCAGAATGTATAGGACAAAGTGAGCCAAACTCTCTGCCATTTGATTTGCTCCTTAACAACAAACAGCAGAGATGTGCACCAGCAACGTGCCCATGTGGGACCTGCCTCCCACAGCATGTGCCACAACTGGGGAGCACTTGAGCCCAGCTCTTACTTCGTACAGACCTCCTTGGAGGCAACACAAAGATCAGAAGTAACTTTGAAGCTTTCTGACACGCCAGATGTAGGTAAGGCACATAAAACTGTGTCACTGGCTAAAAATAAGAGAGCACGTTCAGGACTTACAAGGCACGTGTGGCACGGCCTGCTGACAGGTTCAGGTAGGCACACAGCACAGCGGCTGCAAGACAGGAGGAAAAGCAGCTGCATTCGGTGCTCTGAGGAGCTGCCAGGCAGCCCATAAGGCAAAGGCTGACAACACGCTGAGCAGCACGTTGGGGAAAATCGTAAACAGAGCCGCACCTCCACGCCACGAACACCACCATAAACAGGAGCTTATACGCAACTCTATTTTTCCAGCTTTACCCTGCAGCCTTTCCAGCCTTAAGTCGAGGCAGCCGACGACAGCAGCAGCAACGAGGCGGGCAGCGCAGCCGGCCCTCCTACCCAGCGCCCCGCCGGGGCCTCCCGCACAGCCCGCACCCCTCGGGCCGGGTGAGCCCGCGGCCGCGCCGAACCCGAGCCGGGAGGGCCGGCCGCTCACCTCTCCTTGGAGTACAGCTCCCGCTCCTGCCGCCGCTTGCGGATGAAGGCCATGAAGCCTCCCGGCCTCGCTGCGACCGCAGCACGCCAGGCCGGGCCGGGCCGCGCCTCGGGGAGGCGGGGAGAGCAGCGCGGCCCGCAGGAGCCAACCGGTCTTATACGGACAGGGAGGCGGGGAAGGGGAAGGAAGGCTGCCGGCACCGGGCTCTGCGCCCTCGCCCGGCCTGCGGCGGCGCTGCGGCCGCTCGGGGCCTCCGCCGGGCTTCCGTGGGGCAGCGCCCACATCGCTCCCCGCCTCCCTTCTCCTTCTTCTTCACGGCTAACGCCGCGTGGTTTCTCTTGTTGCGGATACGGCGGTGCCACCCCCGAGCACCGGGGCCGTGCGGGCGGCTGGGGAAATACGAGAGCAGGGTGACGGCGGGCACGGCGTCCCTGCCGCCTCCGGGGCGGTGGGAAGACTGTGCCGTAATTTGCTGTTAAGTGCAGGGAAGCAAAATCACAGAATGGCCAGGGTTGGAAGGGACCTCAAGGATCGTGAGTTTCCAACCCCCCTGCCACATGCAGGGCCACCAATCTCCACATTCAATACTAGACCAGGCTGCCCAGGGCCCCATCCAGTCTGGCCTTGAACACCTCCAGGGACGGGGCATCCACAACCTCTCTGGGCAGCCTGTGCCAGCACCTCACCACTCTCTCTGTAAAGAACTTCCCTCTGACATCCAACCTAAATCTTCCCTCCTTCAACTTAAAACCATTTCCCCTTGTCCTGCAGTTATCTACCCTATGAAAGAGTTGATTCCCCTCCTGTTTGTAGGCTCCCTTTAGGTACCGAAAGGCTGCAGTGAGGTCACCCCGCAGCTGCCTTTTCTCCATGCTGAACAAGCCCAGCTCCCTCAGCCTGTCTTCACAGGGGAGGTGCTTCCATCCCCTGATCATCTTTGTGGCTCTCCTCTGGATCCTCTCCAACAGCTCTCTGTCTTTCTTGTACTGGTGGCTCCAGACCTGGACACAGTACTGCAGATGGGGCCTCACAAGTAGAGAGGGACAATCACGTCCCTGTCCCTGCTGGCCACCCCTCTTTTGATGGAGCCCAGGATATCTTTTGCCTTCCAAGCCTGGAAACAGCCTGGTTCTCCTCCTATCCACCGTCTACACCCAGTGTACAGTCTACACCTACTTCCTCGGCAATGGGCATGGAGTGGGAAAGAGCTGGTTGAGAACCTCATCGTCGTTCTGTAGGGCTGACTGAAAGCTTTTGTACTCAGAGCCATTGTTAGGTGCAGCTCCAGCAGCTGCAGTGTTTTTATGAAAGCTTTGTGGAAGTTTCTATTGCAGGCCTTCTCAATTGCACGTGCTGATTTTATGTACTCTTTATTTTGTATCAAAAGAGCTTGCTTACTTGGATTTAAATAAATCATTGTAAATATAATGCAATTAATGCGAGATTCCTTTTGCCTATGATGTGACAGATGTGTAGGTTGGACATCATGCATCACAGGATGGCTTCGGTTGGAAGGGACCTTAAAGCCCATTCAGTCCTGTCTCCCTGCCAAGAACGGGGCTGCCCCCCTCCAGCTCAGCTGCGCAGGGCCCATCCAACCTGGCCTTGAGGATGGGGCACCATAACCCTTCTGGGCAGCTGTGCCTGGACTCACTGCCCTCTGAGAAAAGTATTTCCACCTAACATGGAACCCAAGTCTCTCCTTTTAGCTTAAAGCCGATCTTCCTTGTCCTGTCACTGTAAGCTTATAAACACTTTTTAATCACTGGAAGGCGATGATGAGGTCTCCCTGGGGCCTCCTCCAGGCTGAACAAGCCCATCTCCCTCAACCTTTGTAGGAGAGGTGATCCAGCCCTCTGATCATCTTTGTGTCCTTCCTCCAGGCCTACTCCAGCAGTTCCACATCCTTCTGCTGGATGTTCAAAACCTAGAAGACCTCCATGGAGGAGAGGTAAATAAAATTCTGAGTGCTTTAGTTCACGCAACTGCCACTATACCTGAGCAATCTATATAATGTATGTACTGACAGTCTCCTGTGAGACGGGAAAATACTATTTGCGTTTTTGTTAAGTAAAAGAAAATTGAGTTGCAGAGGGGATGTGATTTTTCACAGAGGAATAAAAAGAATTATAGGCTCATAGGCCCCATGAGTTTAATCTAATCTCTGCACCGAGGCGGATTCAAATATATGTTGATCCGCATTCTTCAAACATCTTCAATTTGTGCATTCATAAACATAAATATGAGAACTGTTGTATATACTGAGATTAGGTTTGCTTTGCTCATTTGTTTTTCAGGGACCTCTCTGGAGTAGTTCACAGAATCTAAGGAGGCTGTAGATCACATTTTCAAAAGTGGCATCACTCACAAAGAATTGTTTGACTAATTGATTTATAAAAACATCTGTTTGAAGGAAAGCTGCAACACTTCTGTGTAGATTGCACCAATGCTTACCTGCATGAAAATGTATTTCCTGTATCCAACATGAATTTTCTTGCTGCATTCCTTCTCATACTCCCAATGAAAATGAACAATGTTTTAATTTTTTTTACATATATTGACATACATTTTTTTAAATGTGTGTTAATATGTATGCATATTCATTTATACAAGCATTTGTGTGTGGATATGTACACTGTCTTTTTATAGACAAAGCAGTGTTGCTCATGTTCATAATAGATTGCATTAATTAAATGACTTACAGTTCTTCTCCAGCTTCTTTCCAGTATGACTTTTGCATTTACCTTCAGGTATAACACCTCTTTCAGTCGTCCAGCTGAGACATCAACAGCAACTAGAGTGAAGGAATTACGTTATTACGTTGTTAGATGTAAAAGCAAATTCTGTCAGTAAATCCTAGAAATAATTTGCTTCTGTGATTGCTTCTCTGACAAAAGCCTTTCTTCTGCTGGGAACCTTTTCTAATATATTGCCACCTAGTTCCCTCATTTTTAGACTATGCATTTATATTCTCATGTGTAACATTTTCCTTAGTCCTGATGATTTCACCCTGCTAACTTTTAGATGCTTATCCAAGTTATAGAACTGATTTTGAGCTCTAACTTTGTCTTACAGTTCCCAAGTTGGTGAAGAGCTTTTGTTTTTTTTTTTTACATATCTATGTTTTGTTATATCTTGCAGGTCATTAAAGGGATGATTGAGTGGAGCAGAAATAACAATATATCCTTATGGGATCTTGCTGAAAATGTTCTCCAGCTTTGTTTTTTGCAAGTAACATGCCTTTTGGTTTTGATTTCATGAAAACTGTATTTCATTAAAATTGTACTTACTTTGCTTTTTGTTTTAATAAAACTGTCATGGGACAGTCTCTGACTTATTCTTAATTCAAGATCTATGACACCTTTTTTCTACTGACTCAGAGAAATTGATTGTAAAAAAAGGCATAAGATTAGTGTGAGATCACTTATTCTTGACAAATCTATGTAAACATTTTTTCTAGAGTATCTCTCACGGTTAAAATTAATCTAGATTGCTTTGGATGTGCTTTCCTTATACACATTTTGTCCTTTTCTGGTCTCCTTGAATCTGCATAGTCTTTTAACTATTGACATTATTTTTGCTATATTATTGAACCAAATTCTTCAGGCCCTATTAACTCAAGCACATACTGTCTAAATAGTTTTTAACTCATTTCTTCTCTAAATTCTTTTGTAGGACAAACTTAAGTAAGTATCTGGGCACTTCCAGTATATTCCCAGAATATTTTCTTGTTGCCTTTTATATCTCTTTTTACTTCATTTTGTACTGAAGGATATGTGATTTTATTCTTTTATATTAGACTTCTTTGTCCTCTTATTACGATTTTTTTTTTTCAAATCCTTGAAGAGCTCTTAATGTGACTTTAACACAGTCTACCTAAGCTTCCCCTGCTTCCTTTTGTTCACATCAAGATAGCTTGCTATTGTATGTTTAATTAAAAATGAGTCTATTGTTCTCTGTAGGAAATCTAGGTTGGCTTTAAATTACCGAGCTGCAGCCTAGACCATGCAGAAAGGAGGTTAATTAACTCATATGGAATGGTATGCTTTTATGATGAGCCTGCTTTTAGAACCAAGATTAGCTTGATTTAAAACTAGTTTAACCATTTCTACATAACAATGCAATCTGTGTTTGGCAGCATAGAGGTGCTTTTTCTTCCTCTTTTTAGAACAGAGAAGCCTATTTTGGTAAAACATGTCATGATCACTTTCACTCAGTTTACGTTCTGCCTTTAAAATCAAAATGAGTTCCACCCTACTTGTCATGAAATTCAAGTTAGTTATGCCTCTTTGAGTTGTCTGTCCCTTGAAGCTTAAGATCATCCCTAAAATATGACAAGAACTCAATGGATCTTTTTTTGCCCTGCTATATAATTTTTCTGATTTTCAAGTAATTGAAATCCACTGTTATCTCAGAGGCAAGCTTTTGGAATACCTCTATTAGTTTCTCAGAATAAGTCAGAAAAAAAGTATCAACTTCCTCATTTTTAGTAGAGCTGTAGTCTGTTAGGAAAAATAAACTCTAGCCATGACATAGTGTTGTTTCTTCCTTTTTATTTTCACCAGAACACAATATCTTTTTTTTCTTCCTGCATCTGATGCAAAATGAGGCATCTTATCCTGCATTGCTCTCCCCATTTTCCTTAGCAAGCTTCATTCTTATGTACAGCTATCACTGAAGTGTGCCACCATATCTCTTTCTGTGATGTTGATAAACCGATATTTTTTCCATGGCTTCACTAAATCCCTGATTTAGTTTGACTAAGTTGACAGGGATTAAATTTGACTTCAAATATCCCAACTTGTCTTTTCTCTTAATGCCTACTCATTTGTTTCTGTCTCTATGTCTCTAAGATCCCTTATTTTTGGATCCTTGTGACAAGTCTCTTTCAAAGCCTCTTTCTCATGTTGTTAAAAGAGCACATCTCTTTGTACGTTAGTCACTGTCCTTCAGTGCTCTTTCTTGTCTCTGTTGAATTGACCTCTTTTCTTCCCATGGAAGAAATATATTTAAGGAACTATAAATACCCAGTGGTCAAATTGTTCAGACCTTCTGTCAAATCATCCATAATACTGCTTTGTTAACCTCTGTATTCGTCACAGAGTAACCTAAACCCTGTCTTCCACCCCAATGTTATTAGTTCTTCTGTCAAAGTGCTGCTATAATCCTGCGATTCTGGCTAGCTTCCACTATTCTAGATTTGTGTTGTGACAGCATCTTGCTAATGATGTCCTTGTCATCCCTCCTATTTCCATGTAAGCACCCCTGCTCCTTTTCCTTTTCCTTTTCCTTTTCCTTTTCCTTTTCCTTTTCCTT
>JAPSGF010000019.1:2802529-2833040 GCA_035772895.1 Perdix hodgsoniae | reverse complement strand
CTTTTCCTTTTCCTTTTCCTTTTCCTTTTCCTTTTCCTTTTCCTTTTTCCTTTTTTCAAAGAAACTGGTGGTGGGCAAATAATTGAAAGCATCAGAATGACAAGACATAGTACCGTTATGTTTTCACACCATTAGTGCAGTCTTAAATAAATAAAGGGTTCCATTTAGTCAGTGACCATGTATCAGCACAAGCTTTAAGGCACAGATAATTTTTCTTGAGGGTTGGAGAACATATGAGTATATATTACCTGATATAATACAACAGAATCATTCTAAATACAGCATTCATATATTAGATGTGGAATCATAATAAAACTATGCCAGTAGTTTTATTAGGGAAGGTTTTTGCAATAATAGGTTTCTGGCAGATATTCTTCAGTAAAGCTTTGTCCTTCAGGTACCTGAAAAGCTTCCTGAAATACAGTGTTCAAGTGAGCTGTGTCAATCTGTTCTCTTCTACAGATAATTTTTAGACACATTCAGGATAGACTTAACCTCATCTGTCCAAGTCAGTGAAATTCCCACTGAATGGTTGGGATCATAAAAGGCACCTGAGTGTATTTCAAGGATCCATCTATAAATATATTTCGTATTTATTCTGCAACGTATGATAATTGCCTGCACTTGATACATTTACAAAAAAAAAAAACCAAAAAAACAAAACTAGTAACAAATACTGTAGCTGATTGTTTTTAGAAATAGTGGTAAGCAGAAGCACACTTTTTTTCACAGAAAACAACACAGTCACCTCTCAGTTTTTCAGTGAAATTTAACCTACTCAAAATACATTTCCCATTTTGCAAATTCAGCTTTTTGTTGTGGTTAATATACAAATGAATAAATGAATAGTTTTGTTTACAGCAGAAGCTTGGGCAGGCTGAATTCTGCAAAGCTGATGCTAGCTCATAGTTCTTTGTGGCATACACTATCTTTTCATTGTATGTGTACTCAGCCTAGAATAATAGATCCCCAACTGGTGCACGTTGCTTCTACCACAGCAGCAATAATAGAATCAACATCATCATCAACAGTAATTATGTGTCTTGGCTTATCTGTTGCCCTGATTTGAATAATGACTTGGAGATACATGCAGGAATTCCACTAATATAAAAATAATACAAAATTTACCCAGTGTGAACACCTTTAAACTAATTTTTAATCAGCTTATTTGTACTGAATTGTCCTAAAGTGTTTTTTGTTTTCTTTTGAGAAAATATACACAAGCTTTGTAAGCATTTAACTGATTCAAAATCAGTTTTAATTAAACCATTTTACTTGGAGTAAAGCTACCCAGAAGGCACATCTTCAGTCAATGTTTAATGCGGTTCTTTTTTTTTTTTAAAAAAAAAAAAAGACACTAAGGGGATAATTTTGTATAAGCATTTTACACAATTTAAATGGATAATTTCATACAAAAGTAACGTTTCTAGTGAAATCCCTCTGAACTACACCAGTGATTAAATTGAGTACTTCACTAACTTGTGATTTTAGTATTCTGTGCATGGTTATTTAGTTAATATATCTTTTGATCTCTTTTAGATCTTCTGTTAGTATTGCTAGCAGCTCTTTATCACAGGATAAGACATGAAGAATTTCAGGGCTGGATTCTTAGCTTCTGATTTGGTCAGTTCAGTCTGCTTAGGAAGTGTAAAATAGCTGATGTAAGCAAACGTGGGAAATGACAGGTGTCTTGAAACTGCAGACGCAATTTAAAAGAGGTAGGTTGTCACCAGTCTCGATTCCTTTGAGCTGTAGATTTCTTATCTGGTCAGAGATGAAATTTGCAGAGGTATTTTGTCTTTCCCTGCTGCTGAAGTTTGAATGAATGTCTCTGAATGAGGTGAATTACTGTTTAATCATATTCTTGAAAATTAAGGGTGATTCTTAAATCTCAGGCTATCACCTGACTTTACATATAGTTGGTCCTCCGCCAGTAAATATCTACAAACGTCAACATCTCGTAATTGCTGCTCAGCCTCTGCTGTACCCATGCAAACAGATCCATACAAGGCTCATTAGGGAAGTGTCCTGAAGAGGACATGTAGAATAGTGCAGGGAGAAGATAATCCCAAAATAATACCTGCACTGATGGGGAATACTGCACTCCATACTAATCAAGTTTCTTTAAAGGCATGTCAGATTTAAAGATGAAAGGCAATTTTATCATAACTGAGTGTATTTATTAAAATAGGTTTAAAACATGTAGTGACTACACTGGAGAAAAGATTATGTTCCTTGGGTAAGATTCTTCCTTACGGCTTCATTGCACAATTACTTCACTTCCTGCCGTTAGATGTGGAGGAGTCACTGTGCTCTGAGGTATAATGCTAAATATGGTACCATAAATGCTTGTTTGACTAGTGGAGGAGTGGTTGAGCCATTTTTCTGTGTAGCCAATGTTTTAAGGAGAGGCATTTTAGTAACCCTGTCATATATAGTTGTACACAGTCCTCAGGACAATAGAGCTGTATTTAAAAAAAATAAAAATTAAACAAAACAAAACAAACAACCCCCCCCCAAAAAAAACAGCAGTGAAATTAAATGTGGATAGTAATGGTGAGACAAAACCCAAAAAAGTCTAGGGGAAGACATTCAAGACAAATGTATTGTGCGAAAGTAATATAAAAATACAACCTTCCAGAGTAAGATCTGGTTTTCTTTCTACCCACCATAATAACGTATCATTTAAATGCATGTAAAGTTTAGATAGTAATTTATAATATTGTTAAGGTTTCCCTATTTTTTTATGGACAAACCTGATTTGTTGGCAGAACATAAGTTTGCAAATGAATTCATTGTTTTATTCCATTCCTTGTGAGCAAGTGCATTTGAGGGTATGTTTAAGAATGCTTATGTATAAAACTCTGTAGCAAGGGGAAGTGCCAATCCGTAAATGTTAAAATCACAAATTTCCCTCTTTTGGTCATCAGTCTCAGCATTCTGCAAGAAAGTACCTTCTCTTGTGGGAGGTGGTTTGCCTGGTTGTACGGAGGGAAAAGAAAGCAAAAGAAGAACTGAAATACAGGGCAGTTCTGTGTAATTTGCCAATTTAGATTGCAACTGAAAACTTTAAAAAGTCCTGGCTAAGGATATTTTCAGTTCTTATATATATATTTTTTTCTGTAGGTACTCTATACTGATTGGCTGTTTATTTATTAACTACTTCTGTTCTGCATCCAACACCATTCTTGCTGCAATAGCAGAAGCTGTGATAAAGTAATACTCATGCTTCCATTTTAGTTCAGTAAAGCATATCCATAATTTAATTTTCAGACGTACATGGTAGCTTAGAATGTTTCTTTGATATATATTTTAAATTATTGGTTCACTCTATCCAGCTTTCCATAAATCAGAACCTAGTTCAGCCAAGAATAATACCAAACCTAAGTTTGGGCTAAAAGCTCCTATTGTGCAATGAGCTGGGGAGGTGTAAAACCAGCTCAGTCAAAGCCTGAATAAACAAACCGGACTGCTTGCACTGTAGTGAAGGCTACATAACAAAGATATAAAGGCCCTTTTTTCAACAGTATTCCAATCCAGAAAATGGGGCGTGTTTTGTGTAATGTCTGATACTGTTGTCCTGTAAATATCTTTCTGAATACAAGACCAGAATTTTTCTTGGCTGGAAACTTCTGTCTCTCTTGTTACCAGTCAATGAATTTGGATTTTAGTTCAGAGCAGCTGGGAAAGTGAGTAGGGATTACGATTCTTCCATTCAGATAAATTGTTTAGAACAGAATTTCTTCAAGAAATAATGGCACTGCAGGCATTAAGGATGGATTCTGCTCACCTATAATTCAGCCATAAATTGTCTTCTGTATTTCTACTGTGCATCATGGAGAATGTGTTGCTTCCAATGGTCTTTCCTCTTGCTATGAAGAGTCCAGATGACTGTCTAGACTTCCTATTTTGGGATTACTTTGGCTAGGTAAAATGAGCATGCAGTAACACATGTACATACAATAACACACATGCAGTAACTTCCAGCATGCTGATATTTCTGTGGCCATGCTGATCTCCTGAGTTATGATCATCACATGTGCCTGAACAGGCTGCCCATTAGGCAGCATTAGGGAGAGGTAGTTCTCCAGACATAAAGCTCACTGCTTTTTCAGCTGCTTTGCAGACTGTGCTCTCATTGTAGCGAAGGCATAGCTGCTATCAGCTCAGCCATTAGTAGGAGAGAGGAGAAGCAGTCTGTTGCTTTTTACGTGGACTGCTTTTAATCCAAGAGCTCTGGTTCTTGTGAGCTCCGAAAAATTTCTGAAAGCAAACTAGGACTTCTGCACAGTACTCGTAAGCATATGGTAATTTTTACAGTATCACATTTAGAGTTTACACTTGGAATGATTTAAAAGAGAAAAATCCAGTATTTGATACTGCTGTCTCATTATAATAGCCTGATTTCAATAGCCTTCTGTTCAAAGAACTGGAACAGAATGGGGTGTGAGAAACTGCTGAGGACTACATCACTCAGCAATATGCAGGAAATAAATTGATAAGCTCCTCATGGTATATTCTTTCCAAAATTTAAATGTGTTATAAAAATTCCTGAAGGAAAAGACCATGGGTGGAAGAAGCTGTTTAACTGCAAGGTACCTGAACACTTCTTTCAAAAGCGTATTTGAAAGCTAGTTTAGAGATCGAACCAGTATTTGGCTTTTTGTTCTTGGGTAGCAAAGATTAAGAGGTTCATATGTTGCAGTGGTGTACTCTATGTAACTAAGTGGAATTTTAAAAGGTATAAAACAAAATGGTGTTATTCCTCTTCTGAGGTTTTGAGCTTGAAATCCTTTGCATCAAGGGACCTTGTGCATTTGGCAACACTATTGACCAGGCATCAAGGAATCCAACGCTCTGCCTTACAACTGAGCAGTGAATTGTGATGATTTGGGAAGAGGGGGACAGCAGGAAAAATGTCAAGAGTGTGTTTTATCCCCACGTGTCCAACGGATGGAATGCACTCTTCAGTTTGTTTCACATGAGAACTGGATGTTTTTGATTATTTTCCTTACCCTGTATGCAAGCATTTGTTACCTTTTTACGTTATCTTAAACAGTAAGTTTGGAAAGGGAGCTATAATTTTCACTAGTGACAAACAAAAGCCTGCGTGCTGTGCTCATAAGAATGGCATGGCCATTCTAATTGTGGCTTGTCTTTCACATCGCTGTCACCACTGCTGAAACACAACACTCACCACCTCTCTGTGCTCACATCCACTGCCATAAACATTCAGCAAGTGTTAATGAATGTCAATGGGTGCCATTTTTTTCCATGTGGAGAAATACAGTGACACACCTTTTCTTCATGTGTGCATCTGTGTCAGACGCCATTGTGTCAGACTGCCTCTCTGCTGCTGCCTGTAACACAGCAACAAAACGTAATGGAGTATTGGTGGGATAGTTCAACCTCTACTTCCACAGCACCACCATCCACCTCTGATGTAATGGCCAACATCATAAAATAGAAGATATTACTTTCTAGGCAGCCCTCATATATGGATTTTGAACATAAATATCATCTAATTATTTGCATACTGATGATACTGTGCTCTTAGAGCAGTCCCAGACAACATGAAGCCTGTAGAAGCCAGGGGGTGCATACAGAGTGTTTACTTCTTGCAGGCTTTTCACAAAGTAGATCCAACTGTAAACGACAGCCCTTTGTGAAATAGCAACACCACCAAGTTTTGTTCTTCCTTATATTTCACTGGTAGCTACGACCACAAGTGCTATCTGTGTGCACATGATAAAGGAATCTGTGAAGTTGGAGATGCTGTGAACCTTCAAGAAAAGAGTTTTAGAAAACTACCTATGGTGTTATTTCTGAGGGCTATCCAGTAACATAGATGGTTTGTAGTTACACTCCAGGCTCCCCTCGACCACAGCCTAGTTCTGGCAGGCCCCTATTCTCAGCCTATTACTCACTGGGGCATTACATGGGATTTTTGTATTTAGTGCTCTGCCTGTGAATTCTCGGCTCTCCCACTTCCCTCTGAAGGGCTCACATTCACTTGATGACTGATTTGGAGCTTTTTCTGCTGATGGGAAGTTAACATAATATCCTGGAGATTAAATGCCCTTACCTCTGTTTTGAACTTGGTTCTACCCTCACAAATCAGAAACATTTGTGCTTGGCTCCTGAATCCACCCTGAGGGGTGGTGGGTGCCCCTTCCCTGGAGACTTTGCCAGGTCAGATTGGATGGGCTGATGTGGCTGTAGGTGTCCCTGTTCATTGCAGGGGAATTGGACCAGATGGTCTTTAAAGGTCCCTTCCAACTCAGACCATTCTATGATTCTATGTTTTACGATTGCTTCAAAGTTAATTTACATATGTATTTATATGAAAAAATCTCAAATAATAACTTGTAGAAAAGTTTTTTTAGATATTTACATTACACATGCTACTTTGTGCGGTGGTAGTTCATATAATTAATGGCCATACTAAAACCTAAACATATTCTTTTCTATATCCACTTGTTCCTGACAGACCTAGTTACTGCATTTTAGAAACTAATGTAAGGGCTTATACATCAAAGTTATGACATCCTCAGTCAAAAAAAAGTTTGTATCAGAGTGTCAGGCTATCACCATGAAAGGAAAATTATCATGACTTTTCACCTCCTACTGAATTGTGCGCAGCAAAGATTTCAGCCAGAGAGAAGTGGATGAAGTTCTTCAAACCATGTAAACAAGGAAATCAAAGGAGTCCTTGACTCGGCATTGTATGGGAGAAATGTTGAAGTTAATTTCTGGATTATAGAAAATATAGAAGATATATATATAAGAAACGCTCTAAAAGCAAAGCACCAAAACACTGTGAAACTGTTTACCTCTACCTGTGTTTTGAAAGGATAACAGTTCAGCTTTCTTTATGTTAAAGAGAAATATCCGAAAGAAACCTCACAAAATAAAAGTGCTGTTTCACATTTTTGGTCACTTGATGGCACTAAACTAACACAGTATACATATTAATCACTGACAGCATAAGAATATTTTCATGCCAGTTTATTATTTTTTTAAAGGCTTGGCCTGATGGAAGTGTTTTGTTTTGTTCAGGGCAGATTTCAGACGATTAAAAATAAACAAACATAAAACCTAGAAACAGTTGTGAAATCTGGCTTACTCTGTTCCGTCTGTCTTGCTAAAGTTCATGACATACTACAAATACCACAAAGTAATGGAATACATAGCATTTCTGAGCAGAACAAAAGTCACTTTTCCAATATAACACACTGAACCAAGCCTTCAAGCATCAAATCTGAAAGACCTATCTACAGACTTTGGACAGTAGGGTTTCCACCACAGTGTACAGCCAGCAGCTTGTTTCTGGCCGCCTACATTAGGCAAAGCAGGTGGATGTCCTGGCCCTTTACATATCTCAGTAGCTACAGGGAAATGGCCAGAATTTCAGGGCTAAATGTCAGGGTTAACTTTGTGACTGTGGAGATGAAGCAGGGAGAACTTGGCATGGATTATCTCAGTTTCTTATGGAAAGCTGATGGTGCGGCTGATAGCTAAAGGCAGCCTGCAGCCTGCTGTGCTTTTCTGTAAAGGCACTTCCTTATGGCCCATCCAGAACAATGCCTGTGCTCTTTTTGTTCGCACTTTGAAATCTGAGAAAAATCTCAGCTAAGTCAAGCCTTTCTAGGGACTTTTCAGGATGCGATTTGGAAAGTAAGGGAATATTTGTATTTGATTGATAGAAGTTTTGAGCTTTCAAAGTATTTTCTCTTCCTACAAAGGGAGAAAAAATATTTTTTTTGAAAATTTTCACAGACCTGCAATCAAAAATGCTTTGGTTGGATCAAAGAATGTTTTATGTTATGATAATGTTTTTTGGTTTTGGATTTTTTTTTTTTTTTTCCTGGGGGAGGGAGGAGGGAGGGGATGTTTTTAACTTAAATAGGAAGTTACTTTGATTTCAAAACCCAAAGATTTAGAAAGACTTTTTACATCCTCCAAAGGCAATCATTTATTTTGGAAATCTAAAGCGGGGTACTACAGCAAGTTAATTCATTTTTTTTCTACTTTAAATGGAGATTATATTCAGTCCTTTCCCATAAATAGATCTTAATGAACCAGTAAACACAAGCCCATGGCACAAAACTCCCAGGCAGCTCTAGAAATGATGCTGCTGATTGCAGCCACTCTCTACTTTTTTAGCAGCACTCCTGAAAGAGCAGATGTGACTGGATGAGCAGCAGTTGCACAGAGGGACTTTCACAGAGTTGAATATGGGAAATGCCATGATGTCACATGTGTCTAGCTTAAGGGGAAGGAAATGTGGTTGTTACATTTAAAGGCAATGGTTTTTCTTTTTATAATTTTTAGAGTTATATCTAGTGTATTTTTTATTTGTTTCCATTTTTATATAACCAACTTTGTCTACTTGAGGTACGAGTGACTCGGACGGTACTCATCCTGAGTAACCTCTGTGACTTTGCCGCCATTTCTGAAGCAATGATCTGCAGATTTTTCTTGTCCAGCTACAGCTGAGGTAGGGTCATGAAGAGCTTCACTTTGTTGTATCCTCTCTCTTTTTTTTCCCCATGATTCTGACACAGTCAAGAAATACGGTGCTTTCCTGAGGTTTTGTGAACTTTACCGTGGCTTCAGTTAAGTGGTAATTTGCTCCTTGCTAGCCAGTGAATCCATTGACAGAATTTTGGTTGGTTTTGTAATCTCATGTCCCTAACCACATTAAGTAAGAGGAGAGGTTTGGTCAAAATACTGGAGTGATTTCCACAGTATTCTAAACCACTTTCTGTTCTCTCTTCTATTCATGAAAATGCATGGATCTCCATAGGAGATAAATAAGGACAAATTCAGCTTTCTTGTCTTTAAAATACATTGTTTTCTTGGCTATCTGATTATACGCTCACTAAGTTTAATCCAACTACAAGAAACTCCGTCTCCTCATGAACCTGGATAAATGTGAGCTAAGCTAATATAAACCACGTGAAAAATCACACCATTCTGTGTAGCACCAGTCAAACTGTATTTGAAAACATGTATGTAAATATATATGAAAATCTTTTCAGAAGAGATAGAAGCAGTTCTGGCTTTTAGATGCAGGTCTAGGTTGTGCATGACAAATATAAGCAAAGGAAGCTAAGTCTAAACTCAAACTCACAAGCTCATTCCCAGAGAAATGAAGGAGAGAAATGGAGAGAGCTCAGGAAATCTTCTGTTCAGTATTACACACTGTCATAAAATTTTTCCACTGCAACATATCTTCATCTCTTATTCTTCCTGTAAATGTACTGGACCTGCATAACTCAAAAACTAATTTTTTACAGCCACTGTTAAAAATGATCACTATTTTAATTATATGTCGAGTTTTAATTATGGTTGTATCCAAAATGAATAGTTTTTCATAGCAACTCAGAAACCGCCCTCTCCTTATGTTGCTGAACTATGATCATTTCCTTCATCCGTTTGGTCGTACAGTAAAAATTTATTCTTTTTTAAAAACTTCTGAAGAACTCAAAACAATTGCAAAAACAATAATAAAGAATCTGACACCAGCAGGGACATGTAGGTGATTGTCCCTCTCTACTCTGCTCTTGTGAGGCCTCATCTGGAGTACTGTGTACAGGTCTGGAGTCCCCAGTACAAGAAAGACAGACAGCTGTTGGAGAGGGCCCAGAGGAGAGCCACAAAGATGAGCACGGGACTGGAGCTCCTCCTCTATGTAGACACGCTGAGGGAGCTGGGCTTGTTCAGCCTGGAGAAAAAAAGGCTGCAGGGTGACCTCATTGCTACCTTTCAGTACCTAAAGGGAGCCTACAAACAGGAGGGGAGTCAACTCTTTCATAGGGTAGATAACTGCAGGACAAGGGGAAATGGTTTTAAGTTGAGGGAGGGGAGATTTAGGTTGGATGTCAGAGGGAAGTTCTTTACAGAGAGAGTGGTGAGGTGCTGGAACAGGCTGCCCAGAGAGGTTGTGGATGCCCCGTCCCTGGAGGTGTTCAAGGCCAGACTGGATGGGGCCCTGGGCAGCCTGGTCTAGTATTGAATGTGGAGGCTGGTGGCCCTGCATGTGGCAGGGGGTTGGAGCTTCATGATCCTTGAGGTCCCTTCCAACCCTGTCCATTCTGTGATTCTGTGATTCTGTGAACACCCATTGAAAGGGCTATTGGAGAATCTTCCAGGAAGATGGACATGGGGACGGTCAGCAGGTCTGCCGTGACTGTGAGTCTGAATGTCTTGGGTACTGCTGCTCTTTCTCTCCTATGTGTCTTCATAAAACCTTGCAATTTTTATTCAAAAAGGTCTGCATTAAATTTAAACCTCTGTGAGATAGGATAAAATGAAGAAATGACAGCAGTTCAACTAGGAACACTTCTGAAGACAACTAGGGAGCTCTCTCATGTCTGCTTACTCCTTACTTCTTCCTCTCAGCCATTAACCACCTAACAAGGTGGAGAATATATTTCTATGGTATTCAATTATTTCTCTCATAATTATATGCTCTCACGTGTACTGCAAATTATGACTCTAGCAGATATTTAGCCTAATTCTTCATTGCAAACAAAGCTAGCTATAGGACCACTTCAGTGGTCATGGTATTCATGTCAGAGCTAAGGATAAAATCTTGGTCTTATCGCATTAATCTTTACTGAAACTTGAGGGACAGCCCCGGTGTGATCTAAGTTAGTGGTTCATCCTGCCAGTAAACCTGGCAGTACAGCCCCACCAATGATTCCCCCAGAACAAATAGGATCCTGCATAATACTTTTTTACTTGTTGATCATTAGGTAAAAGCATTATACATAAGGTCTTAACTAATCATTAAATTCAAGCATGTGGATGGCAAAAGGGATCAGCAAGATGTCAACAGGTAAGGAACAGGCAGATCTGAGAGTTTGACGTGGCTTCTGGCTGTTCTCAGAAGTCACAGAGATTGAGTCTAATGGCAAAAAAACACATTCACAGTTTCCTCCTAATTCTGAATAACCTTGTGTTTGAGTTTAAAAGAGGGAAGGAATTATTGTATCCTCTTCTTTAGGGAGATTGAAGTGATTGTGTCTATCTGTTTTCACTCATCCTCTGCTCTGTCAACATTTCCAGTGACTTCAGTAGAAGTACAAATAGGGAAAGTTCAGTCTTAATATTTTATACTCACAACCTTCCTTTTGTAGAGCCTACTGATTTTCACAAGTTCTTAAACGATAGTTTTTGTTAAAACAAGTGAAAAAATATTTAGTTAAAGATTTCAAATTATTGGTGTATAGATACTGAAGACTGAATACGATACAAAGAGGAAAAAAAGCTATGAAGCCAGATACTAAAATAATGTAGCATGGCATAGCTCCTTTAACAACAACACAGATCTTCCGATTTACCCAAACTGAGAATCTGGCCCATTAAAGTTAAAATAAGAAAGAAAGGGAAAAAAAAGCATCTACAAACTTTGTGCTTTGAAATATAAGGCAGACACTTTATCCAGGGGTCTGTGCAGTCTCTTGCTGAAATCCACTGGAATTTAGACATATTATTTTTGGCCACTGGAAAGCACTCATATTGTTCCATGACAGAAACAGAAACATGTTTTGAATTCAGAAGAAAAAATAATAGAAAAGTAATAAAAAAATCATAATTAAAAAAAAAAAAAAGAAGACGATGATGGAGTTCATATAAAGTGCGTTGTTTTATCCAAAATTAAGATCTGCATGCATGAAGAGCTGCTTGAGAAGTCAGACTTAATTTAGCTGTCTTTCTGAAGAAATTGTGTGGTAACAGTAGTGAAAAGTTTTTTCCCCTCTTTGCTAACTGTTCATTTTTCTTTTAATCTCTTAATTTGCATCCTGAACAGTATGTGCAATTTGGGAAAGGCTTAGACAAAAGAA
This sequence comes from Perdix hodgsoniae, assembly GCA_035772895.1. NCBI lineage: Eukaryota > Metazoa > Chordata > Aves > Galliformes > Phasianidae > Perdix > Perdix hodgsoniae. The sequence continues at coordinate 2,821,185 of JAPSGF010000019.1, read as the reverse complement.
GTACAAATAGCATTGTGTGTGTTGTCTCTGCAGTACTCAGCAGTACCCATCCTTTCTGTATTGATGTCTCCTTGACATGCCTTCTGTTTACTGAGGGACTCCCTTTCTCCTGCAGATCCATAGGAGAGGCCATGCGGTCCCAGGAGAGTGATGGCCCTCTTAAGTGTACGTTTTTGGAAATATTATACAAGTGAGGTGAACTGGCATGTCAGGGCAAGGATCATAGATTGAGCATGTTTACAATGCCACACACAACCCCATAAAGAGGAGGTGGATTTTTCAATAATCTATGCTAAGCATGACAAAATGGGAGCTTTGCCCCCATCAGTAGTGGAAATAAAAAATAATTAAATCAAAATTTATGGTACTGAGTAGAAAACCAAACAGAGGATGTATATATACACTCTTATAAACATGGAGTCAAATCCTGCCATCTTTAGCTACTGGAAGCCAAAGATTTGTTCAGCACACTTCTACACTGCTAAATAATGGCCTCTGTATAGGAAATTTGTGTTATGACCACCTATGCTGCTTGGTTGGTAGTCCACTGGCATGATTTTGTCCTTTGCCGCACAGTATGCTCTTCCACAACAGCTGGATTTGGATTTAGGGTTTGGAGGCATTAAGAACCATTCCTGTCAGGGCAGTATGAGGTAGAATGGCAAGTCTTGGGTCCCTCCAACTTTTGCAGCTCTCCAAAATGGTACTAGCAGCCTTTGTACCATCAAACACACCTACATATCAACCCCAAGGCATGCAACCATAATTTTGTTTTCAGGCTACAAAACACTGCAATGCACTTTCACATTATTGTGAACACTCTGAGCAAGCGTGCACTGCAATGAAAATTATATCTGAGAGCCTCATGCATACCTGAAGGAGACTTAAAGGACAAGTGGTATGTAGAGTAGGCTGTACCAGTCTAGAACACTGCCTCAGGGCCAGGTAATGGTCACTGACCAGGTGTCTTTTAGCTGTATAGTCTTATTCACAGCAATGGTACAATCAGGATCAAATAATAAATGTTACTGCTGCAGAGGAACTTATTTCTGTGAACTGAAATGCCAGTTCATGCATTGTAGCCAATGTAAGAGTAAAAAAGACCTTTCTGCTTTAGATAAGCCCATTAATGGCAAGATGTAAAAATAAACTAAAATATCAAAAAATAAATCAGTCTGGCACATAACAAGTAGTTTTTATAAATAAAAAATCCTTTAAAAAAATATTCACTTTTTAGGCAGGTGCAACTCATTGATACGCCATAGTACATCTATCAAGCCATATCCCAGTACTAACAAAGTCTCACGTTTTATTAGGCAGAATGTATAATGCAACCTTTTTGATTTCCTCTTTTCTCACTGGCTTGAAGTAAAGGCATGCTAAGTAAAGGCATAACTAAGATGTAGCTCTGTGAGACTGGTGTTCTTTCTCTCTTGTGGAAGGTAGAAAGGCAGGAATTGGGATATGGCTGATTTTGAAAACATCAGGGACAAGGACATTTAAGTTCAAGCAACCATTACTCAGCTACACTCACACAATTTCTGTTTCCTTAAATGTGTATTTACTGCTGATCTGTGAGGTACAGCATTTACCTATTCATATGCATTTACTGAGAGTAAAGGTTCTTGAGACAGACTGATCAAGACTCACTACAGAAAAACCCCACACCAACACTTCAAAGATAACTGGAAAACATAATAAATCCTGGTCTAGGAGAGATGCAAAATGTCCAAGCAATGAGAAATACAAATCCAGAATGGCCTAACGATGTGATGCAAAGTTTAAATTAGTTTCTATTGCGATGAACATTCTAATCAAAAAAGGTCAGATTTTAGGACTTGGGAGCATGGGTCCTGTGATGCAAGACTGGAAAATAAGGCTGATATCAGTACAAAGCCAAAGTCACATGTTGCCAGTGAAGACACTAAAACAAAGGTTCACTAACTCTATTATATAAATGATTTGGGCAATATTTTAGCTAATTATTGCCACAGTATGTGGAAAAATTCATAGAAAATTACAGAATCTTCTACATGCCACATGGTGAGAAAATTGTTCTTTAGACTGCTGTCTACTCTCTCCATCTGCAACTCATATATGGTGTGGGATGTACATGGGAAATTGATAGGGCAAGTACAATTGATAAAACACTTTTCCTTTTAGGATTGGACAAGCAGGTCAATACTTTCAGGAACTAGCTCCTAAAGTTAGGCACCGGAGACCACATTTCAGCATCTCATGTGCAGGTTCTTAGTCCCGGCACCCCCAGCAAATCTGAGAAGAATAAGTGATGCTGTTTATGGGTTATTCTTTTATTCACTTCCTTTTTAAAAATGCAGACACGCTTCTCCACTGGAAGACAGCCCTCTGTTCTGTAGATCATGCATTTGCAGCAGGTTGCACTTGGCCTTCCGTTATTGATTACAAGATGTTGAAAGCATATGAGTTTACATATATAGGTTTAGACAAAATAACAAAAAATCTTTCATGATATTGTATAAGGCAGTAAACAGCATCTTTAAAAATTTCCATTTGCCATATGGTCTTCAGATAATTTGATGTAATTCAAAACAGGCATTCGGTAGCCTAATAGTTTTACTGTGCCACAGATGTGTGCATTCCCTTGAAATGCATTTTCACTTTGCTTCTCAGGCCTTGATTCTTCTGCTGGCATTAGAAGCCCAATTACAGAAGCAAAGCAAATTCCAAATTCAGTTCACAAGTCAATATTATCAAAACCCTCTACCCTGGAAAAAATATTCATGTCAGGCTTGGAATGCCTTAATCATATTTCTTCTCTTCATCCACCAACACAGTATATGAGGATATGATGTAGAAAAGCTAAAAGTAGCTAGGAGCTGCTGAGGAAAAGCTCTTCCCTGTGTCATTTGAATCATTTCAGAGAACTATGATTTAAGTCTGAGCTTAGGCTTATGGGTTTGCAGTTTTAACATGATTATGCACATGCATGACTACCACTCATAGTCGAGTGCACACACTGAAGATTTTAATTCAGTGTTTCCAAACACTTCTTAGTTTGTTTTATTGCTGTGTCTGAAACAGCAGCAATAGCTCTCAGAGTGAGCTAGGGAAAAGGGTTTTTTCTTTGCTGCCTTGATTTCTTAGAATAACTGAAGTATTAGCATGAAAATTTTGAGCTCAGGTGGAAGATTTTCAAACTGAATATATATTCATAGACTGAAAAAGTTTAAATATCAACAAAAAGTGTGTCTGAAACCTTAGGTGAGCAAGTCCACTTCACTTTGCATAGCCATCTGTTTGGCAGTAGTCCAGCCATGGATGCATGATCGTATCCTCTCCAGTCCACCTCATGTAGGTCTGACAGATTGCATTAGAGAGGTAGTAGTTCCACGGCATGAATTTTTCCTTAAGTGTGGCCAATGTGAGCTAGACATTCTGTAGTTTATGTATCCCTATGTTTAATTCTGCTTTAGCTGTATGGATCAAAGATCAGTGTAACAGTCTTATAGCTCTCAATTTCCAGTTGAATCTCATTTCTTTGATCAATTGCTCACTGCTTCTCCCAGCACAATATCTATTTGCATACTGTATATTGTGTGATTTGGTTTAAAAAAATTGCTGCAGCTTGACTTCACAATTGCCAGATCAACAGAGGAGCAACAGTGTATCTATATATACATATGCGCTGTTGTTAACGTCGTAAAGGTATAAGCATGCTTTGCAAAAACCAGATATTGCCAGAAGGCTGCGCAGACACAGGTGTAGTTGACTACCAGTGCAGGACATATTAGCAGAAGAGGGGTCACACTTCATGAGATAGGATGACCACACTCCTGCCTGAAATAAGTTCTCAATCAATAAGGTGTCACTGCTATTTTTACCCTAGTTTTCATTTCCTTGGAGTTCACGTGGGCAAACCTAGTTGTTCTGTATTCACACTGTCTTGTTCCTGTGCTATCACAGTACAGGGGCCAGCACATTTTTGACCTGCATAGCAGGCACAGCAATTTTTTGGCATGGTTGCCAGCCATTCTCTTGGAGAGACTGACCAGGAAGAAGCCAGTGCAACTAGCTTCTGTAGACACAGCCAGGAGCGTCTCACAGGTTCACAGGTGGCACATGTGACCCTCTGGGAACAGTGCAGAAAAGGAAGAAGCCCTTCCTCACTCTTGTGTTTGTAAAGATGGTTACAAAGCCCTTGACATGAGGGGGAATTGAGTTGTGGATCACGGTGAGTATAGCCATTAGGGATCACACACTCATTTTACAGCACTAACACAGAGACACTTAGGGGAACAGCAACACAACTACACAGTATTTCTAACTTTTTATTAACAAGGTCATAGTTCCTCATTCAAAACAGGTGAAACAATAAATACTTGGTTTAAGCAGAGAAAGTTAATGGGTATCTGGAACTTTTTATTAAATAACCAGTAAAAAATTATGTATTGCAGACTTGTAGCTTCTTGCCAAGCTCTTGTTGGTGATCCAACAAAAATTAATAACTGACCTACTGTAAAGCTCTGTTCTCTTATTACTTTCTTGAGGCTTTCATCAAAAATAGATATCTTGAATATGTTGGATATTTCTGGTTCTTTTGATGATTTGCTCTAACGTTAATTTCCACAGTGCGGTTGTGTTAACACCTTCCTGCTGCTAAACCAAATTTCACCTTCAGACACAGGGGACTGAATTTTTAGACAGGGATAATCCAGGACTCAGCAGTAGTGGATTTTGGAAAAATGACTGAAATATAACCCAAGCTGGGCTGACTCAGTTGGCAGGCTGAAGCTGAGGCAGCTTAAGAAGAAGTGAGTCTTGAAAGATCCTGTGCGCTGATACTTTGCTTGTATGCTACTTTTCTGAAACTCCCAAGGGAGGTTGTGGAGACCAGAAAGCACTGATTCAGGGCTGCAAAATAACATAATTTTTCCTAAGAAGCAAGGACAGTTAACCTCAATCATGAATTCCAACCCACTGGCTGCTCTGACACCACTTATCACTGAACCTAATTAAATAGATACAGATTCTCTTTCTTCAGTAGTACCTAGAAATTATAGTTGAGTGTTCACTCACAAGTTACAAAGATACAGGTGTCATATGAATTGTACAGGTGTGTTAGATGAGTAGGCACTCATTTTTACCTTCCATTCTGCATTTTTCCTATTGCCTGATGCTTGCTTTTAACAGAAAGACAGAGAAATGAACAATTCAACCTTCCTACCGATTCCCAAATATTTATATAGAGGAAGCAACACAGATCATAGAATCATTGAATCATTAAGGTTGGAAAAGACCTCTATGATCATCTAGTCCAACTGTCAACCCATCACCAGCATGGCACATGGCTTTCTGATCATCTATGGGGAACTCCTGCTCTCTCCCTGCCAAGGACTCTTTGACAGTCCTGCAGGGTTGACAGTCACCTCCTCTTTCCCTGGGTGCTTTGGGGGAAGGACTGGTATACCTTGGGGAATATCCCCAGTGACCTGATGTGGCTATCACACAACGTTCACATCTCTGGAATAGGCCCAGCTCCCCAAGCTCACCCATGCTGAGAGTTTTTTAAGCATTTCTACAAGTGTCCACAGTTCTGAAAGTTCAGATGTTACCTTTTCAGAATTTGACATCCACATCTCAAGGAGCTTTATAAATCTTCACAGTTCCAAAGTGGTTGAAATACATGCTGATATCATTACTTTACATCTAGACAAAGCAGCATCCTGAAGTACTGCATATCATAATACAGCAACAAAGAAAGTATTTGTTTCCATTTGAACCAGGAGTATATACCATGTTTACTGACTCCCAGATAAATTTCAGTATTTTCTTCAGTAGTTTAAAGTCTTTCAAAACAACAGATACATACCTCAACCTGTGCAAAATAGTCTTCCATATCACTGTCATATCAATGGACAAAGTGGGCAAGAAATACTTATGTTACATGAACTTTCTGCTTTGTGACCACTTGATGTTAAAAAAGAAAAGCAAAACATAGCCATAATAGACTGATATTTCAATCAAAACACATTTGTTTTGTAGTAAATATGTATGCAAAATATAAAAACAGTTATATAAATCAGGTATGCAAGTTGTAAGCAGAGATATTCACCAGCAGACTGTAGTAACTATCTTACGTAAGATGTGTGAATAAGTAAGACCCAGACTGTGCATTTCATTCAGACAGATGTCCGACTTTGTAAACAACAGTGACATATCTCTGATTAACAATTATTTTAGAAAAAAAAACCCAACACCTTTTAAATCTTGCCTGGGTTAAAAATATTCGTATATAGCAACTTTCTGTCTTCTGTCAAAAAGCCTGCCCTCTATTAGACTGATGACATTTCCTTTGAAAAGCGCATCTGGCCTCTGAGACTACAGTGTCCATCAGTGAAATTCTTGGTAGTGAAAGAGCAACCGGGAGGTGATACAGTAGATAAGGTTACTGACATATCTCCAAATAGAATTTCCTCCATGCCAATTTTGAATAGTCAGTTTTGAACACTTATAGAGAGTTTCACAAATAGACAGTGAAACTTTATTATCTTCATCTGGTAAAGAGATAGGGTATTCCAGAATAAAATAGATGGCTACCCCACTCAATCTATCATTCTGCCTTCAGAGGTGTTTGTTGTCTGATTGGAAAAGCTGAAAAAAAAAGAACTGCACAACAAAACCAAAATACACCTGGCCAGTTGGGAACTGCTGATTTCCTGAAACATATTCCTTCCTGACTTATGTAATTAATCCGTTTATACCAAGAAGCATGAGGTTTCATTATACTTAATTATCTTTGTATAATTATAAATGCTAATGGTCATATAATTATCGAGATCTTCTTAAAATCCAATCACTCAACCCACTCTTTCTCTCAAAAGGTCTCCTGGGGCTGTAAATCACATATTTTGCATGAAATAATATTTCCTTGAATTTGTTCTTCATTTTACTGCTGTTAATTACACCATATAAGCTCTTCTCATATTTGGAAATACAGAAAGATGAGGTGCATGTAATAGTTCTATATTAATACCTCTACATTTCAGTGCCTGTTTTATAAGTTAAAACTATAAAAGAATACATAAAAACTTAATGAATGAGCCAATGACAATAACAGAAAATAACAAGCTTTATAAACTCTACTGGAACCATGACCTTAAATTACTGCAAAAGCAATCCTATTCAAAAATACATCACGTCTGCAGTAAGTTCAATGCCAGTGTAAGTGAATACTGAGTCCACAGTTTGGGACTATATGGTAATTCTGCAATAGCAACCTTGAGGAAGTCCTGCACTGTCTGTGTTTCACAGTCCTCAGGACCTTAGGCTAGTTAAAATGCTTTGTCATCTCATTCTTCAACATGCTTTCATTGTTTGATTTTTGGCTGGTCCTGTGTGGAGCCAGGATTTGGATTCTGTGATACTTGTGAGTCCCTTCCAACTCAGGATAATCTGTTTCTGTGTGTCCTCCCGTGTCCTTGCAATTGTTCGTACTATTATTCCACCACTCCCTAGATAAAGTCAGAGTAGCTCACAAAAGTGATCAGCCCATATTTAAAGTTTCACAGGACCTCCTTTGGGGCACTGTGCTCTTTGTTTTCCTGTCTCACATTGACATCTAGCCCTGCTTCACTGAGGTTAATGGGAACATCTATTGTTGTACACTGTTCTACGCTGTAAACCTTGGACTAAACATCATTAAAAATTATGAGACAATTAATAAAATTATAACTTGTAGGTCATGTGACCGAGTAATGGTGATACTGATAAATGAAATTAAGTCTAACTGTCTTAGTTGTCCCATTTGAAAGCAAGGATGTGCTGGTCCCATAAGGAATCAGGAGATGGATTGTTGTGAGTGCGTGGCTCAGATACATCAGCAACCTGTGTCATAATGCAAATAGCCAGGTGTACTGTGGTATAAATGAAAAGTGTGGTTAGAACTTTGCAGATTTTAGGCACTGAAAGAATAGGCTCTTCTGTGTTAGTCATTTTGAGTTTGGACAAGCATAGCACTGTTGTGAAATTTTGCTGCTTGCTATATTGCCTGAAAAAATGAATCCAAGCAATGATTTTATCATCAAGCCTATCTCTTTGATAAAAGAAGTCGAGGATCTTTAACAGTTTGGAGAAGTGTATCTTGGAGGATAAATCAAGATTTTTAAGGCTCAATATTCCTGCAGTTATCTAGGAGATTATGGTACATTTCAAGAGTATATTTTTTCATGCTGTATTTTCTCCCTTGTTTTCTGCTCTTTTCATGTTTAAAAGTTGGAGTCATAGTTAGAATTTTAAATAACAACAACAACAACAACAATAATAATAATAATATACAAAATCCTTTCATATTCTCTGTGTCCTTTCTGGACCTTTTCTGACTCAGAGTGCTGTTTTGTCTCATGCCTTCTGGTGTCTGGCTGGAGCTTGAAACTGTTAAAAATTCCCTAAAGTTTGCAAACAGATGTGATGCTTAATAAAAATCTGCATTCGAGAGGTATCTCTGGTGATCATGTAGTCCAAAGCCCCGTGCTCAAGCAGAGTTAGCTAGAGAAGGTTGCCTAAGAGTAAAGGAGACCATTTGGGTTCCAAATAGCTCTTTTCTGCTCTGCTCTCTTATCTTATAGAAAGAGAGTTCACATTTTAAGGGAACATCAAAATGCAAAGTTATATCTTACTCTACTCCGAGAAAGACATTAAATCCAGTGGGAAAAATATTTTGTAACAGATTACACTTCAGATTGTTTTTCACTGGTTTTAATATAATACAGTATTTGCACATAGTCATGGAATCTGTGGTGCTAACTATAGACCCTGAAGCATGTAAATGAAGAAGAATCGCTTGCTAATTTGTTTATTGTCATGGAAAGTTATAACACAGGAATGAAGCTTAGGTATATAAACATATATATAAAGATTTGTATTTTTACTATATATATGTATTTGTTTACACTCACACACACACATTTATAAATATGTATATAACCAGTGTGCAGGTATTGGAACCTGTGGCCCAGGTTGTTCAGAAACCTGTTAGAGTCTTCTCTATGGATATCTTCAGCAGCTGCTTGGACATGGGTCTGGGCACTCTGTCCCTGATTGAATAGGAGTTGGATCTGATGGACACAGATGGTCCCCGCCAGTCTCAACCATTCTGTGATTCAGTGATATATATACATAGATGAATATAAATAAATATTATGTATTCATATTCATGTGTATACATTTACATAGGTCACTTCCTGAAGTAATGCCTTCTAGATACTTCCACGGAAACTAGAACAGATACAATCAACACAATAACACTCTTTGATAGAGAAAATTCTCAGCTACAAAAAATTATTTTTCAGCATAGGCATCACCATTAACTATTTGCATCAGCAATGAACAAGAGCCTGAATGCAGTGCATGTAAAAATCTGCCCCAGTTCACCAGTGGATGTAACCCACTTTTGCTGTCCCCGCTGCTGAAAGGCACCACCCATCACCTCACTAGCTGGGCTCCATAAATATTCAGCAAGTGTCAATGAATGCCAATGGGTGTAATTTTTTTCCTCACAGAGAGATTCAGTGACACCACTTTGCTTCATATGCAATTCCATGTCAGATGCTGCTTTGTCCTCTTCTGCCATCTGTCACATGGTGATGAAATGTAGCAGAATATTGGTGGGAAGATGCAGTCTCAACTTCCATATAACCAACATTCACCTCTGATGTTGTGGGCCAACATCATTAAATAGGAGGCATTACTTTAAGAGCATCCCTTGTATAAGCATAGATAGCAATATACAAATAAATATGCACATAAGAGCTGTCTCTTCTGTGTATATCTGAAAAGTATTGACCATTTTACTGCTTTCTCTGTTTCATAAAAACAAAACAAAAAGGAAAACTCACTTAAAAAAAAAATACAGGAAAAAAACCAAACATCTGCCTGTGGATGTTAGACTGAATAAACATTGAAAACAGTAACAAGCAATAGAAATCATCTCATTTCTAAGCTTTGAGTAGCACAAAGTAAAAAAATACGTTGTTCTTCTGATGTCAAATGGACTGCAGAACAGTTATATAACGTTAAAATAAATTATTTGCCTATGGACCTCACTACACTATGCAAACCACAAGTTAAATAATCAAAATTGGACTAAGCGAAGTAAAATAAGCAGCACAAGAGGAACTATAAAACATATCATTGATGAATAATGCCATTGTTATTGTGCTCATGAGTACTTCCATTTGCAGGGACAATGGTTCAGAACCCTAGCTAAGTGAAAGAGTATACATTCAGTTGAAATCTATGGGCTTATTTTGGTTGCATATAAAATGCTCTTATACAACATTAGCCTATTAATTCGAAAACAGATGAATTGCTTGTACTGGTTAATTCTTACTCCAGATTGGGAAACTTTCATCCTTTCTGCTTCTTCTGTACCTTGATTACCTTGGTTTTGAGCCAATTCCTTCTCGCCATGTCTAAAATGCAAAATATCTTATTTAAAAAGATCTGTGCTCATATATATTGTGTTGCAAAGTCATTCTTCTCTATTTGGATTTCTGGGTTGCTTATTGCCCCACTGCTCCACCCCTTGCAATGTACTAATATAGTTTGGCAATCATCATGCCTGATGAAACTGATTGAATAAAGCAAGGAAGAATAGTAGACTGAAATGTAACTGATTGTAGACTGATTTGTGATCAAAAATTGCCATTCTCAGTCCTCAGAAAAACAGAATTTTGAGAATTCTTTCAAAAAGTCTTTCCTTGACTGGCATATGATATGGCATCTGGGAATATCTAGGAGCGGGTGTCTATGATCCAGCAAAGCTTAGAATTCAGAGAAATTGAAATGTCTTAAAATGTGTATCCTATAGGTTGGTCATCACAAATGGTGATGAAATAACCCTGTTGTCTTCTCTGCGGTGAGCAATCTCCTACACTAATGGTGTGATGATGTAATATGTTGGTTGATGCTCAGCTGAACATGAACCAACAGTGTGCCCAGGTGGCCAAGAGGGCCAACGGCATCCTGGCCTGCATTAGAAATAGTGTGGCCAGCAGGAGCAGGGAGGTGATCATTCCCCTGCACTCAGCACTGGTGAGGCCACATCTCGAGTACTGTGTTCAGTTTTGGGCCTCTCAATACAGGAAAGACATTGAGGCCCTGGAGCGTGTCCAGAGAAGGGCAACAAAACTGGTGAGGGGTCTGGAGCACAAGTCCTATGAGGGGCAGCTGAGGGAGCTGGGATTATTTAGTCTGGAGAAGAGGAGGCTGAGGGGAAACCTCACTGTACTCTACAACTTCCTGAACAGAGGTTGTGGAGAAGAGGGGTTTGGCCTCTTCGCCCAGGCAAGAAACAGGACTGGGGAAATGGCCGCAAGTTGTACTAGAGGAGGTTTAGGTTAGACTTAAGGAAGAACTTTTTCTCTCAGAGAGTGGTCAGGCACTGGAATGGCTGCCAAGGGAGGTGGTGGAGTTGCCGTCCCTGGCAGTGCCCAAGAGGCGCCTGGATGAGGAGCTGCAAGATATGGTTTAGGGCTTGTGGTAGCAGTGGTAATGTGAAGACGGTTGAACTAGATGATCTTATAGGTCGTTCACCTTGTGATTCTATAATTCTGTGATTCTATGAAGCAGTCAGTAGTAGATTGGAAGTTGTTTTGGAGTGTTCTGAAGCCCATTTTCAGTTCCGAAGAGGCTGTCAGCTTCATTCAAATGTTCTGCCATTGGAGCTGCTTCTGATCAACTAATAACTAGTCAGACTATGAAAACTGCTTTCTTGACACACCGTTTTTAATATGCACACATCTTACAGGGCAGCAATGTCTCCACTGTTTTTATTTTATTTTTCTTATCACATTAACCATACTATACTTCTGTTTGTCTTCATGACTCCCTCCAAGTGCCGTCCATCTTTATGTCATTACTAAATTGATCCCAATCCCTACAGGCCCATGGTGCTTATTTCTTACACTGCACAACTGTCTAAGAGTACAGTTACAGGAAGTAATATCAAAAGTCTGTGAAAAAAGTTCTGCTAAATGATTGACATGAATGATTAATTTTGAATGTTTATAAACACTTTATGAAGTAGCCCCAAATTGTCATTTTACAAGCAAAAAGAAAAACCTAAATCACCTCAATCTAAGCTTGCTTAGAGGCAGGATTTATTTACTGGAAGAAAGGAGAAATTGCTAGTGATAAATATTAATTGTGACAATTTTTGAAATAGCAGCAAAACAAAGAATAATACAACTCTCTACAACTTTCTGAAAGGAGGTTGTAGCAAGGTGGGGGTTGACCTCTTCTCCCACGTAACAGTGATAAGACTAAAAGGAATGGCCTTAAGTTGCACCAGAGGAGGTTCAGGTTGGACATGAGGAAAAATTTCTTCTCCAAAAGAGTGGTCAGGTGCTGGAACAGGCTGCCCAAGGAGGTGGTGGAGTCACTGTCCCTAGAGGTGCTCAAGAAAAGTTTAGATGTAGTAAGGGGCATGGTTTATTAGGAAATATTTTTAAGTGGATGGTTGGACTAGACAACCTCCATGATTCTATAGTTCAGTGATCAAGGTTGTATGGGATGTCACTCCAATAATATTGTAGAAAAGGGAGAAGCATACAAAAAGTATTTCTATTGATAAGTATGTAAAGCACATGATGTAGAAAATGGCAATGTCAAATATGTACTATCCAGCTGTAACAGAAGAATCTGCTAGAGAACAGCTATGGAAAAATATATTTTAAAGTCAGCAGTCTGGACATTGTGTACCCACCAGCTCCAGACAAGCTGGGAAAATAAGTCAGTGAACACTGATGCTGTAGTTTAATCAGTCTTGGAGCACCGAAGAACTTTAAATAGAATTAAAAAAAAACAAAAACAAAAACAAACAAACAAAAAAACACCTTTGTATTTTAATAAGTTAAAGAAATAGTCTAGGTAACTACAGAAATATCAGTCTTTTTCCTCTCAAATAGTAAACAGCTTACCTAGAATAAACAAACTGAAGTGATTATATAATCCTGAGTTACAGTTACATGCTAATTTAGTTCTAATAAAGACAAAGGCAATTCACATGCCCAGATGGAAAACTGATTCAGTCCAACCAACTCAGTAGGATTTTTCACTGAAGCTGGATGATAAGCATCACAGTGCTTGACTTTTAGAATTGTTTAAATGGGTTTTGTACAACAATTGGAATGACAAAAAGTACCATGTCACATCTATCTCATAGAAAACTTACTAACTGTTGCTAACAAGGCTAGGTGTTGGACAATTTTATCCCCCTGAAGTTGTATCTAGAACCACTTCATGCTTCTACCACTGATGATTCAGTTTGCAAATAACAGGAAAATTGTGGCATGGGCAAATGAGGGAAAGGAAGGGATGCGCTGCTTAATTAAATCAAAGCTTATTTTACATACAGTCAAATGTAAAAACATTCAAATTAGTCCTCTCTATGCCACAGGAATAATTAAATGGTGAAGAAACAGATCAGCTCAGTACAGGCACCTAGTTTGTGGCAATGGGCCCTGGTGCTGATGTGATCCTTGGGCTGTAAACAGTGATCTTAAGAGTTGGAAAATTATATTTCCCATTCATTTGGCATGAATCTGACTGTTACTGCAACACCGTGTTACTGTTTTCTCCGCAGCCTGAGGAAAATGTTTACAGTTTGGAGAGGATTCAGAGAGCAGTCATGACAGATATGAAAGGACAAGTAAACATACCTTTGAGAGAGAGAATGCAAGAACTCTGAGTCTGTTTAGCTCAAGAAGAAGGTAGAAGGATGCCTTTGGTCACAGTCTGCAGCTAAATGTAGGGGAAAAACAAGTCAAAATAGAGTTCTTCAGTACAGATGAAAATGTGTAACCAGATCCAATGCTGGGAAGCTGAAGACACATATGCTCCATGGTAGTTAAACACTTTAATTGTTTACTGAAATCTGTGGTGAAGTCATCAGGAAATACCTCAATTAAGATCACATGTTCTTTAAAATGTTTTTCATTACAAACAGGAATAAGCGCAGTGAATCCTGTGGCAATATCTAAATGCTGATCTCTGAGTCAAATCCTAATCCATAATATATTTCTTTCCAGGCCAGCATATTCATTTCAGGAGATGAAAACCCAGTATTTTTGTACTTTTTGCATACAGAAATATGTGAGTTGATACATTTATGGAGGATATACAACTGGCATGGGAGGCTTCTATGCCTCCTGTGCCCTGTACTGGTGGCTCAGCAGTCAGGACTGCACTTTTGTGTAAATCAGATAGACTTGTACAACACAGAAAGGAAAGCAAGTAAAGTAATCACAATGGTTACCTTTTTTCCACATCATGGATGTCCAACCCTTCATCTTGTCTGGACCATGTTGAGTGAAAAGGAATTGTCTTGGGCTGCATACAAAAAAAAAAAAAGTATATATATACACACACACACACACACACTATATTTACATATCTAAATAACAAAACTTGTTTTTTTAATAGTTTTAATTAAATATAAAAAAGATGGCAACAAAAACATAAACTAATAAGATATTTGTTTTTGTGAAATGCTGATGAAATACATGTCTCAAAACTAATTAAAAACATATCACAAATTATTTTAAGCTTTTTGTTATGTTGAAAATTACAAAATTTGTCAGTATTGCATGAGTATTCTGGATACTTCTTTTTACAAAATAACACAAGCCAAAATTTAATAACTGAATTAGAACAGCTATATGTCTGCATAATAACAAAAAACATTTGTCTTCACAGACGTGCACATGTAGATGGATTGAAATAATGTTATCAGGAATCACTGTGATTTACTTACCAAGTGGCACAAGAGTGACAAGAGTCAGCACTGTCCTGTACCCCCCCCTCCATGGTATTCCATTGTTACCTATGTGCTCAAGTGACATGCAATCAACCCATAGAATCATAGAATTGTTAAGATATGAAATTACCTCCAAGAACATCAAGTCCAATCATCAACCCATCACCTAGAATCATAGAAACACAGAGTTTGGAAATGGCCTCCAAGATCATCAAGTCCAACTCTAGCCCATCCCCACCATGTCCACTAACCATGTCCTCTAGTGCCACATCTCCATGGTTCTTGAACACCTCCAGGGACAGTGACTCCACCAGCTCCCTGGACAGCCTGTTCCACTATCTCACCACTCTTCCTGAGAATAAACATTTCCTAATATCCAATCTAAATCTCTCAATTTAAGACCATTTGAAGAATATCAGTAAAAATCACTTAACAATCTTAGAATTTTGTGATCTTGTGGAGCTGTCTTACAAGCTCTCAAGGTCTGCACATGGCCCTCAAGCCACAAGTTGAACAACTCTGTTCTACATAATCTTTGAATCTAGTTTAACAAGGCTGCTATTTTGTTTAGCAGCATTCTTTTTCGGGACTGTGGATAATGTGCTAAATTAGGCAGGCAGCCTAATTTAGATAGCCTATGAGCAGAACAATCAGAAAACACTTCTTTTATGGAGCACACCCATAAGAGCACCAATAGGCCTCAGATACCCTGACCAACATTAGTGCCTCAACAGCACTTTTCCCAATAACTTTTCCTTTACCATAGCTTGGGAGAATGATTTAGATTCAGTTGACATACCCTTTCTGGGATCAAGCTGCCTTTTAATCCCCTTCACTTTTTTCTTTATATTTTTCTTCCATTTTACTTTATTTACTAGTCCCAGAAAGCATTTTACAAGAACTTATTTTCCTTTCCTAGTGTCCGTATCTGGTTGTCACTACATTTCATCTTTGTGTAGAACAAGCAGAACAGTATCTTGGACAGTGTTCTTAAGGATTTACTGTTAGCTATCTGGTCCCATCACATAAGAATTTCATCTAAACACTTCACTGTTGGCATAAAAGAAGATTCTTTTGTAATTTCCCTTCTCTGAATATTGTGTTCACAGTACTATAAAAGCCTGTGTTCTTCTCAGCTATTTGTCTGTACTGTTGTAAAGTCCAGCTGTTCAAAAAGACAGCTGGACAATAACATAGTCTTGCTTCTTTAAATCACTTAAATTCAGACACAAAGAATGGCAAACACACTGCATTGCTTTAGCAAATGCTTTAATCTCATGAGAAGGGTGAGAAAAGATCTCTTGAAAAGCTCTGCTCTTCAGCCAAACCTGGAAATTGTTTAGACTGAAAATTGAAAAGGAAGATTGTACGGAATTCTGCATATTTTGGGATGGGAAGATTAGATGTAGGTAGAAAATTGAGTTAGATTCGCATCCAAAGTATTCAAGCCTAGCCTAATTTCCAAGTTAAACACCAAAGTCAAATATTGAGACAGTGCTGTCTAATCCCAAAGGCACCTGCATATTTCACAAAAGCGATTCTTCAGAGCTAGAGCTTCACCTCAGGGGCATCATCTCCACTGTTTTTACTGAGGGAAATCTTTAGTGCTGTGGTTGGGACATTGTGCAATGTGGTAGGAGAAGGAATTTATATCCTTTCTGGAACTGGCTAAAAATGTACTCAAGTTTTCCACTTTCTGGCCAGAATACTGCTGTTGCTGTCTTCTGAGGAGAGGGATTAGCCCCTTCTGAGGGCTTTTAGAGGGCAAAATCCAGGAGAAAATCCAGGAAAGATGGGAGTGCCTTCTGGCAACATTGAACTACATCCCACTGGGCAGGGGCAGGCAAAATGTCAGGCCTATCTATGTACTCTGCTTCACATCATAACTACTTAAGCTCTCTCAGGTTGCTAACTTCTGCAATGACGGTGCTGAAGCATGCAACTTCCCCTGCGATCACACTGACTGCTTACCTGCCTGACCCTACACAAAGGCTTTCGTTTCCGAAGTCGTGACACATTGAAAGCAGGAACTTACTTCTTCAAGCCACTGAGATTTGTAGCCTCAGACTCTCTCTACACATCATTAAAAACACTGCAGCACAAATTGTGCTTGCTTGATCTATCAGCATGTAAGTTTTGTACAGCTCAACTGAATAAAATACAGGCTATAAAAAATACATATATATTTGTTATTTTTCAGGCAGGTTTACCAGGCTGGCCAAGGCTATGCTACCTCTTCAGCTACGCTGAAGGACCAGAGATCCTTGGATTTCGAATAGAAAACAAACCAGAAAATCTAATTCCTCTCAAGGGTAAAGAATCAAGCCTACTCTTTCCCCACTGTAGTTTTGCTGGATATGTCTTTTGCTCCAATTTTTCTTTTTTAGAGGTTTCCTGAGCTCCTTGAGCTCTTTACAATCTTTTTTTTTTTTTTTTTTTTTTTTTTAATGGACAAAACATGAGTGTCCATATGATGTCTTGATGTCTTATCTACTCATCATGTTGCTTCTTTTCAGTCTGTTACCACACTGCAGAACTCTAGTACAAATCTGCAATGAAATCTGCTTTGTATTATTTTCTCTTTTTCTACACACTAACTGTTCTCAGATATATGGACATCTTCAAGAGGCGAGGAATTACAGAATGACCATCTTCTTTAAACCTTGTGCATTACGGTCTGCATCTTAAGTTGAGGCTCTATGTTCTATGCTGACTAGTGCTTCGCCAATACCCAGATTTCTGCATTAATTCTTTGTCCTTGCTGCAACACTGAACAAGTTCTCATGTGCTATTTGACATTCCATTGAGCACAGACCCACTGCAGCACTGTGTCTCAGTAACAGTGCCATTAGTGCCTGCAGTGATGTCCCTGCTACCCAGTCAAGGGAGTTAATTTTTCATTGAAAACTACAAATCTCTGGGTTTGGCTAAGACTTGGATTAATTTGTCAAACTAGACTTGCAGGGCAGGCTATTATCCTTTCCAGGGGATGGTGATTAGATCAGTACATAGGTTGGGGGTCTAATCACTGTCTTATACAGTTATAATAAATATTATAACCTTCTTTGTTTTGTAATGTTGTAACTGTGCAATCTGTCAACCAGTTTATCTTTTTCACTAATTAGGCTGAGGGCTTCAGGGAAATTTGCTAACTCCTAAATCTCCTTCTTGATTAGCTCCATGTTTACCTTCATATTTTGGTTTGATAGTTTTTGCTATTATTTTAACAGATAGGAGCACTTATTCATATATTTGGTGGGGACATGGGCATACCTCGAGTGATGTCAACTGGTATCAGCCATGGTTTTAAATGCTACCTTCCTGCTGTGCTTTCCTGATGCTGAAAGTAGTTTAAATGTCAGTTCCCTGAGCCAAACTTTTCCTGTTTCTTTGGGAACCAGATTTTGTCAGTAAGGAGCCATATAAATACATGCTTTGGGAAGAATTGTAGATAATGAAAAAAGCTCTGCAGATTTTTTTTTTTTTAAGTTAAAATTCTGAGGTTATGAAAGAAAGTGGTAGATACACATAAAAAAAGAAGTTATAAGAAAATATTTCTATTTTACTCATAATATCCGAAGGCAGTGTTGAGAAGCGGTAAGGAAGGAAAAGCTGCTGTTCTGGAAAATGGGCATGATAAAAATGTCCCTTAACTGAGGAGTTCATATCCAAAGAATCAATAACTTCCTCAAGCCAAATAATTCCAGACATTTTCTCGATATTTCCTTCCTTCCTTCCTTCCTTCCTTCCTTCCTTCCTTCCTTCCTTCCTTCCTTCCTTCCTTCCTTCCTTCCTTCCTTCCTTCCTTCCTTCCTTCCTTCCTTCCTTCCTTCCTTCCTTCCTTCCTTCCTTCCTTCCT